>JARFIW010001093.1:2745000-3345000 GCA_036346225.1 Platerodrilus igneus
TTAAAGGAATTGTAACAACAAGACGCCCTTCTAGAGATGAAGTAATAGTTTTTATAAAAGTAGACTCGCACCGAACGTCCTCCTTAGTAAAGGATCGTTTGCTTATATCAAATTCCTGTAACGCCCAAAACCTTTATAATTGACATTGTACATCTATAGTACTAGTAAAATTACAGCGATATGCTAATTCAGAAATGGCTTGAGGAAAAGTTCCACTGACTATCCAACCGAGTTTTGTTTTTTGTAGAACTGGACCGTCTGCTACCAATGAAAGTTGGCCTATGCATAATAATCTCCAAAAAATACCAGCACCCAGTAGTATATCAATCTCAGAGGGTGTATTGAATTGTGGGTCTGACAACCGAATATGAGAAGGTATGTTGCCTGAGAGACATCTCTTTTGTGTATTGGAATATCTGCACCAATTTTGTCAATAACTAGACATGATGTAGTGGCTCGAAAGTTGTAATGTAGGCTTTCTGTTTCAACATTACATCTGTAATTGAGATTTGAAGTTACTTTGTTAATATCCATCACTGAAGTAACACTGCATGTAAGAGGCACGCCTAACTTCTGGCACAAATGATTTGTTATAAAATGTGATTGAGACCCTGAATATAGCACTGCTCGGCAAATGTGAGTAGAATCTGAGGCATCATAAATTTGTACGAGGGCTTTAGGAAATAAGACGTCGGAATATATCATAGATGTGCAACTGGATAATACTATTACTTGAGTATCAGGTAAATTAGATTGTTCCCCGTTGACAGGACTGGCCGCTGATGACGTGTCTTGAACAGGTATAACACAAGGTGGTTAGTCAAAGTGTAACAGAGTATTGTGCAGATTGTTGCATTTTTGCACTTACCTGCACTTTTGCAATAGTTAATAGTATAACCGCTACGTAACCAATTGACGCATAAATTGCGTTGCTTTATTTCATCAAAACGGCTCTTAGCTGGCAGGGCTAAGAGTTTCGAGCATGTATAAATGGCATGATTTGCTTTACAAAAACCGCAATTTTGTGGAATCGGATTGTAACGATTTCAACAGGCCAACTTTTGATTTTAAAAAGTTACGTAGATCTTCTAATGTTGGAAGAGCGTTCTGAGGTTTTTGTGTTTCCCAGTCTCTAAGCGAAACATTGTCTAGCTTTCGGCTAACAATGTAAATGATGAATGTGTCCTAGGACTCAATAGGTTGCTGCAAATTTTGTAAAACACTTAAATGTTTAAATAAGCTGTCTACAAAATTTCGAAGGATACTTGCTGATTCCCTTTGCATAACAGGCAAATTGAATATTGCTTTTACATGATTATTGATTAAAGGTGTGTTAATATCATATCTTTTCAGAAGAAGGCCCCAAACGATCAAATAATTGCTTGAAGACAGCTCTAAGGAATAAATAACTTGAACAGTGAGCCCTTTATAGGCACTTGAACATGTCTTTGAAGCCCAATTAAAGGTCATATGAACCATCAAAGGTTGGTAAATGAATTTGGGGAAGTTTTATAGTATTGACTTTTTTATGTACGGCAATTGTGATTGAACCGGCCACAGGTACTTGGTCGCCAGAGACACCCCGGCATTGCTTTGAGATTTAACTATATGCTTTGCTTTTGAAATAATAGTATAATATACATATTCAAACCGTTCCCGTTCAATGAGTAGAGCATCGAAGTCTGGATTCAATAACTCAATGTCAGATTGTACTGATTCGAAATCATTGAGAATGTACTCAAATTTCTCAACACGTGTTAATTAAAGTAGTGGAATCTAGTTTTAAAGTGGCAAAGACATTTAATTTTCCTTGAATTTTATAGAAGAATTTATGAAAATTAGTGCATTTTAATTCTAAGACACCACTTCTTATGTTTAAAGATTTTAAATGCTCTGCCATTATAATTAAATTCCACTATGACTGACACAGACAGAAATAATAGAAAACAAAGTGTACGTATTAATGAATAGTTTAAAAATTAGAAATCTCTCACCCAATTTGTGGATAACTTCCTTGATGCTGCTTTTAGTGTAATTTGTTTTGGTGGTACTTGAGTTGATGCCGATTTCCAATTAGATGAAAAAGTATTATGCACACTTTTGACTTTGAGATTGCAGGCCTATATTTACAGTAAATATAGCTGTTGGTCGTAACAATTTGTGGTTGCAGGCCTATATTAGCAGTAAATATAGATGTCACGCGTATAGAAATACTGTTTGGTTCGAAGTAACGCTGTAATATGAATTACCCGAACCGATTACTTGAAGATAGTAGGGGATTTTTATTTAATGCGATGAATATTTTGACATAGCATTAAAACCTCGTTGTTTTAAGTGCTTGCTATTCTGCTATGGCATTAGAACGTTATGTAGAAGCACAGAATTTATTAAAAAGCGGCGCTGATTCTTTGTATTTCATATATATTTTGGTAACGACGGCGGTGGTGCTCGGCTACTTTGGTATATTCATAAAAACCTGTCTAATATCCGGCTCTAAGGATAAATTTTGTGTTATAGCAATTGATGCTAGAGGCATTTTAGTTTTTGGTTTGTAAAGTAAATTTATTTGAAATTCTTAAGTCTTTGTAATGACAAGTACTTAATAATTTGTTGCCACAGCAACAGTTTCAATGCCTGCCTTCTTTCTAGAAATAGTCCCATAATAAATTGGACAGGTAAAGTGTAAGAAATAATTACAAGCAGTTGGTCACTGACGAATACAGTTTCTGTGGTGTGTCGCCTCTTTACTTTACACGTATTTGTACAGCCATTTTTAAAATATTTGTTTAACACGTTTTAAGAGTGATCACATAGGTACCGCGAGATGTATACTTCAATATAAGACTAGACCTGACTCGAGTAAGAGCTAGTTGAGTAAGCCTTGCAACCCCTCAACGAACCGGTCTAATAGTGAGGTTGCAATAATGTATGGTCTATTCACTTGGAATAATTAAGCTTACACTAAGGAATATTATGAATTAATGGAAGCGATTCAGCAACCCTAACCATGGTAAAGGTTTTTCAACAGTGTTAATTAATAGACCATTGTCGATTTTATAGTAAACTGGAATCGATGGCAAAGCAGTGTGGTAAATTTAAAATTCATATACGAAACAAACTGCAGTAATAGAAATACACAGTGAGGTAAAGAATTTAAAAATTTATTATCTATTTAAGATGGAATTGTGCTTTATGACCAATCTTATTTAACTCGTCTCTGGAACAAGTAATATATATTACAACCGAAACAAAAAAGGTATGTATCGTAATTGAACTAAAAGACGTTCAAATAATGAGGTATGTAGATGATATAGTTATATTAGCAGAAACAGAAAAGAAGGTAGGGAACGGGACTATTTAAATTATAAAGAATTTTATATAAAAAAACTAAGTACGCAAAGGCAACAGTCCAATAACAAAGATAATGAGGTATAATAACGCTATGGCGAGAAAGATTAAAGGAAACAAAGGTCATTTGCTGCTTAGAAAGTTAGAAAACAAATGTTATGTAAGTAAAAAAATGCAAAAAGCAGAATAGCGCAATGACGGAAAGCAGTTGAGGCGCAAGGCGCATTATTAAACCTAAGATATATACAGCTCTAAGCAAAAGATTATTGAAAACCATTGTTTGGAACAAACCACTACATGGTTGCTTATTATGAGGTATAAACGAAAAGTTAGGACATTAATACAGGGTAAAGCAGAAGGTAGGTATATTAGGTAGACGAAAGTAAATTCCTAAGTACTTGGATGAGATTAAGAAAAGCGTAAGTGTAGATAGTTTGCAAGGCGCCGAATGAACAATGGAGTGCTCTGCCAAATCATCTCTGAAGTTATTACTAATAGAAGAGAATATAAAATCGATTCTAAGCTCTCTAAACTTAGTTTGCAAATGAAACGCATTTACGTACCTGTAAGGCATAGGTTTATAATTCTCCACAAGACAGTGAACTGTGTACAAATTGTGCATATTTGCATATTTCTCGACCTGGAAACCACATCAAAAAGATTTTACTATAGCAATTTAAAAGACGCAAACGCTCGATACAAATCTTCCATCAGAAGGATGCGTAGATCCGCGCTATAGAAATGAAATACGCGTTAAATGTTTATAGTTCGATGCAGAGAAGTTTATATCCATTGAACATTATAATATGATGCAGAAATGACTATATGTGGAAAATATTGAATAGCGTAGAGTGTTCCAGTAAAATATTTGGGTTTTCAACGTTTTAATTACCTTTCTAATAGAACGTTAACATTACGTATTGTCCCTTTAAAATATCTGCTTCTAATACGGAATTTAAAACTAGTTAGTACAATATATTCCCTGGTATAATTTTGAATACTATTGAATAAGTGCGATATACATGAGTGGAAGAATGCAGGCATTCTGGGAGAACGCCTACGCTTTAGCTCCTGTTGACCGCTTCCTGAACGTTATTGCCAACTGAAGGTTTGAAATCCACCTTACCCATATAACTTACGATGGGCAATCCACAATACTGCCACGCCTCAGCGCAACCCTATTGTTCGCAATACATTTTATCCATCTTGCCTATGTTAAGCAACGTACAATACTATCACGTCTTAGCACCCATCGCTACTGCCACCTGAATGTTTGCAATGCACCACATCCATCTAACGTATTGAAATGTGTTAGTAGATTGTACAACACATGTGTTATGTCAAAAACTAACTCTAGTGGCAAAAGTGCTCATCTGTATGTACTAAAGGAGCCCTTTTGCATAACAGTTTCTTGTCGTTTACGTATGTATCTAGAGATTATCAGCGTACTTTTCACAATTGACAGGACATTGAATGGTCTGGGTCACTATATACAATTTAAAAAATCTTCAACGCAAGCGAACGCTTTTGTATGACGTTGATCGTAGCCAAAAAATAAACGTCCCTAACGCGCATGTGCAGAAAATAGCTTGCATATTGACGTAAAGGTACCGTTTCAAAACCGTGCTTACTTACTGAACAACTTCTACAAATTGTGTTCATCTTCTTTTCAATGATTTCGTCTTTCTTATTGAGAAATTATTACAAATAATATTTGATTATTGTACTCTCAATTCAAAAATCTTGACATTTTACGAAGATGCAACGACATTAAGTCAAACAGTTAATAACTGCACTTGCACATTTCTGTCAGTTAATGAATGTATAGAAAAGGTTTAATATGTTAAATATACATAGCTGATTAGTTAAACGGCCTGATTGAGGTAATTTTGTGCAACCAGCGTTGGATTGCGAATTTGCTAGGCATTAACTGTATTCATGTATCACGGAAATTTAATTTTATGGTATGCAGTCATTGCATAATTTGGATTAGTGGGAAAGCGCAATGTTCGTTAGAAGGAAAGCTTAACATTCTTATCACAAGCAACTACAAGAATCTGTTAACGGATGACTCACAGAAGAGCCTTCCAAGATCTGTTGCCGTTTTGTTCATACCTTTTCCTTTAACCCTTTAAATGAAATATTATTTTCTGAATTATTCCTTCGGTTCATTACATAACAAACGTATACCTACCCAATAGAAGGTCTTACTTTTATAAAATTTCAACCAACAGCTACCCACCCTATAGCTGTGATAAATGAGTTACATATTTATCGACGTAGAAATCACATTGAGAAAGTTTTACCGTAGCAATTTAAGAGATTTAACGTTCGAAGCAAACTTTCTATCGGAGATTTACATAGACGGGCATCCAAGAATACGCAGAACTCTTTAGAGCTCTTTACATCTAAAGTTTATATTCTTTCAACTTTATAGCACTACGCAAAAGCGGGAATTGTGCGAAATATATACAAAAGCAGTTGTTTGCTGAAATGAAAGTTTCAAGCTTTCGAACTTTCAGAATTTGTTTTATTAAATATATAAGGTAGTTTACTAAACACGTTAAATAATCATTGTTATGGTATGGAATATTTATTAACATGATTTTTGACAGATTTGGATAATGGGGTGTACAAACGCAAGTGGAAAGCCTCGATATTGGTAATATACAATTAGCAACGGTCTCCAAATTTCTAAACAATTAGAGTACGTTATGATACTTTTACTTAAAATAGCATACAAAAGTTTTTGTCATTATGTATGTATTTTGGAGAGCCGTGTACTTCAGATAGTAAGTCATGACCTTCTAATCAATGCTATCTAGAAGACTGTAAGTTCTACTTCTGATTACAGCAATGATTTTTCATGAAAGAATCTTTCTCGTTTGTCTGTATGTTTTTAAAAGATTACTTGTTAGATTTAGGCCGTATGGCCCAAACAGTACAAAATACAGAATACAATTATACAATTTTAGGTGATGGTTAAACTGTGAGAACGGCTACCAAACATCGGTAAATTTCAAAATCCGCATTAATATTTACGAGTCTGTATATTTAGTAATTCAGTTATAGTGGCGGCTCGACCGGTGACGTAGGTGAGGCGCTGCTTCACTTAATTTAGAAACCTAAAACACAGAAAAGGTTGCTTACTAGATTCCCTTCTTCTTATATAGATAAATAATTTTAATTATTATAACTATTGCAACGCGAATTCTTTCTTACAACGAAATGGTCAAAGAATTGCACCTTTTAGTTAGTCCCAATATGCACAACTCTACGTTTGTCGAAAGAAGTTTTTGATCTACTATCCTGCTAAAATACAGTCCTTCTGACGGTACGTATAATTATTGAACCGAGTTTTAAACGCTTGTGAACTACTTAAGAACGACCAAGATATTATCGAAATGGCTACACGTGGTTTCATTAAACGGGCCAGATTGTGCATAAATTATGAAAGAAATCATTTCGAACACCATTTGTAAGGTATGGAAATTGAAATAAAAGAATCAGCAATTAAAATGTTTCGTTTTTACGTAGAACGGTTATTTAATAAACAGATATTGCATTTTCTGTCTTATTTTTCGTATGTGTTGATTTAATTAAACATTAATTTTTTAAATTTTGTGTTTGTTTATTATTGGCCTATTTTACATCATTCTCTTCAGAATTAAATTACTAGAGTTTTGTTTAAAAAGTTTGTGTGTTATTACTCATTTATCAAAGTTAAAGTAGTTTAAATCTAAACGAAGAATGGTTTTCGAGACCGAATTTTGCGTATTTTGTCTGATATCTCAGATATGAGTGATCCTATAGGTCTGGGACATATTTTATTCAATTTTTCAGTTCATTTTACATAAAATCCAATTAAATATAACACCTAACTTAACGCCATGAAAAATCAGTTTGGCTTTATTTCCGTCGTATCTCAGAAAATCGGGCCAAATATTTTGCTAGCCGTAACTCGCTAACAAAGCATTTCCGGACATATGTTTATATGACTTTTTTTCATTATTTTGATGAGAGGAAACCATCTTAGAAGCTTGTGGGGTTCCTCGTGGGACACCCTGTATACTCGCAGAATACATTACATACAACTAAATAAAAAATGTGTCTGTAATGGATGTATAATGATAACTACGTGGGTATTGTAATTAAAAGAACAAGGCTTTTTGCAGAGCGCAGACTTTTAAGGTTTGTTATACATGTTTAATTTATGTGATTCCAGCTAACAGTAACATACTAAATTTCTACAACTAAATCTAGATTAAAAACTGGTAGTTGTCTTAGTAGCTTATTGAGAACGGAATGGTATAGTTTTTCATCAAAAGCATAAGGATTGGCAAAAAGCGACAAAGCGAAAAAAATATACTAAGGAATTGAATATCTTCATACCCAGTTTTTATTAAAGACACAGCTGAAGAACATTAAAATAAATAGCAATTGTAACTCGCCTATGAAATAATACTCATAGCTCCTAATACTTACTATTAACATATTTTTAAAACTACCACTTACTATAAATAATTCTAATTGTGCTTTCATTAGGAACAGGTTTATAACTTTAACGGAATGCCTCATAATACAAGAATACGACTTGTGTTTGATAAACGGTTTCTACTCTCGTAATTGCTGCGAGGTCGAATTTTCTAGTTGTCTGTTTTTGTTATGGATCGCATTATGATGTCAATATTCAATGCGAACAGCTAGGGCAGCTCTTAAGAAATGGTATGCATGCCACACATACTCTCTTAAAATTTCGTTGAAAAGGTTTTATCGTTGTGGGGTAAGTTCTAATCCTAAATTAAAGAAGTTGCTAGAGTGTTTCAATTCATTGTAGATCAAGCTGTTTAGAAGAATGCCAACATCATCAGAATGATAAAACCAGATTTAATTGCAACCCTAGGCCTTTGTATGCGTTAAAAATCACAGAATCAGTAGCTGATGAGAAAGTATTAGACTAACATTATCCCCTACTACTTGAAAAAGACTAGTAAGCAAATTTTCATACATAAATTACCAAGTTAAAACGCCATTCTTCTGAAAATACTTAAAGAAATAATATTGCTTGTATGTTGGGAATATATTTAACTGCCTTTTTGCAAAAGTGGTCAGCAAAGTATACTAAAAATTTCTAAATAGAAATTAGACTTGCCGTTGCTTCAAAATGACATCGACCATCGGCCAGTTATTGAAAAAATTATAACTTAAACAAAACAGTAAACGCTTTTGGAGAATTGTGGCGCCTCATTTACTACTCCACCTCTTCTTGCGCCGCCCCCGCCATCGCATCCGCCCTCGCATCCGACCTCCGCCTCTGCCCCGCCACGGCCTCTAGCTCCGCGGCTGTCGCCTGCTCCCGCAACCCCAACCGGAACCACTTCCGCCCCGGCCTGATCCCTCTCCCGCCCCTGCACCCTCCCACACATCCGTCGTCGCCTCGACATCCGCCTCCGCATCCGTTTCCGCCTCTGTCGGCGTCTTCTCCTCCATCCTCTCCTTCACATCTTCTTTACATCCGCCTTCGCATCAGCCTCCGCCCCCCAACCTATTCCCTCACAATCGCCGCGGTCTCCGCATCCGCCACGCCCCCGCCCCCGCCTCCGCCTCCACCGCAATCCGAATGTGCGTTAATGAAGTATTTATTACACTCGTTTACTAAACGGCATTTAAACAAATGTGGTGCTTATTTTGAAGGTGCTTTCAAACAATGTTCAATATTCCCTGATGTTAATTTAACAATCTTGTTTAATAAGGCAATCGTAAAAAGAATTAATAGTACTTTCCCAATGTATATTTATGAATACAAAAGAAACTTAAAGCAACGAATTGTTTCGCTGTTCTAACTGTTGTGTATAATCGAGCACCCGGTAATTTATAATTAATAAACAACTTCTGATTTTATTTTTTATGTAGACAAAAAAAAGTACACGAAACAACCATTTCTTTATTTTATTAAGAGTTGTTTTTAAATTATGTAATACAATTTTATTTTATAAAGTATATCTATATTCGATAACAAGAATATATATATAGGGAATTTATATGCAGACCAGAAACTAGAAACAGTAGAACAGGAATCAGATATTGAAAAGGACGACTTGGGATATCTAATACTTAAAGATGAATTTGAATTAGCACTTGAAAAATAATAAGACACCCGGTATAGAAAAGGTGCAGGCAAAAAATCTAAAAGCCGCTGAACAAGCGGTAACAGAAAATCTCTTCTAACTTGAACCGTTTTTTGTTGTTATTTATTTGTTTTTTTTTGGGGGCCCTAAACGTTGTGACGTCACTGTAACGTCTTCTTTAGTTTTACAGCAGGCACCACTGAAACGTTATTTCTTCTCGATTGAGGCGCTAGTGTAACTTATTTTTCTTAATGGGCGCCAGTGAACAAAAATCTTCCGACAAAGCTAGGGGTCTATTCCTGGGTAGAGCAATAAGAAGTGGGAGGGGGGGAGTCGAATTCTGTTTGCAAACTAAAGCTAAGCTAAATCAAATAGGCGCCACCATGTCCTGAGATAATTACGATAATAGCAGAGCAAGGTTCTAAGGGCGGACGTGGAAACCCAAAGATAAAATGATCGCCTTCGTTAACAAAAACCTGTCTTATTAAAATAAGACGCAGCTCCTGTAAGAAATTGCAATGATTAAATATATAAAAATGTAGAACCCCATTTGTGTCTAATAAAAGTATAAAAAAAATAAAAAATGTTTATCCAATATGATATTGGCACCAAATTAATACTTAGAGAAATTTTACCTATGTGTAATTAGATTTGAGCGCATTTGACCAAAATAAAAGCCTCAAATTTGAACCAATTGTTTACTGAAAAAACTCTCTTTTAAAATTTCGGACTTTGTAACAAGTAACAAAAATATATCTTCAACATCTATATTAAAGTCAAGGTTTTGACTTGTTTGAAACAACCAATTATATTTTAAGTATGAATTTGCTATAAATATTTGAGTGAAAATAATTTGTAAGCATAATACATTGAATTACGTTTTAACCTGGGCAGATCTTTTCAGGTAGATTACAATTTCTAGAATCTTACTTAACGTGGATATAAACTTTTATATTTAGATTAATAATTTATATGTAGATAAAAGTTAGTCACAAAAATAGGAATGTTTGGTTTAAATTCCATTACAGCTGCACAAAGCATCTGCTTTTATAACAACATCTGCCAATTGTTCAACACAGAAAATATGACATCGAAAACATACGTTGAAATTATCAAAGGTTCAAATGGAACAAAGCTTGTAATTATAGAAACCTAATCTGACAAAAATTTTGTTCTACGGATTATAAAACCCGTTCAACAATAATTGAAAATTACACAATTTACATGTTGTAAACATAATAGCAGCTTTACATGCTTTAACCTTCAAAACACATGCATGAAATATCTTACAACTAATAACGAACCCAACTGCTATTTGTTGCTCCACGACAAATCGAGGTAGAAATTTACGTTCTTCAAACAAAGTTACCAGCCATTTCTAACTAGATACGACTGCATCCAAACTAACATCCATAATTTCTTGTTAACAAATTTTTAGTAGACAAATTCCAAATTAACAAATTTCAAATGATGAATCCTACATGACGAATTCTACTTGACGCGCTAAATAAATTAATTCAAATTAAATTAGTTTGTAAAATATATACTTTACCAACCGTTAGTAGAAGATATCTTAATAGTTAGTAATTGATGCGAAGGTCGCCAGCCTCTAGCCGAGAATACATGTTTATAAAGCAGTTGCCAGCGGCCGACTGATTTGACGAAACAAGAACCGAATGAATGCCACGTTAGAGGCGTAGAATACGAAAGAGACAACTAGAGATGCGCTTGGAAATAACTTTATGTCACACAGATACTTTTACATAAGTAGATTAATAAGGAATAATGCACGCTTAGCGCATTTTCCTCGTAATTTAATGCGAATAATTACTACTGAAATTAAACGTGTTACAAACTTGTAAACTATATGCTTGAGGCAGGCAAAATTACCAAAGATCTTAAACGTAACATGATATATACTAAAACAGATAGGTTCGGATAGATGTGAAAAACTCCTGTAACAAATTCTCTAATTAACGTCTGTTAGTTGCGTCTTGCACGAAACACATATGGAATGTGTATACTTCTCGTTATTATTTTCCATCTAATCAATATTGTGTTTACACTTACATGTTTTGGCTTTTACGCAATGTCTAGCAGGTATAAAATTTCGAGAACTTCCTACGCAGGCTACCAAGTTGTTACTATGTTTTGAACGTAATTATGTAAACGCAATTGTATCTTTGTTAGAAACAGTTTTTATTTTCCTCGTAACAATCTGCTTACTACAGAGGAGTTCGAATTATATAATAAAATCAATTGAATTATAATTTATTAACGGTTTAAGCTCGTACTGCTAATAAAACTAACTACCCCATTTCTAAAATCCTTGCCATTTTACTGCGAATACACCCTTACCAAAAACTTTTAATGTAAAAATGAAACAAAAGTTTTGCATTTTTGAATTTAACGACAACTACAACGGAGTGATAGGCATGGATCTTTTAAGAAAATTAGGAGCGAATATTGATATAAAAAAATCGATTGTTAAGAACAAAACACAGACAAATTCAAATTAAATTCCAAAATAGTAACATTCAAACCGATCAAAAGTAAACAATCAAACCTAGGACAGAAAAACAAGTAAACGTCTTAGTAAATTCGAAAAGCGACATAGGAATCATAAATTACATGACATTTCAACAAGGAGTAGAAACACCCACCGCGTTAGTACACATAAAAGACAATTACGCCACTACTACAATTTTGAACTTAAACGACTACCCCATAGAAGTATCTTTAACGACACCAATAGACGTGGGAGAAGTAAATTTTAGTAACACCGAAGAAGAAAGAGCAATAAAAGACATGTTTTGAATACCGAGATATATTCCATTGTGAAAAAATGCCTTTCACTTTTACCAACACAGTCAAACATAGTATTCAATTAACCGACGAGAAACCAATTTTCACCAAAGCTTATAGACTACCTCAAACAAGTCAAAAGGAAGCAGATAGACAGGTAGCAGACTTATTAAATCAAGATATCATGCAACATACAAACTCGCCATGGAGCAGCTCCGTACTAATTGTACCAAAGAAATTAGATGCCTCAGGCAAACGCAAATACCGAATGATTATCGATTACAGAAAACTCAACGACAAGACTGTCGACGATAAGAACCCACTACCAAATATGACACAAGTATTGGACAAGCTAGGAAAATGTCAATATTTTTCGACATTAGACCTCGCCTCATGATACCAAGTAGAAATGGACGAGAAAAACAACCAAAACGGCTTTCACTACTTCCAGAGGACACTATGATTACAAATGTATGTCGTTTGGTTTAAAGAACGCACCCGCCACTTTTCAAAGAGTTATGGATTACTTTTTGAGAGGGATACATAACGAGGAATGTCTTGTGTATATTGACGACATAATTGTATATTCAACGTCACTTAACGAACACAATGAGAGATTAACAGAAATTTTTGAGCGTTTAAGAAAAGCTCACTTTAAGGTACAAGTGGATAAAAGCGAATTCTTGCAAAAAAAATAGCATTCTTAGGACACATGATAACGCCACAAGGTGTTATGCCAAACCTAGATAAAACAAATGCCGTATTACACTACCCTTTACCAAAGACAAGCAAAGAAATAAAAGGATTTTTAGGACTCGGTGGATAATATAAAAAATTCATAAAAGGTTACGCACAAATATCCAAACCATTAACAAATTGTTTAAAGGAAGGTAACAAAATCAAACACACACCGGAATTTAATAAAGCAGTAGAGAAAATTAAGTGTATTCTTATAAGTCATCCGTTCTTAGAGTATTCTGACGCATCCAATGTTTCTTTAGGCGCAGTATTGGTTCATGGCAAAGTAGGTAGCGATAAACCAATCAGTTACGCATCACGAACATTAAACGAAACTGAACAAAAATACACTACCATTGAAAAAGAACTACTAGCCATAATTTGGGCAACACAATATTTTAGGTCATATCTTTATGGAAGGAAATTTTATATATACGCAGACCATAAACCATAGTATGGTTATGTAAACTCAAAGAACTAAACTCAAAATTACAGAATAGAGGATTAGATTAGAGGAATCCGACTATTAGATCATATACAAGAAAAGAATGTATAACAATAATGCGTACGCATTGATCAGAATACAACTCAACGCCATAGAGACAGAATCAGTTACAGGCAACGTAGACGAAACCGAGCTCAAGGAAAACCCAGAAAAAATAAAAACTATACATTCAACCCAAAATGACGAACTAAAAACTGAAATTAAAATTCTAAACTAGGCGATAGATACGAAACCAAATCAACTTATAATTACCGAAGTTTTAGCCAACCCCGACCCGGCAAAATATAGAAAAACAGACAATAGGAAAATATATCAAATCTAAATAACAAAAGATGACAACGAGGAGCAAATAATTAAAATTTTAAAAGAGTATACCCCGGAGAAAAAATAATTTTACTTTTATTTCACAAGGGAACATTTGTACCAACGATTTTCAGAACTATATGTTTCAATTGTTTAATAATTCAGGACCAGAAATTATCAGATGCACACGAAAACTAATAACTTTTGATGACCCATATGAAATAAACGACGTAATCCGCAACCAACACGAAGGTAAAACAATTCATCATGGAATAAACAAAACCCGAAAACAACTCATAAGGAAATATTATTTTAAAGACACGAAATAACTAACTACAGATTTTATTAATCAATGCGAACCATGTGACAGAGCAAAATACGAAAGCTCACTACCAAAAGTACCCTTAATGTTAACTAAAACACCCCATAAACCTTTTCAAAAATTACATGCAGACACTTTGGTAATAGAATCTTAGAACTTTTAATCAATTGTAAACGAATTCACAAAAGTAGGACAAGCGATACCCATTACTTCGAAAAATAGTATTGATGTAACTCAAGGATTTTGACAGTACTTTACATTTTACGGTAAACATGAATCAATAACGTTAGATAATGAATGGAAGCGAATTCAGAAACGAGGCTATACAAAATACCTTAGAACTTCATAACATAAATATTAATTTTATTACAGACAATCACTAGGAATCAAACGGATTAATTGAACGATTACATTTAACCTTATTAGAACAGATCAGACATTTAAGATTGACATACAAGAAAAAACCCGTCACCAATTTAAATTCATTTGCCCTAATTGCTCATAACAATACAATTCACCCTTCAACTAACTTTACACCACTTGAATTAACATTAGGACATTCACACTCTCGCAACCCTTATGATATACACTACAATAAAGAAGTATATTAACAGTACGCCAAAGATCATAAAGAAAAACTAAAAATCACTTACAATGTCAAAAATAAACTAGACAGCGATAAGGAACATATTACAAAAACCCTCAATAAAAACACCAATATAAATAGATTCGCAGTAGGACAGACCGTTTGTGAAAGAAACTTTAAAGGTCAACGACACAAAACGGCCCCCAGAAATTTAGGTCCGTTTAAAATCAAAAAGATTTCAAACAAAAGTGTAGTACACAACAGAAAAACATAAGATACATACATTTAAAGAATTTAAGACACCCTGTAATTTGAGATGGACAGCCATTACCCTTGCCGTCAACCTCCACCCAGGTAGAACAGACGACAACGAAATAATAGTAGAATATATAAAAAGCAACCCCGGTATACTACCAGTAAAATTGGGAAGTACGCAAAACACAGTAGACTATTGGACTTTCGCACAGAAATTTGATTTAACTGAATTAAAACGAGAATTTTATATAATTAGAGACAATATAACAGACTGAAAGACTCAATGGACACAGTCAAATTCGGAAAAGATTATGCGATAGAAATGCTTAATTACAAAAGTATAATAGAAAATATCCTAAGGAACACACACGGCAAATTCAATTGATTAATACCAACAGACCAAATCATAAGACAGAAAAAAGGAATTATTAATGGATTAGGTAAAATTATAAAAATTATCACAGGTAACTTAGACAATCAAGATGCTGAACGATACGACAATGCAATACAAGAATTGATAGACAACCAGAATGACATAAAAACTGTTGTCAGAAACCAAATTTCTTTAACCCAATCAACCATAGTAAAATTTAATGATACACTCCTAAAAATTAGTAAAGAACCAGGACAGTATAACAAATAGAATACTAACTCTTGAAAATAGCATGCAAATCACAATGTTAGGATCGCGAGATTTAATAAGATTTAACAAAATATTTAATAAAATGATAGCAACCCTCACTGTATTCAACAAATTTCAGCTACATTAGAAAATGCTGTAACATTTGCTAAATTAAATACTCTACATGCTAGTATTATCGAACCGCTTGATTTACTAAACGAATTATTAGGAATCAAATCACTTATAACTCATAGTAAACTACCTTTTGAAGTAACAGAATCTAACATACTTGTATTTGAAAAAATAGCCATAGTAAAAAGTTATGTAAAGAATCATGAAATTATATTTTTAATAGAAATTCCAATTGTAGAGATTAACACTTACAATTATTATCATTTATTTGAAAATTATTATATGAAAATTAATAGTCAATATCAAGTCATTATCCCTAAAACCAAGTTCCTTTCCCTAAATGAATTTAGGTATGTATTCACAAGTGAGAAATGTAAAGAAGTGGCACCCGGTCAATACTATGTCAATCGATAACGACAACGGCTATACAAACAGATAGCCCTTGTGAGGTGCAATTATTAAGATTCTCTAACCATTATGAGAATTGTGTGTCGTCAAAACCAGTACAAATTACGGACATGAAAATTCAGAAAATTGCGGACAACAAATGAATTGCTATATTTCCTCAAAAAGTCATAGCAACTGCCAATTGCAACAAAGACGAAAACAATTTAGCCTGAACCACGCAGTGAACTTAGTGGACAATTATAAAGAACGTTTGAACGAATTAAAAGTGCCAAAGTTACATTACGACAATATCAGTGCTTAATTAATTTCATTAATCATTGTACTATTTTTATTAGCTGTATATTTATTGTATAAAATGTATATTTGATATAAGATCAAAGAAACAAAAGTGAACACAGAAAACACAAATGAAATTTTAGGTACAATGAGTTTTAAAAATTAAATACAACCCTTAATTTTTATCTTATTTGAGAGGAGTTACATATATATCCCCCATATTAAAATGTATATAAAACTAAACGCATTTATTATGTCTCAGTAATTGCATATTACATTGTATTAATTGAAGGTTATAATATAAAGGGTTAATCAAAGTTCATATCAAACGTGAGAACAGAATCAACTACTTTGTATTCCAGACGCAACCTGATACTGCAGGTGCAGACTCAATAAACTGCAAGAAAGCAGTCTTAATTAAAATTACTTAGAATAAGACAATGTATGTTTATCAAGAAGTAGCAGACGGTGAGATCTACACCTTTCCACGAGATGATGCGAGAGAAGGGATTCCATAAATACTGTAAGAAGCCCCTGATCGTCAGTCAGTCTTCAAACTTCATAACTTTAACATTGTTGGTGGTTCAAGCTACTCACCGTAATTTCTAATTATTAATTATTGATTTATTAACTTCGAGAATTTTTAGCAATTTCAATTACTTAATGCTTAATTAATATAAACGTCTAAGTTTTGTAACAGAAATGAGTAGTTATTTGTAATTAAACAATTAAAAATAAATTTGATAGAAGAGTTTTTGGCGACAAAACTTTTTAAAAAGAAGCTCCCAAAGGCCCAACAATTATCTCGCGTCAAGTAATGACAAAGCCACAGATTATGCATTGAGGAAACAAATTAATGCGTGAGGAACGCAGAGATCTCTAAAACGCAAAACCATATTTAAGACATAACTAGACATTCAAGATAGTGTAAGATACCCTCATTGCAACCGCAATACATCACGAAGAAAGTCTGTGACTTTTAAGTAATTAAGGTAACAATAACTTTTATTCAGCACAGACAAATAATGTTACACTGCTCTAACGGATTTTGACTGTAATTAATAGGGATTACCACAAGAAGGAAGAATGTTGTATAACGACTAAGTTCGACAAAAAAAGGAAGGTTAACAGTTAGAAATGGTTAGGTAGTAACTAAACTCTTTAGATCGTAGTTTGTAGGTTTATGGATTTAGAAGTGGCAGACGTTGTATTGTTTTTGAGCTTAGCTGGATACGTAGGTCAGAAAGCTCAAGTTCATGTGTATTGTGGATTTAGATCGTGTAAATCGGGTGTCAAACATTGATATCATTGAATTAAACCGGAATAAACTGGTTTGCCTCTACAATAAAAAAGTTAAAATTTAGACAAATGGAATTGGGTGACTAACGTATCGAATAAGTAAAGTGTAATTTGCTGACGTTCCTGGACATTCTTAAATTTTCAAGATAAATTGGAAATTTACTTTAAGTAAAGTTTGACCTTTTCCTTTGTTTATGATTTATAAATATGTACATTTAAAATGTTAAATATAAAGCTAGTTGTAAATGGTTTGTAGTTATTTGGTAGGAAGTTGACCTAACGTTAAATAATTATTTTATTGGACTATGAATAAGCGACGGAAATTCGATTTGTTTTAAATTTGAGTATATTGTTATCGGGAATTGAGGTTTGAACATTTCGAAAAATTACGAAGTAGGGGTGCATTAATTTTATAGTTTTTTTAATGGACATCGGAATGATCAAAGGAAAAGTTGGTGTTAATCTATGTTTTGTATATATTGTTAATTATGGCATTTCCAGATATGGGATTTAAAATGTCGTATATATTAATATTAAAAACTGGAACAATAGTGTGGTAGGATTTGATTAATTGAATTATTTTTTTTATAGTAACCTACTTTCACACCACTTAGTGTGCCGGTATATTCTACAAATGTTTTAGGGTTTCCACTCTTTAAGGGCAAATTTAAATTTGCAACGTAACTTTATCGCGAAAAATGTTTATCTACAGTATTTTAGAGTCATATTGTCTTTGCCAACGTATAACTTTTGTACTGTACGACAAGCTTTTGCATACACCGCAAGACTAAAATATTTGTGACAAGTGGGAAATTTATAGTCCTAACATTTTATTTCATTTTTTAAGAGTATCACTTTGTTTTGATTTTTTTAATTGATATAGAATATTCATTTACGATACGTAGTGTAGGCTTTTACCCATATTGCTTGCATACTTCGCAATACTTATTACAATTAATTCCATCTTGAAATATATCCATTGTTAACAAATTAATAGTCTACTGATTTAACATAAAACTGCAATGCGGCATGGTACCGATAATTTTAAAATTTTCGATTAAGAATCAGTCTTGGAATGACAATCAGAGTACGACTTCACACGCACCTTTCATTTAGTAGAAAGACATTTAAAAATTAAATTTTCTCATTTGAGCAGCCAATTTTAATCAAATATTAAATAGTGCTCATATCAATAATCACGAAAGTATGGTTAAATTGAAGCTCAAGTTATAGAAATGTACTTTAGTCTTAAATTTATGGTTTTATAGGATCGATTCCAAACGTTACTGCTGCATGATCTTGAGAAAAGATTTCTAAGGCACATTGTGCTTTATGCAAAAGCAAACAGTTCTAACTATAACTATATTTTCGGCTCAGAATAAGATTTACAGACACTGATCAAATTGCTGTGTCAAAATTTATTGTGTGTGAGAATAACAAGTGTAAGGGCAAAACACATCAATTTAGATACTGCAAACTGCGCTACAGTATTCTCCTACCTACCATTATTGTTTTGCTTTGTCCTAACAAAGCCACTTATCTTAGAAATCGCTGTGTAGGAAGTTTCAAAATTTCCCTTTCAACGACAAACTATTCACTCCGTTATCCGTTAGCTTTAACTTATTGGAACCTTACTAGATATGTCAAATTTATTTACAGATGCGTACAGACATAATTGGTTTCCGATAAAACGTGAACAGATCGCAATCGTAGTAACACATTTTTTAATACCGTATTGTCTTAGAACAATATTCATGTGTTTGCGTACCAAAAATTGCTTTGGTCAAAGATGTAGTTTTTATAACATATATACTTAATTTTATAATGTCAAATAGTTTTTTATTGTCAAAATTTCACAACTCTCTGGTAAAGTTCCTTTTTGCTAATGTAACTAACATCAAGAATGTGCCAGGCCTGTCCTGTTTTAGTAATAATAATTAGTAGTATTATGTAAAATTAATTTATCCTTTATCTTCCACATTTGTAATGCGTATGTTCCGCCTATGGCATAATGAGGCTGAAATATATGTAAATTTGAACCTAAGTTCTAAGAAGTGTGTAGAGTATTATAATTTTGCGGCAGGGGTTTTCCAAAGCTTGTCGGTTAAGTGCAGGTTGAGGTAGGAGCTGAAAATTAGTGCATGCGTCAATTTGTATATAATGCGATATAAACATAAACCTTTAAGCACATATCGAGAATAAAATCTTATAATCTAAATAACAGGCACGTGTATACTTACTTACACAGTGTTTTCAGCCCAAAACATATACCAGAAAAGAAATAAACGTAACATGTACAGTAATTTTTATACCTTTGTAAAGTGCTCTTCGTAATTAACAACGTAATGATAAACTAATAATTTTTAAATATCGTAGCCCTAACCTAAACTCTAACTGTGAATTTGGTAAGCTAGTAGTTGACGTTAACGTTAACGTACAAAGAAAAGGGACAGTAAAGAATGCTCTAGCGCAAGCTTTGGTGAATACCGATCGTAATTTGCAGAATTACTGCATAATTACTTGTGCACTGTTAATGTAACTTTGTAGCATGCAATCTGTAATTTATTGGATAATCGTGAGTACGAAACTACAGAACTAACAAAAGAAGTGTCTATTTTCTACAGCAGTATCAAAAGGAAAGTAAACAGAATAGCTGTACCTTATTGAAATCAGCTGTCTGACTATCTGGTACCATATTGAAGGATTTGGAAATGCGCGCTGCACTCGTCGATGGTTTGGACACTAGATCAACCAGTTGAACCATGTTAGAACTCGTATCGTGATTCACAACATTTATTTTCACTAAAAGAATGTCGTATAGAACAGCACGTTATATAGAATAGAATAGAAGAGACTGACGGGAGAAAGTAACGTAAAACAATTCCCAGCGTCAATGTGTGAAATATACTGCAAATAATTGCAAAAATATATTTTCCCGACAGCAGCTACGAAACATTCCTAGGACAACAACCAATTAACGCAACAAACATACTATAATGATTTCCACTAAATTTTGATGTTTGCATGGAAAACCCCAGTTTACTAAAATCATTCGGTAGGTTAGCAACCACCCATACAACGGAATGGTGAGAAGTGTATAGCAGGTTTCCTAAATGTTATAACAACAAATACGATTTATTATATTATCGACCAGGAATATCGGAAATAGAATAAGAGGGACGACTTTTTTACCCACGAATTCGCGCAAGCTGAACACCTGCATTTATAACGGAATACCGCGTTTATAGAATTCCTAGTAACCGAGTAGATAACCAACCCATTAAAACCAATTTAATGAAGCGGGGAGTTTTAATCTTTTAGAGAAAACCATAAAGTATTTGTTGCATGTGTTAGGTCGGGTTTCAACGAATTGATAAGGCGGTGCTTCTAGCCTTCTAACGTCGTACCTATTAAAAATGGTTTTAATGATAAGCATATGCTTTCTTCTTTCCACGAATGAAGCAAAGCTTTGTAACCATTGCAAGGCAAAGCAACCTTATAGAATAAACGCTTAAGGAGATTTCTATAGAAAAGTTTTAAATACGTAATTATTGCAATTGAACTTGTTAAATGACAGTTTGCATGACTAGAAATAGCATAGAATTGTTTAGGTCAGAAACTTTAGGAGTGCTTATTAATACGAACTAAACAAAGTAATTAGGAAAATACAATTTATTTGCAGTATGCCTAAATAGATCGATTTCTAAAATACAACGTAACATACTTTTGTTTTATTTTGTCTGTAGATATATTTATAAATTGCTAGCTGAATCATGGTTATTAAACGTTAAATTGGGCTTCACATCTTACGATTTAAAATTAGTTTCTTCCTTGTTAAACGTCGTGACAAAAGATAATAAAAACTGAAGTATACTTAGCTGGTGTCACACTCGTGTTCATTTCTTAGTATCGATAAACAGTCGTTGTAGTAAGTTGTGTTTATTTTAGGGTCAATGTATTAGTTTTGTTCCTTTGCTTCTTGAATACTAACCATGTGTTATAGGAATTGTTATCGGTATGCTGATTGCATAATTAAATAAATATTGTTGTAACTCTATTAGTATTTCAATTACGTAATATTCCATTCACAGCTTAAGTTTTGGTAACCCTTTTTACCCGTATCCACCCTGAGGTTAACATCGTCCTTAGTGGCCGGCTTCAATAATATTCACAACAAATACAAACCCTATATATTTTTGAACTGATTTGCTAGATAATGGAATTCGAGGATAGTCTGGTATGGTATTCCGTGCGGACAAGAAAGAAAAGTGAAGTTTGCAAGGAAAATAGGCCGCTACGAGTACCGCAACAAAAAAGAAATCCAAAGATTACCGTGCTAGCTAAAAAATTGCAGAGTAGGGTGGGCGACAAAGAAAGAAAAAGAAAATCTCAAAAAGGAAATTATATCTACACACCTCTAACTAAAAGAAAACATATTACAAAAAGGAAAACCTACCCCCAGAACGATATAGAGAAAAATCAGCAAGCCATGCAACTTGACATAACGTGCCTGTTTAAAGCTAATCAAAGCGTAGTAACGGAGCAAAATTCGTTCTAGTACCGCTTGACTGAATATGAAAATATCATCACACAAACTTATTTATCTACAACCAACCTGTATTAAGCATTCACAACGATTTAAGAATAAATTTCAACACTCTGTAGCAGAAAACTCAAGCCGTTGCCGACATATGTTCATATAAACCTTTTGTCATACAATAACTTGAGGAAATACTACCTGAAATTTTACCGCGCTATTAAGGTATAATGACAATTTACCAATGTCAATGTGACATTTCAAGTAGTTATAAGTTAGTTGTATGCCTACTACATGTTATACCGCATTTTGGTTAATAAATACACAAATCGAGTCGGCCAAGCAGCGATATAAATCAACGCGCTTTTGCGAGAGAGACCAGTCTGCTTTGCCGACTCGCTCTGAAAGGTTAAAGACTCTTCTACTACTGTGCCCATAGCCAGTGTTGAATAGTTAGTAACCGGCATTCAACATCGCCCGGTAGCAGGCCGCTTTGCCGACACCCATAACCCCAGATAAGGTTCGCCGTGCCCACTGTCGGCGCCCTTATACCGTCCTTAACCTACCTTAGTTTCCTCTTGTCACAGAGTACGCCGGTAGACCTAGACTCGCGCAGCGGGGCCGGTAGGTCTAACAACGGCTAGGCCAGTGTAGTATCATACCAGATACTAGTTAGTGACCACTGCCCATGGCCACGGCGGTGACCTACGACAGGGTCATTACAAAGGTATACACTGTATCTTGCGTATACTTTGTTTGGATTGAAACCGATTTACCCCACTACTTATATTTTTAAACAGTATAATATTAATAGATTCTTAGTATTACCAAGAATACTTAGTTTATAAAAACTTATTCTTAGTAACTCCTAGAACTTGCTTTTATTGAATATAATTTGAACGTTCTAGTTAGGTACTAACTGAAGTTGTGAACAATCAAAATGTAAAAACTAAAATTTTTGAAAACCGTAATTATAGGGCCTGATGAAGTATATACGACATTCAAAAAATTGTTAGCCAAAAACTAGCAAACCGTTTAAACTCATAATCCACGAAGCTTTCACACTTAAACTTCCATACCGTGTTGTTATGATTTTAAATCTATGCTCTTCGTAGAAAATGATTTATGAACTAAAGATAATAATTAGTCAATGCTATGACTTTCTATGCGTCATAAGCGCATGATCAATGTATAAGTAAACCCCAAGAGCCCACCGAAAAACTAACATACAACATACAAAACATGAAATGCTTGAAATTCCATTAACATCAAACACAAAAGCATAATTAAATAATTTGTGTATATGGTCATAATGAAAAAGTATTTATGATTTAAAATTGGAAAGTAATGCCTTACACGTGTTGAGTTGATTTGCCTTTGTAAAGAGCATGTTACGTTTTTTTCGCGGCAGCCACGTTGGGCGCCAAATTTATGCTACGTAACACAAAGAAAGCCAAAGAAATGACCCGGCTCAATCGGAGAGAGTAGGGGGGGTTGTAGAAAGCAGACTGACCTATGATGTATGCGGCGGTAAGGAGTTAGTAACAATACCTGCAAGAAAAATAGTTAAGCAAACCTGAAAAAAAAAGAATAAGTATAGCGGCAATGAGAAGTCTAAGTTATTCAGTACTATGTAGAAATTAAAAAAAAGAAACTGTTTCGATAATCTATATAGTATAACAACGGTAAAAGCAATACAAAAATTTTTAGTACAAAGTTAGGTAATATTGGGGAGTAGCAGAAACGTTTCCTCACACACCAATTAAACATAAATCAGATAAAATGTTGACAAAAGATAAATAGATAAAACACAATTGGTATGAGTAATTCAGTAGTATTGATTTTTCTTTCTTCTTTTTTTGTATGTTTTAAAATAGCATGCAAGTCTATTGTAAAAGGTATCATAAACATTAAGATATGGTAAAGCAACGGATAGATATTTAAAGTAATAATCAGTAGGAAATAGTTCAACTTACAAAAGTCCTTCAGCAACGCCTCCTTGCAACTGAAGTGTGGGATTCAACGATGTCCTGCACTAACGAAGCACTTCACCCTTGACTGTGAGGGTGTTGATGGAACTTATCACACGTTACACTAATCACACCTACGTATTTCACTGGGGTTAGCAGCAGACAATATCACGCGTCGTAACTATGTAGTTGATAAATTTCTTGGTAATTCTATTTCCTAAGACAATAATTTCGGAATATTCTGTAGCACTAGTTTAATTTCAACTGGGACCAAAGGTATATTATTTTCATAAACATCCCAATAAGCAGTGAGAAACTTCAAACAATACCTTAGTAAACCGGTAATCGGTTATATTTCGCAAACACGAAACTTGCACAAGTAAGGATCTATTTTAGATTCTTTGTTGTTAGAAAATTTAGAAACTACAGTATCACAGCAACAAAAAAACAATTAGTAAAATCCACGCTTATCACTAAATAAAACCGTCCAAAATGTTCCGTAAAACACACGTCAAGTACTTTTATTTCCAACAGAAAATCAACCAAAAAAAAAATTAGTAAAGCTACTCGTAAGCAATAAAACCGTCTGTCAATGACCTTAAAACCCGTGCGGTCGAGTAAACACATTCTACAGTTAAAAAGTACAACTAAAATCGTGCCGTGTTTTTCATGTACAATTCGAAAAATTAATACCGCATTAATTTTTCACTATTATCAAAGCAAACAGAAAGCAGAATTTTCAACGTACTTCACATATCGGAACACAGAACAGAACTTCCCAACTCGTCGCCACTATAACCGCTTATCGACTCTTATCTACCTCGCTAATAACATAAGGAACATCTAAAACGTGAATCTAACAATCGTATCTAATAATTAATTACAGGCTGTTTATCGTTTCCGATAAGTTGGAATTTATTTATTAATGAGAATCAAGCTTCAATTTATCTATCTTTAATTAATACACGCGAGTTAAATTGCATACAATATGAAAACTATTCGAAAGTATTTACTTTATACAAACAGCGATCTCAAAGAAACGATGTATTTTTCAGTACGTTAACAGAAAGGAAGCGAAAAATGTTAAACTACAAAAATTCCCGTTACAAGCAATGGTATATATTTTCAGTAACTTTACATTAGACTTCCTTTTTGTTTACTGGAGTTATAAAGGCATCAGTTTTAAGTAGTTTTATTGTAGATCAAAATTATTCCTCGCGCTAGTATTTTCTTATTCTTTGGTAAGATAACGTACATCATCTTCTATCGGTCTAAATCAAAAGCGAATATTAATGGAACATTATTCACGTGCACTTATCACGTTGCTCAATAATGTTTGTTTCAATAAACGCAAGGAATTTTAGAAAGTTTATCTGTTATTGACCTAGCAGAGACATTAGAAAAGTTTTGCTATACCAGTTAGGAAGGTTTAAAGTACGGTTCTTGAAACCTCCTATATGAGATTTACATGGATGAGTGTTTCAGAGGGAAAATACACGTAAACTTAAGAGAGTTTGTATCAAAACTTTATATTCCTTTGACCTTTTAGCATGTTGTAAAAACGGAACCGTGTAGAAAACATTCAAAGAAAGCGGTTCGTTTAAATAAAAGTTGAAAACTTCTGATGTAACCAATACTTCCAAAAGACTTTTGAATCTGAAAATCTCCACGAACACTTAAGTAAATACTATCAAAAATGTAGGGCAATCGTTTTAATACACGTGCAATTAATGCTGTATATTTCTCGGTTAAAGTATCTTCGCCATTGAGGTATATGGGATTTCGAATGCTATTTCTAAACCTGTCCTTTGACAAATTTTTACGAGGACTTTGTATTCTCCAGTGAAATCCTTTCGAACCGTACCTAATTTGAAAGTCTGATAAGTGTTCTAGTTTAATCGGATAAATCTTAAAATCCGGAATAATTACGTTAGATTTATGTTGTGAGCGGCGACCGTAATTAAAACGAAGTAAACCTTTTAATAATAAAATGTAAATTTGGTTGGTAGAACCTTACTTCAAAATTTTGTTCATTATAGTATAAATATAAGTGATAGCAATAATACTCCTTTTAAAGCATTTATAAATTTTCGCTGATGCACAAATAAGCAATTAAATTGGGCCAGCATTCTAGCCGTTGTCGTTAATAGATTCCATTCTCATTATTAGTACAGTATAAAAGTTGCACTTTAAGGGTCTCTTATTTTCCACCATTCTTCAAATGGAAAACGTGTCAAAAATGCAAGATTATGTCTAGTTGTGCTACTACTGTTCTACATTTTTCTTAGTTCTTCTGCTTTACCTATCATTAGTTCACTTTAGGTTTCATAGCTTTTGATTGAAGTAGGTTTCAAGTTGAGTTTTTTTTTTTATTAAACTTAGGACCTTCAACGCCCACAAATAATATTCAGCTTTTATAGGAAAATTGATAATTAGCGAATGAGCATTAAGCTGTTCGTAATATCTAATACAGGCTGCTTCAAATTCGAGGCCCACTATGGGAATTCGCTTATTAATGGAGATTGAAGGTATGTTTAAATTCGGCAAAGTTACTAAATTTTATACTAACTAACAATCTGTAAATCAATTTGACTTGTCACATTTGGCATTCCAGATATTTCCAAAAATGTAAAAATTAAATTTCTGTTTTTTATTTTTAGTGCCGTTATTTCAAATATTATTCAAAATTTAAAAACACTTTCTCATGGCGACTTTTTACCTCCTATTGAGTATCCCAATTCAATTTGTTAAAAAATGCTTCGTCGTAACTTGACCATCTTCAACTTTCGTATATCTTATGGACGCCATTTTGGTTTTTTGTTCATTCGGATTCGCCAATTCTTTCTGACTATGGTAATGTATGACAGGTAGCAGAAAAGATTTTAAACAATTGCTTAATCGTAAATAGCAGTGTTTAAATACCAAATGAAACTGGTCAGGACACTCAGATAGTTCAAATAAAGGCGATGTCATCAAAAGGTTACTAGACTCGCAGTCACAGCAATAGTGCTTCGACACAAAACTAACAGCTGTAACATTCTTCAACGGCACTCTCTTGGTAACATTAATTATACTGTCCTTAACGCTGGTACCATATACCTTTAGTAATTATTGTGAATTTTTGTGGACGGCCTTATAATGAGATACGGTTAATTTTTAGGAATTCTTTCAGGAATTATCTCTACTTTTTCAAAATATTTGTTTTTCATTCTTACACTTTAAAAACGCCCAACTATACATTCTTGTACACACATCAACACGCAAATAAACTCACACACACAACATACAACATACAAAAATACTAATACATTTTCACATACATACATACACTTACAGGTAACACAAGTATTGGCAAACACGCACATCTCATTTAAAGGTACCTAAATATTTGTATTGATATTACGCACTACATCAAAAGGGCAGTTAAGATTTTGATATCTAAAGTAGTAATATCTCAAAAATGTTGTACCGCATGAAAGAGATTGAAATTTTTTATCAGAATGTAAGGAGACTACGAACCAAACACAATTTTTATCTCTAAATGTTTTGAATAATAACTTTGATGTTATATGTCTGAGTGAAACGTGGTTGCATGCCGGAATATATTACTTGGAAATATTTGATAATAGGTACATTGTATATAGAAAAGATAGAGAAACTGAAAATAAACGGTGGGGCGGCGGAGTTCTTATAGCAATTAACAAAAAATATTTATCGGTTCAGCTGAATTTTAAAACTGACTTGGACCTAGTTTTAGTCAAAACTACTATTGGAGAATTCAATTATTATATAAACGTGAATTATTTTCCGCCAGGTTCAAAAACTGAAATATACCAAGAATATATTAAAATATTTACCGATCTGTATATGTCACATGAAGCCTAGTTATTACTACTAGGTGATTTTAACTTGCCATTGGTCAGTCGTAGAAAATTTAATTTTAAAACCAATGCTCCGCCAGTTTACAAAAATATTGGAGAATTTATTGATCTTTGTGGTTTAGTCTCATACAATAATATAGCCAATAACTCAATGAAAATATTAGATTTAGTGTTGTCAACATAAACATACATGTACATTCAACGTGCAATTCTATCAGCCAATTTAATTTTAATTTTAAGAAATCTGATTTTGTAGTAATGTACAGTCGATCGCATCTGTCGGAAAGGTGATGACTAGCGTGTTTTGGGATGCGAAAGGGATCCTGTAAATAGATTATCTTGAAAAAGTCAGAACAATTACAGGCCAATATTACTCCACCCTTCTTGACCAGCTGGATGCCAAAATTTGCGAGAAGAGGTCTGGCTTGAAGAAGAAAAAAATTATCTTTGACCAAGAGAACGCACCTGCACACAAGGGTTCGTTGGCAATGGGAAAATTAACGGATTTGGGATACGACTTGCTCGGCCATACCCCCTATTCCCCTGATTTGGCGCCCTCAGACTTCTACTTGTTCCCAAACTTGAAGAAATTTGTTTCTGGGAAGCGCTTCATGTCGAATGAGGAAGTTGAGAGGGCCGTAGACGAATAGTTTCACAGCCTTCAAGACTCACTTCCGGTAAGGAATACTGATGTTGGAAAAACGCTGGACCAAGTGTATTGAAGTTAAGGAAGATTATGTCGAAAAATAAAATTATTTTCTTTACTGAAAATTGCAGTCTTTCATTGTAGGCCGAGAACTATTCACTTAAAAGAGAACCCTTGTACACTAATCTTTAGAGTATAGTCTCAAAACAATTACATGTAAAAGATACGCATGAAATCTATTTGTGACAGTATATGATTAATATGTACCTATTTAGAATACGTACCAGTATAATATTGACTTAAGTACGCTAGGAATTATATCAAATTAGTGGTCTTACATTTGTAGGCACGAATTCCACATTGGCCCTCTTTGTTACGGTATTCTATGCAGACAAGAAAACAAGCAGTAAAGTAAAGAAAATTGCCTACACTGAATACCGCAACAAAACGAGTAGGTAGAATAGAAATTCAAAAGAATTAGATTTCTGGCTAGTTCAAAATGTCATTGAGTGGGTGGGTCATACAGAAAGAAAAATTGAAAATCTCAGTAAGCAGATTCATTACAAACTTTTAGTTAAACATAGTCTCAAAAAGAAATATTTACAAAAGTATAAAACACACCTTTACGTAATCGTTCTGTTATAACGTGATGTAAACAATGCGTCAATTTAAATATAATACAATATATATATATATATATATATATATATATATATATAAATATAAATATTTAAGTACATATCAAGAATAATAATCTTATCATCTAAATAACAGGTACATATATACATACAAATGTACTTACACAATGTTTGCATCCTTAAATATATACAAGAAAAAAGTAGACATAATATATTCAGTAATTTTTATCTGCTTTGTGAAGTGCACTTTGTAAATTAAGTACATAACGGTAAATTTAAATAACGTAATTTGAACTTATATGAACCAGGTGTTTACTTACTCTATTTAGAATTTGGTAAGCAAGTTGTTGACATTAACATTAAACAGCGCTATATTGTGAGCTTCAGTGTATACTAATCGTGGCTTGCAGTATAGTACATAATTACTCGTGCACTGTGAACATGGCTTTGTAGCGTGCAACCTGTAATTTATTGGATAATCACGAATACGAAACTACAGAACCAGCAACATCAAAAGAAAACATAAACAGAACAAATGTACCTTATACAACCAACTGTCTTTCTCTCTAGTACCATCTTAAAATATTTGGAAATGAGGGATGTTTATTGTTTTACCTAGTCGTGGCGCATTTTTACCATGTAAATAAAGAAATTTCACCGTTTGATGCATTCGTCTTATGTGCATATTAGTATTAAAACCGGCACCAATGCGCTAATAATATGCCCAAAACTGGGCATTATCCATATAATACCCTTTAAAATAGAGGTTAAATTCTATAGTTTCATTAAAAGAATACATCAGTGCCACATTATATAGCAGCTTGGTAAGAAATGCTTCAGGATCTCTTTCTTAAAGCAAAGTTCGTAATCGTTGTTACACGTTTGTCTAAAATATGGCAATCGATAATAAATAAACGCTTATGAAATTTACCTGCACTTACTTTTTCCTCTTGATTTTGAAACTTTATTAAATTCTTCTTCCATGCACGATCAACGTACCATGTACAAAAGAGCCTGAAAAATACAATTTATTATATAAGTAGGTTCATCATCATCATTGGGTCTTCAGTCCTGGAATTGGTTACACGCGTACCCTCATTGTTTTCTATTCTGAACTAACCTACACATTTCCCTGCAATTTGCACAGTCTGCATCTATCTGGTCTAGGTCTACATCTACTTCTTTTTTCTCTCTCTGCTTAAAATATATCCCATACTATTCCCCAAAAATGAATTAGTCGTATTCTGCCCTTCTACTTCTCCAATTTCTTTTCACAGATATCCTAGTTCCCCTACTATTTCTATAATCTATTAGTTATTAACTTTGTTTATTCGTGCTATCATCATACATCTGAAGCACAACATTTCAAAAAGGTGCTGTCGTTTTTCTGTCTGTTTTTCTTTCTGACCGTATTTCATAAGCATACTGTGCTGCACTCCACACATATGCTTTCAACAATTTTCTTCTTGTTTATATGTTTGCTGTCTTTCATCATAGGCGCTGTTCTTTCTTGTTGGAAGCAGTTCGGTCCCCTTCTAGTGTTTTACGATTATATACCCTATTTCTCCGACATTCAGTGGTTGTGAAAGGAGGGGCGGCTACGTGGCGTAGTGGTATGTGTGTGACTACTACGCCTAAGGTCCCGGGTTTGAATCCCCACACGGTCCTCTTGAAAAATGCTGGGCGAGCATTTTTCACAAAAATACACCCTCGCTCGGATGCGACGTACAATGGAGGTTTCGTGTGCGAGTGTTGTCACGCATGTTATAGATCCCTACCTTGCTTGGAACAGTAAGGGTTCGGCAAAATTCCAAATTTTCCAGGTAAAAAAAAAAGCTTGCTTCCTGGCCAATGTAGTATCTTCGGGTGGAGCATTGGCAAATTACATGTAAGGTTGTAAAGGGAGGGCGTCCCCGTGGATCAATGTAGTAAGCGTAAGACTATGGATCCCAAGGTGTTGGGTTCGAATCCGGACACGGCCAACTGCTTGAAAAATGACAGGATGAGAGGTTAAATGGAGGTCCCGTGTGTGAGTGTTGTCACGCACGTTAAAGATTCCTACCTTTCCTGCAACGGCAAGGGTTCGGCAACATTCTAAATTTCCAGGCTACAAAAAACTCGCCTCCTGGCCAATGTAGTACCTTCGGGTGGAGCATGGTGAAGGGAAGTAAGCAGCCTGTGGCTGTCAAGCTTTCCCAGCACTTAAACATTTGCCGATTTAATGTTTTTTCCAATATATTTTTTCGTACAGACAACATTGGTTGCAGATATTTCACAACACCTATAGTTGTTTATAATAATCATCAGATTTATCTGCTTTCGTTGTTAGGTTTTCCGTCTCAAAACTGGTTGGACACGTACCTGCAGTTATTTATATTCCTAGTTAGCGTACACAGTTCCCCGAAATTCCCATACCTCCTATATACAGCTCGGTTCCCTTCTATTGTTTTCTAATTTTATGCCCTATTTCACCGAGATTCAGTGGTATGCGAAGGGGGTAAAGCAGCTTGTGCCTGCCAAGATCCCCCAAGACCTAGAGATTTTCCAAATTGATAGTTTTCCAGTGAATCCTTTCACACAATTAACATTATTCGAGAATATTGCCCAACCAATATTTGTAGTTACTTATAATAACCATCATGTTAAAGTACAGTTATGTTTTTCGTCATTAGTTTATCCATCTTGGGACTGGTAGGATGCGCACCTCCATTGATTTCTATTCTGAGCTAGCCTACACATTCCCCTGAAATTCCTACAGTCTACATCTTTCATTATCTGCGTGCAGTAGTCTAATCTAGGTCAACCTTTGCTTCTCTTTTTTCCTATCTCGGCTTCTATTCCCTCGTGCCGTAGTATGTGGCCTATCATCCTATCTTTTCTATGTCTTACTGTTTTCCACATATTTCTTTCTTCCTTTACCATTCTTAGTACCTCTTCGTTCTTAACTTTGTCTGTCCATGATATCTTAATCAAACGTCTGTAGCACCATATTTCAAACGCTTCTACCTTTTTCTTGTCCGCTTCTCCTACTCTCCAGGCTTCACAGCCGTACAGTGCCGCGCTCTACACATATGTTATAAGCAATCTCTTCTTTACTTCTATGTTTGTTGTCTTCAATCACGGTAGTTGCTTGTTCCTGTTAAATGTAGCACGACCTTGTGCTAATCTTTGTTTTATATCTTTTGCGCTTTTCCCATCTGACGTTATTTGGCTTCCTAAGTAGTAGAGATCCTTAACCTCTTGTAAGTTCTTGTTACTTATTTGTATTCTTGTTTTTGATGTATTTTTTCCTCCTTTGCATACTAGTACCTTCGTTTTATTTTTATTAATTTTCGTACCGTATCTCTCTGTTAGAACCGTTTCCATTCCATTAAGAACAACTTCTAATTCTTCCTTGCTAGATGCTAAAACCGCTATATCATCTGCAAATCTAAGCATATAAATTTTTTGTTGCTGCATAGTAATTCCAAATGTCTTCCTGCATTTGACAGTATTCATTGCCTCTTCAATGTACAAGTTAAAAATTAATGAGGATAGGGCTCATCCCTGTCTCACCTCTTTCCTAATGTTTACTTCTCTACGTTCCTGCTCTAATTCTATTACTGCTGTTTGCTCTTTGTATTATTGTTCGAAAATTTTCACATCTATCCGCACCTTTCTTCTTGGTATAGTTACTATGATGTTACGTTTGAAATCTTTGGGTATCTCGCCTGTCTCATATATATATATATATATATATATATATATATATATATATATATATATATATATATATATATATAAATAATATAATTCTTGGTGACCTTGCAGGAATAATACTTCTTCTTTGTAGGTTTTAGGTCTGCTGGATTTAAATAAATACTCTTTTTATGGCCTAAATTTTCGCATATATTTTTATGCTTGATCACAGGCTACAACTGTATTAACGCTTTATAAAAGATGAACAAAATAAGAAAAACTTACAGTGAGGATGGTTGAAATTGACATCAGTGTTTGGAATAAAATAATGTTTTTTATAGAATAAATATTAATGTAAATAGTGAAAGTAAAATGACAGTGTTATTTTTGATAAAAGTTTATTATTTGTTTTTAACGACAGTGTTGGTTTGTGAGTGTATGTGCATGTAGGTGTGTGTGTGTGTGTGCATGTGAGGGTGAATGTGTTTGTGTAATTTTGTATGTTAGTGTGTGTGTGTTTGTGTGTGTGTGTGTGTGTGTGTGTGTGTGTTGTAATAGTGATTTAATTGGAATATGTGTTATCAACAATTGAGTATATATAAATTTAAAATAAACAAAAAAGAAAGAAATAAAAAGTGGTTGAGGGTGAAGGGTTTGATTATTATTGAAGGCATTTAATGTTTAAATTTTAATAAATATGAATATATGACGCTTAGGTTGTCAATGTCCGTTTTTTTGTTGAAGTTGTTTGGGCTTTTATAGATGTAGCACATCTTCAAGAAAGTCCTTTTAAAAAGATTGTGTTCCACTTTTAATAGTTTAGGATTTGAAAAGTCCATTTTGTGATTTTGGTTGAGGGTGTGAGTTGTTAATGCACAAGCTTTTGGTTTTACTCGAATGTCACTTTTGTGTTGGGTAATTCTTTGACCAATATTTTGTGACGTTTGGCCTATGTAACACTGATCACAATCAAAACAGTTAATTTTGTAGATGGCATTTCTTTGAAGTTTGACTGGTGTTGCATCTTTAAGTTTGGAGTGTAGATTTCTTATTGTTAGTAAATTCTTTTTGGCAATTTTAACATTTAAGTTTTTGAATACTTTGCTTAATTTAGTAGTTAAATTTTGAATAAATGGTATGGGTGTATAAATTTTGGGTGTACTGGATTTTGGTGTATTGTGATTATTTTTTGTTGGTGTTGTTCTGTGATTATATAGAAGTTTCTTGATCAATGTTTTGGATAATTGTTATCTAATAATATGTTTTCCAAAAGTAATAAGTTTTTGTATGTAGAAAGTGTGTGATAGCCTTTTGACCCTGTTTTTGAATTCTAATATAAAGTTTGTTTTCATGCTAAAGGGATGATTTGATTTATAATTTAGGTAACGTTTGGAACTCATTGGTTTTGATACCAATCTGTAATTATTAAATTGTTTTTCTTATTAATAACATATCTAAAAATGGAATTGTGTTGTTATTTTCAATTTCAATGTGGTGTATGTTTGGATTGTATTTGTTGAATATTTCTAAAGTTTCATGTATTTGGTCTTCAGGTACAGCTGTTATTATGTCATCTACGAATTTCTTTATAAATGGTAAATGAAAAGGAAGAGATGGTATGACATTGTCAAGAAAATAATTCATTACAATTTCTGCTATAACTGGGCTTATATTTGAACCCATTGGACATCCTGATATTTGCCAATAATATTTGTATTTATATGAGAAAAAGCTTGTGCTGAAGATGAAATCTATAATTTCTAAAAGGTCTTTTTGGGATGTTGCAATTTTGTTAATTTCTATCCAAATGTTATCGATATTTTTAAGAGCGAGTTCTTTTGGTATGTTTGTGAACAAAGAGATGACGTCCAAGCTAATAAGTACATAATTATCCTTCACATTTTCCGAATTCATAAATGAATTCAAACTGCCGGATAATTATGTGAACAGGCGTCATCTCTAAACATCAACGACAAGCATTGGATGAATTCAACTGAACAAGACATTATAATAATCTTCAGCTTCTCTAAATAGTGGCAAAATATCATCGGATGTCAATGGGTTCAACAAGCGGTATAACGAGTATGATGGTCATGCTTCATGTCTGCTCTCATTCATGTCTGAGGTGTGATGTGCTGGCTGTGCCTGAATGGAACTCGGCAAATTGATCAGGCTGATTCGATTGGGCCTGTTGGCCACAGATGTGTGTGGACAGTGGTTGATTACAGTTGATCAAGTGAGTTCAAATTACGTCATCGTCGCTGCGTGACAGGCTGTGGGTCGAGATCAGGTATCACGCTGCTGCAGGCATGCTGGAGGCTGGTAGGCGGTCAGGAAACGTGATCAGGCTGTGATGCACGCAGTGCAGCGAGTCAGGCTCATGCCCGACCGTTGTTCAGGCTTGCAGAGTGTCAAGGCAAATGAGGTGCCAGGCGATGCAGATCAGCCGATCGATGCCTCTGGGTCTGTTTGATTGATCGTGTCGGGCATCGGTCTGAAAGTCCTGAAGTGGTTCGGTCAAAGCGCGTGCTCGCAACATCGCTTCTAAACTGGAAGGTGGAACTGCAAAGGACTTTCTTGAGATGTTCATCTCAAAGCGCAACGACGGACGGTGCTGGCGTCATGTTCATGTTGTGTGGACTTACAAATCATCAGCCGCTCGCGTCACTTCTTTGTTTGTTTGTTGATATACTCGGTGTTGAATTACATTTCAAAGTCACTGTCTGCACACCTGGACCTGCACGCATTGCACACCGCACTGCCACGCTGCACTGCACCATCTGTCGTTAACAAATAATAACTTTGTCAAAAATTGCACTTCGTTTATTACTGTTACGATAATGTTGTTCTATAAAGCATTTTATTCAGCCTGATCATTCAACCATCCTCACTGTAATTTTCTTATCTTTGTTCATCTTTTATAAAGCGTTAACGTGTAACCTGTGATCAACATAAAAATATGCGCTAGCCATAAATATTTAAATCACATAAAACTACTATATATATATATATATATATATATATATATATATATATATAGTTATAGTTTACAAGTGGGAAGAGACGTTCTGTTACTGCTTGGCCAGCGGCTTTTAGAGTTTCTGCTTACACCCTATCTGTACCCAGCTCCTTACCATTTTTCAGTAGGTTATAAAAAATAATAAATTAAAACACTGCGACACGATACAAATTAAAATATTTAATACCCCTTTACGACAAAAAATATTTTTAAAGACTAAACACGTATTTCGACCACTATGTGGTCAACATTAGTACTAATCTAACAAAAAAGCATCAAAAGTTAAAAGTTGCTTAGGAAACCTTTCTGAGGTTATTCTCCTCATCAAGTAGGCTGAAGTAATCCTTCCCAACAAACAAATTACTAAAATTTGTTTTGAACACCTGAGGTTATTCTCCTCACCAAGTAGTCTGATGATCTCTACAAAACAAAGTGAATTCTTCACTTTGTTTTTTAAAGACAGTAATTCATAAACAAATATCTGAAATTAATAAATTAGGAAGGTAGGATAATGATAGAGTAACTTCTTCTTCTATGCCATTTACAAACAAAAAATGTATCAATTGCGCCTTCGAAAGTCGGGTGCCATAGTGGAATTCATCTCTGTAGGCGCGAGTTATTAGTGGGAGCGTTGTTGTCACTGCCATATGTCGTTTCAGTTCAGTTGGCGAATGGATCCGATCGAAGTGTTTAATGTCTTATCGTGTAGCATTTGCGGTTTCTTGTAAACTTTGCAAAAACGGTTAATCGATTATGATATTTACGTATGAAAAAACCTTTCCTCTGGACCGAAACGAATCAATAGCGCCTCATTTGGCAAGTCTCCGAGTTACTGTTTGACCGAAACGAGAAATGAGAAATCAAATAGTATAGTCGAATCACCAACAACAAGAAGATTTGCATACTTCAGTAGGCCATATTATCGGATTCACTGAACCGATTGAAATAATTTTGTACACTTAATGCATACGTCGATAAGAGTCCTTTTTTAAGTTTTCGCGTAGATATTTTAAGTCAAATCGGAGATCTTCGCTTTGAATTGTATATCGAGTAGATAGTTTTACCATATACAGAGAACTATATCGGCGCCTTTGATACGCTTCATATAGCAATAGCAACTTGTATTAAACTTCATAATTAAATGTAATTTATGTACTCCTTATAACGATACTATAGAACTAATTCAAATTGTGTTTCGGGCATATAATCCTATAAATATTCACTCACTCAATAAAAACAAACTTCATATGTGAACACTACGAAATATTTACCGGTAACTAGAAATTTGAAATAAAAATTATGGGACTACATTTGGAATTTGGGGTATTAGCTTTTGCAATAAAACTTGAAAAGTATCTGGTTTATACCAGAGACTTTAATGTCGTAAAATATAGTAAAGTGAAATATAGAAAAGTAGTTCTTTAGAAAACGGTTGGTCTCTATCCATAGGAAATAAATTGTACAATAGACTACCCTTTCTTAATTGTTCTTTTGGTCAAAATATGGGGAGGAGAGGCCAAGAAAATTGTGAATTTCTTCGTAATTATTATATGTAATAAAAATGCACCACAGAAAACATTCGCCTAATAAGGACATTTATCCAATTAGAATGGCTTGTTCTTGGGCGATCTAACCCACAGACCCCCACAATTACGCCACTGCAACACTCGTGATTGATCTTTTTACAAAGAGTAATTTTACCTGGCATTTAGCTGTACCATAATTATTTATAATAACCTCGATTGTTTGATTTCAGTTACAAATATTTATGATATACATTTACCAACCTCGCACACGGCGAACTAAGTCGTTGCAATTCGAAAACGCTGATTTGTCGAGTTAGATATTACTTATATTTTTTCTTAGCTTCATCATAATAAAGTTATTCGAAAACTTTAACAACTGAGGTTTTTGATAACCGTATCAGATTATACCTCTTTATTTTCAAATTGAGTGTTATCAAATACGGTACTCCGAAGTAATTCTCTTGCTATGAATATTTATGCGCTGTGCAGCTAGCTTCGTTTAACTCACCCGAGAAAAACGCGCTTTATGGCAAAAAGTGGGTTAACGCTTCTATTGAGAGAACTTTAGCTGGATAATTAGGTATTTCGTGGATGGCTTATAGGCTATTGTGCTTCAGCCACCCTACTAAATATATCAACCTGTCTTCATAACAAGCGGATTAAAAGTCCATTGTTCGCACAATTCATTATCTCACAGATTAAACCATGATCTAATTCGAGATCGCTACTGTTATAAGCTTGCTTTTTCTTAGCACGCAAGCTATGATATTACTGCACTGTTTTAATATAAGACGTTGTTAGTCCTAGCGTTATCGTACATTGCATCAATACGTTTCCAAAAATTTCATTATTTATTAAATTGCTTGAATTTTCTTTTGATATCAGTAGATCCTTTTGTATTTGTAGCAGCTCTGTTAGTAGCTTAGCATGCTCGAAATGATTAAAGCTGTGCCGAAACTTCTAAGCCTGTTTAATTAGTAAAATTACTGTAATTAAGCAAACTAAAGCTCTATATTACACAGCAATCTAAAGAACGTTAGCTTTGTTTTTTAGCAAAGTAGGGTTGCATGGTATTCCGGTATCTTTAAGCAGATTTAAAATCTGATTAATTTGTTGATGACAGCTTACTGCCTTAAAAATTACTATAATTAGTAGTTTTTTTTTTAAATCACGGTATGTTCTGAATTTTCAATGTGAAGGCTCTATACCTACCTGTACTTTTGCGAACGTATAGGTTTCGTGATGGAGGAAGTTGTAAAACAAGTTCCAGTTTAGAGTTAAATGATGAAGGGCTGCGCTGAAGAATTTTCACATTCATGAGCGGGAACCCCTCCCCCACTGGTTTTTGTGAAATCTTAATGCTTAAATACTCTCATCAGGATGATATTTTGATATACGTACTATATATGAGTAATTTAATATCAAATTAATAATAGAGCATTTAAAATGTAAATTATTACAGATGATATTAAAAACTTATATACGAAACATTCAATTAAATATTCCACTAAAATTAAAGCTACAAACTACAATTGCACTACAGAAATAAAATAGTACATTAAAAAATTACCAATCTTCTTTTCCTAGTTGCAAACTCGTTAATTATGTCTACTATCTCTAATCGATTACAAAACCAAATCTGAATGGTATTGTGGCCAGATTTGTCAGAATTTTCCGCCACATTGCAGAAGAGTTATTTATTATTTTAATTTTCGAAAAATATCGTCCCCCTTCGCCAACCAATACGAAGAATCGTACATAAAATTCGGATGTGACATACTAAATTTGGAAAAGTATTCATTAGGATCATTTTTGTAGATAAATTTTAATATTTCAGATAGATATTTTTGAGCAGTTAAAAAGTTTTAGAATGCTCCAGCTGGCCCACGCCGTACATAAGGGCAAAGTCGTGTTGTGCACGACAGCGCCAAAACGCCTCAAAACTCAAAAGTAAAAAAGATAAAGCAACAAACAACATTGTCAAAACAAAATTTATAATGATAAAGAAACAGTAAGGAATTGCTAGCTATTACATTGTTTTTTACTTAATTTGTGGAAGTTTCTGTTTGAATCGTGCTTGATCAAATTTTAGTCGCTTCCCAATAAAGATAGAAAGACTGTAGTATGATGCTTTATGATTCAAATTATGTTTGACTTGGATTAAGTAATAAAATTTGAACTTGTAACAGGTTAGGCCTTTTATTACTGAGAACTGCACTTACAATTATTGCTACATGATATATGTGGAGGAACGTATAACACTTGATTGCTACAAAGTTCATGAAGCTCTGACTTATTTCTCCCTAAAAAACGAGCGAACCACTCGTGAACCGACCCTACCACAATAAACGGGTGGTGCGATTACTGAATACACAGAAGAGCCCTTAACATATTTATTATTTTATTTTTACTTTTTGAGACGCGGGAACCGAATTCGAGAATTCTCTCGAAAGACGATCGCTACAATAATATATTTTTCAAATGAGAGAGTACGCAATAATAGCATTTATTCAATCGAATACGTAACATGATAACATGAATTGTGCAAACTCAAACAGATCTGTTTTATTCATGTTTGAGCTTGAAATTTGGCTTGTAACGAGCGGACAAGCATTTTTCCTGTCTGAGCTTGCAATGTGCGAAACTTTATATATTAGCGCTGCATCGGTCGCGATTTCATTTGTTCTTTGTTGCCAGATGCCCAATGGATAATTAACTTAGCGAAGTGAAAAGTGCATGGGGTAAAAGATATCTGCTTTTGTAACTTTAATTTTTTGTAGTTTTACTTTACAGACTTGTGTTTTGTGTTGTGAATTATGGTGAGTTCATCTAAAATTTATTTTTTATTTTAGATTTATTAAAACATTAAAAACCAAAAACTAGCATCTCAAAAATCATTTTATATTTGGTTATAAAGTAGATTCAGACAGAATAATTGATAAGCACTGATATTAGTATTTATAAATATTTATGTCTTGAAATAAGTAATGTTGAAAAATACTTTCGAATTTGAGTTTGAGACGTCGAAACATTTTCTCTTTTCATGAATAATTTGTCAATTTGTTTACTTGTGTATTAATTTCTTTACAGTATACAGGATGTCAGAAAAAAAAAGAAATTGTCTGGATATCAAAATTTGCTGAATAAAAGAAAAAGAGAGGAAGAACTGGAAAACCATGTCAAAATTACACTTTTTTTTTCAAAACCCGAGTCTACTTTTCCAAATATTAATAACAACAATAATACAGCTGAATCCCAATATTCTGATCCTGTACTTGAAACAAGTATTAGCAGCAGATAAGAAACTGAAGAAACTGATCTAGAAAGCAATCCATCAACATCTTCAAGTTCTGCTGATAATGAGATATCAACATCTTCAAAAATTACCAGAACAGAAAATATGAGTCAACTTTCGAAATATTACGTCCTAATAATATTCAAGAATTATTAGAACGTGGCCCTGCTCATTATCAAAACAAAAAGAATATTTATCCGAGAGATAGATCGGAGTCGGGGCGTGTTTTCCAATAGTTACTTCTGTAGAATTTTACTGAACAAAAAAATTGAACGTTTTTGGATGTTGTATTCCGAAACAAAAAATTCGATTTACTACTTCTATTGTAAAATTTTTAATAACAGCGATATCAAATCTGTTCGCCTTAGTGATGAATCTGGTTAAAATCACTAGCAGCATTTAAGTGAACATTTGAACATTCACGAAAAGAGCAAGTTACATATCGAAAATGTTCTAAATTTGCAAGATGTCTCTAACCGTTTTAATAAAAATAAAATAATTGATTCTGAAATTCAAAATATAATAAACAGAGAAACAAAATACTAGCAAGCTGCTATAGAAAGAATTTTCTACGTGATTCAGTTTTTAGGTGAACAAAATTTAGCTTTTCGTGGTAGTAGTAATAAGTTGTTTGAGAAAAATAATAGTAACTTTTAAAATGCACAGAAATGATTCCAAAATTCGACCGATTATGTCAGAACATACAAAACGCTCTCAAATAAAAGATCACAAAAGCTATCTCGAAGGTAAAAAATAAAATTGAGTAATCAACTTGATCGGTGAAAATATCAAATCCAAAATTTTAAAACTAACCAAAAATGCAAAATATTCTTCCATATTATTATACTGCACTCCTGACTCTAGTCAGCAAAAACAAATTTCAGTTTATATAAGATTTATTAATTTAAAGAGCACGGAAAATAATGTAGAAGAACATTTTTTATTATTTTGTCCTATAGATGATGTGTCGGGTGAAAGCTTAACAAAAATTTTTTTGTCGGCGTTAGAGAAAGAAGGCTTAAATAATAACGATTTTCGGGGTCAGGGTTACGACAATGGGGCAAATATGCGTGGTAGGCATAACGGTCTACAAAAAAAAATTGGATTTGAATCCTCGAGCTTTCTTGGTTCCATGTTGCAATCATAGTCTAAATTTAGTCGTAAATGATGCCGCAAAAATCGAATACTTTTGAGCGTCAATTTTTTTTCTTTAGTTCAAGAACTGTTTGTATTTTTTTCAGTTTCTACTAAACGCTGGTCAATTCTGAAATCTAATTTATCTAATGTAACAAATTTAACTTTAAAACCTTTATCGGATACTCGATGGTCTAGTAGAATAGATGCAATAACTCCTTTAAGGTATCAACTTTGGGAGGTTTATGATGCTCTGTTTAAAATAAGCGAAGGAAACTTTGAATATAACGAAAAAATTTGGCTGCATCGTTGGCCAAAAAATTACAAAATTTTGAGTTCATTTGCATTCTTATATTGTGGTATAATATTTTAAGTAAAGTTAACATTGTTAATAAAATTATTCAAAAACCGAACTTTGATGTTGCTCACTGTAATAATCATTTAAATAATTTGAATAATTTTTTGAAAGCTTACCGCTCCGTTAAAGGTTTTAATGATCTATTGATTGATGCTAAGGAAATAACATCCAGCTTAGACATAGAACCTAAATTCAAAAAACAAAGAGGGCTTAAACCGCAAAAAATAAAAAAAAATAATTTAATTATGAATGTGACGATGAACTGATCCATGATGAAACTTTAAAGTTCAATCAAAATTGATTGTTTTTTAATGCTCTAGATGTAATCATAACATCAGTGGATAAGAGATTCCAATTACTTTCTTCTTACTCTAATGATTTCGCGTTTTATAGAATATTAATAAATTTAAAAATTATTCTGAAAACGAACAATTAGAATTAAGCCATAAATTTGAAAATTTATTAAATGACAAACTCGAACGAGACATAACTGCCGTGGAACTTGTTAAAGAATTCCAATATTTACAAAATTTTAATGAAAAAGTTATTACGTCTCCAGAAAAAACTTTAAATTGTATAACAATTAACAACTTAGAGGATTCTTTTCCTAATACGAGCATAATACTTCGTATTTTATTAACAATGCCGGTTTCGGTTGCTACCGCAGAACGATCTTCTCAAAATAATAAAAAATCATTTAAGATCGACCATGGGGCAAAACCGACTAAGTAATCTTGCTATAATTTCAATAGGATCGGACCAGCTAAAAGAATTAGACACCGAAGATTTAATTAAACAATTTGCAAAAATTAAAGCACGAAAAGCTCAATTCACTTAGCTAAAATATTAATAACAATACCTATTACCTTGCGCTTTTGTATCATATATTACATTTGAAACTAAAATACAAAAATTTTGGGCTGTAATACTGTTAGAATATATTTCTGTTTTTGATAAGTTTATAATTATGTTATATACCTCAATGTGAAAATACTTGTATGGATTGTACTTGTAAAATATAAATTTATGAAAATGCTTTTTAAAATTATTTTTCAATAGTGGACAATAATACCCAAGTTAACCCGTATCTGTACTCACATATGAACGTAATACAAATTTGGGGCGCTATTTTAAATTTGCACAAGGGCGCCAAAAGTGCTAGGCGCGGACCTGTGTTCCAGTCTTACATACAAGATCAAAAACGAAATATTTGGACGATTACTATCAGATAATTTAATCTGTAAAACTATACAAAATTTTGCTAAGGTAATTTTATTCATAGAAATTAATTTGCCAAAGTCATATAAAAAATTGAAGGTGTCACTGCTTTCTTCTAAGAGAGAAAATCGTCATGGACAGAATTTACAGCGGTATACAAAAATTAAAACTTATTTTAATTTTTTTGTGGATTTACGTGTTGATTTTCATGTTTAGACTGATAGTGCTGTTAAATTATACGTTTTCTGACTGCTTCCACTTCTGGGAATATTGGTTGCGTTTCTAAACTTTTAGCCATTTTTAATAAATACTGCAATTTTTTTGGATGTTATCCAAAGTTGCCATGCATTTTAAAATAGCTATCTCGGATTTTTTAATTATTTTACTTGCTATATCAACATTGTATTAAACTATTTTGGAGCACTTAAATTTAAAGAATTATACTTTTAATGCAATTGACTGTGCAACAGTTAAGGCATTGACTTTTCCACCATCAGCTATTTCTAAAAATGAATCATAAATCTAAGAGGTTTAATGACTTCAATTGTGTCTGAAAGTGGTTTCAAAGTTAATCGTTTTTGAAAACCTTCCATCTGTAAATTGAAGGCGAAAAAAATTAGACAGTTCTTGGATTATCCCAAAAAAGTCGATCATCGCATTTGAAATTTTTGCGGCGAAATTAGGTACTAAATTTAAAGTGCACGCGGAACAAGGGATAGAATTAATATATAATATCTTCTTTTGCACTTTATAGTAGTTGAAACCAAACAAACTTACGCGCGATTCATCGCAGTATATAGAAAGAAAATACTACTATAATATAATATGTTCTACTCGTGTTACTAATTTCGCAGTTATAAAATAGGATTGCTAAAAAAGGTCTGTCTTTTCCATGCTGTAATCCAGAAATTGAAAACGCATGTCTAAATTTGACTCGTATAGTTTTGTAAATTAGTTTGTCTTTGGAATTTTGAAGGTTAACTGAAAATTTCCATTTCATATTGACACTAAAAATGCTTAGTAATAAACAGTTATAATACTCGCAATAAGATGAATAATTACTTCGATTGATGTTTGACCTAAATTTGGTACGTTTACAAATTTTGTACAGGTATTGACCTATTCTTCTTTATTGACTTTCAGCTTCCTAGCAACCAGCCATCACTTGTTACTAGGATGGGTGTCCTTTCGTCCAGGACTTCTGAGATAATCTCATGCGCTCCCTTCTCCCTGTTAGTTTATATTCTGTTTTCCTACAAAGTAGAGTTTGTTCATGTCTAAGAATCGTGTAGGGTAAGTAGTAATTAAGTTTAAGAATTGGACTTATAAACTTTTTTTATATAGATTTATATTACTCGCCTTCAGAAAGGTTACTAGCAGTTTGGCTATTTCCGGACGTGGTTTTATCGTTATGTCATGCAGGTGTATAAGGCCTTTAATTAGTGCAGTTAATTCTGTGTATAGCTTGTTGCAATTTCTACTGTTATTGGGGCATGCAAATAGTATGTGGTGTAATTCACCCTCTTCTCCACAGTCACATTTGTCATTTTGTCGTACACCTATTTTGAATAAGTGTTGAGGGGAGTAACAATGTTGAGTTCTCAATCTGCATAGTGTAATAGTTTCCCACCTGGACAGCCCTTTAATTTCTTTGAACCAGGTAGTTTCTGGCGGTTGTTTCACAATCTCTCCATATTTAGTTCCTTTTTGGTTAATTGACTGTTTCCATTTATTGGCTCATTTTTTCTGATTGAGAATGTTTCCTTATATTCTAGTCTTAAGTTAATTTAAAACGTATTGCTCGGGGCTTTCTTGGCTAGAAGGTCTGCTGCTTCGTTTCCTTTTATGCCAGTGTGGCTAGGTATCCATATTATCTTTACGTCCCTTGCCCCTTTTTAACTGTACTAATTGTTGTTTCGTAGCTAGAGCCACATTATCCCATTGCTTGTCAAACCCACATCTTGATACTCGTACAATGGCACTTTTGTAGTCGCTGATTATCAGATACTTCTTATATATGTTGCTAGAGTGCTTTATAAGTTCTACTGCCCATTTGATTACATGTGTTTCTGCTGTGTATATATTGCATCGTCGCCCGATTTTTAAAATGCGTTTATATCCATTTCTGTGCAGAATATTCCAACTCCTGCCTGTTTGTTAGCGTGCTGTTTTACTGAAGCATCCGTATATAATTGTATATATCCGGGATATTTATCTTTTACCCAGACATTGAATTCATTGTTATTGTTGGTTCTTTAGTCATCTTACTGTCGCATACTTCTATATTAGAGGAAAATTTTTCTATGCTGCATTTGAAGATTTTGTTGGATTTTCTTTTCCCAATTTTTTGTTGTTCCCTTAGTACTAGGTCTAAGGCTTTCACCATTGGTGGGTATTTTTTGCTTGTCCAATATTTTGTCTGGTTATAGTTCTGGTATAGGTTGAGTAGTTCATATGCCAATGGTTCATTTTCCCAACTAATCCAATTAGCTATTAATTTGGCTGCTAAATAAGTCCATCTGTGGTACAAGTCCATCTCAGCACATTCTACGATTAGGGTATTGATTGGTGTTGATTTCATGGCGCCCGCAATTTTTCTCATAGCTTTATGTTGCTGCTTCGCTGAGGCATATAAGTTAGATTTGGTCAGTGTCATCATGCACATTGCTGCATATTCTAGATGTGTTCTAATTAGACTTTAATAGATGCTGCTTAAACACCATGGGTCTACACCCTACCAGGTTTTTGTCACTGCCTTTATTACGTTTAATCCTGATTGTACTTTTCCCGTTATATATGTAGTGAATTCTTCCATCTTAAGTTTTGGTTGATTACTATCCCCAGATATTTTATGCTTTCTACCCTCTCTATGACCTGGCTATTCATTAGTATACCTGGAACAGTTTTCTTAATTTTCCCTTTAGAAAATAGTATGAATTTCGTTTTCTTCACTGCTACTCGCATTCCTAGATGGGTTATTTTATTTGTTAAGTCTATAATACTCTGACTAAATTTTTGACCACATCTTCAACTACATAATCAGCAGCTATTATCGCTAAATCATCTGCATACTGCATTATCTTCACCTCTTTGTCCGTACTGTTCGATAAGTCTTTTGTGTGTATGTTAAATAATAGCGGGTTTAGCGGCGAGCCTTGGGGCAGTCCCCCATTGATGATTTGTGTCCCTAAAATTTTGCCTGTGTAATTGTTCTTTAAACGTATTTTTCTTTTATCCAAGATCTGTTGTATAAAGTGGATTATGTTTGGCTGTATTTCTAATTCCTTCAAAATCTGTATTAGCTTGGCGGGATTACATAATACCACCACAGTGTATTTATTTGTAGCAAAGTTGTTATATATGTTAGTCGTTAAATAAGTTGTTCCTCTACCACGTGTAAATCCCATAGTTAAGCTGTGTAACTGTTTTTTGGCTTCTACAGCTATTTCCAGTCGATTTTTAATCATTGTTTCCATTAGCTTGCATATATTGGACTGTAGCACTAGGGGTTTGTAGCTATCCGACTTCCCTGGGTCCTCACCGGGTTTCAAAATGGTAATCACTACACTCTCTTTCCATGCCTCGGGTATTGGCCGCCCCTTGAGATATCCATTAAACATATCTATTATTTTTTCCTTTGCAGTTAGTGGTAGGTTTTTAATCATTTGGTTTGTGATTCCATCCAGCCCAGGTTCTGATTCCCTTTTGCCATTTATTAAACATTCGATTTCTTGTAGGCTCACTTGTTCAAAATTATCGGTCAATTCTATGTTGCTTGTTCTCTGCAGTTGCCCTTTTGGAGATGGGTTCAATCCGTTTAGGAAATTCGGTTGCCATTTTTGATTAAGTGGTGTAGAGTTTGCTTTTGGTTTCTCGCTAATTGTTCTCCAGACCGTACTTATTGGGGTATTCCTATTGATACTTTTACAGAAGTCTTTAAAGTACTTTTTTTCTAGTTTGTATCACTCTTCTACACTTGGCTGCTATCCTTTTAACTTCCAGGAACCCGTCTATAGAGAAGTCATCATAGATTTTTTTGAATGCTGTTCTTCTTTGTGCCACAGTCTTATGGCACTCCTCATTCCACCAAATTGGTGGTCGAACCTACTGATTGCGTAGCGAACTCTCACCCTGTGATCTGGGGATAGAGGCATTAGCACTAGTTTCTATTATGTTTATTATCGCCTCGTAGGTTTTAGCTGTGTTTTGGCTCAGTTTGTTTTCTATTTGCTTAGCGTATATTTTCCAATTGGCATAGCGTGTCTTCCATTTATAGTTGGATACTCTTCCTGTTTGGTTTGGTACTCCTTAAGCAGCATATTCGCATATTATAGGATATTGGTCACTATTGCTCGGATCTTGGCAAATTTTCTACGTTAGTTGTATAGTAATTTGTGCAGAGCATATTGTCAAGGCTGGAGCGCTTTTTCTGTAGATAGGGTTTGGTACTCTGGTAGGAAATCCATCATTTAATATTATATAATACTCTTCCCTAATGAATTGCATCATTCCTTCTCAATTATTATTTACTAATTCTGATCCCCCTGCTGAATGTTGGGCGTTGCAGTCACCTGCAATAATTGTTGGTTGTGGTGGTGATATTTACTCCTTGTTTTTTAATCCTATTAGCACCAGCTACGTTAGCCATTGCTAACCGTTCTCTGATAGCTATGGGGTGGCATTTTCCAATATTTCTGCCCGTCTCTGTAGCCTTTACCATAACAACAAAAGGTTATAAGTCCTGAGGTCAAATATAGGATGTTATCTAATGTGTTAGTTTTCTTTGGCTTTGCTAGACGTTCGTCTTTGTCTAGTCTGTCCATTTCCATTTGTGTGTCTGTTCTTTTCTCTACCTGTTACGTTAATATGTTAATTACTTCTATAGTTCTGCATCTTTATTTGTAGCAGCGATTTCTGATAAGCTTTCAATTTCTTTATGTAGTTCAGTCGTGTTAATTGTAAAACTGCTATCTCCACCCTCAATAATTATTCTTGCTTGTGGTGATAATATATCCAATAAGGTGTTTATTAGGGGGACGTTGAATTGTTTGCACACTATCGCCGGAGGAAGGGTTGTCTCCCGTTTCAGATATTGCCGTTTTATCAACAGAAATTTTCTAGACATGATTTTTTCTGATTCTAAGACGGCATTTTAAACTTGTTTCTCTAGAATACCGATATCCCCTCTAGGTGCTAGATGTCTAAAGGAAACTATTGTCGTCTGTTTGAGCGTTCTACAGTCGCATACTCAGGATTAGTCTCGATTAGAAGTAACTCTTCCGCCAGTGGCTCATATTTGCTTACCTATTGAATTTCTTCAAGAGAACTGACCACATGATAGTGAATGCCGATTTGAAGATTTTCTAGTATGGTAGAACATCATATAATGGGAGTACAGTTTATAGGTGTACACAACAGGCGTTGAAGATTTTCTAGTATGCTAAAACATCATATAATGGGAAGTACAGTTTATGGGTGTACACAACAGGCATCTGATGGGGTGTAATGCATTCTTGAGTACAAGTTTCCATGTCTATTGACTTAAGTGCAAGTATAATAGTTTTCCATATTATTCCATTATATTTCTCAACTAACCCATACTCTCTTGGATTGTAAGGAGAAGACGGACTAGTAGTTAGACCACGCAAATATATTTCAATGAATGTGACATTAACGCAGCCATTTGGTCGGAAAGTACATATCAAGGTACACCAAAATTGAACACATATTTGAAGAATACCTAATTACAGTAGACGAAAAGTATTAGAGCAAGGATATGCAAAGAGAAACGCGAATACTCAACAATAGTTAACATATATTTATTATCACTGGAAGTTAAAAGAGGTTCTTTAAAGTCAACGTTTAGTTTCTCGAAAGCTAAGGTAGCCTTACTTATGTGTCCATCATCATACCACATGTATTTTGGTTTTATTTCCGCACAAACAGGACAGGGGGCAGTGATTTTTACAGATTTCTTCAATGGAGTTCGCCATATTTCTGGAACCAAACCAGTGATTTAACCTAGTAACTTTTGGATAACACAGTGCTTGATGGTTTACGAGACAATTTGGATAAGACTTACTGCAGATCCTAGAGGGAGCGTCGGCAACGGTATTTTCAGAACCTTTTCGATATATTATCTCAAAGCTATAACGAGTAAGCTCAAGTCTCCAGCTGAGTATTTTTTCATTTTTAACCTTGCTGCTATACCTCTGATTAAACATGAACGAAATAAATTTTTCATCCGCGCACAGTTAAAAAGTTTCCCAATTAAATAGTGACGCCACTTTTTCAGAGCTTCTACAATTGCGTATCCTTCTTTTCTCTCGATGAATGACATTGTTCGCTCTTGGATAGAGTTCGAGAAAAAAGGCAAAAGTTGAAGCAATGGAATTCTGAGAAGCATCTGTCTTCACAACAAAAGGTATGTCATCACGGAACGTAGTAACAACTGCTTTTGCCGTTTCAGATTTTAGGGTTTCAAAATCTGCTTCTCCTGAGGGTGATTGTGGAAATGCTTTAGACTAAACAAGACAATGTATTTTTTCCATAAATGAGGTATCCGCCTAGAATAATGCGCGAACATTATCAAACATCGTTTCAAACTGATAGAATTGCCAGGAAAAGGTAAGTTCAATAAGGGAATGAACCTTGAAAGATACGGTTGAAGTGTATCATCGTGAATCAGATATTTCGACGGGTAGATAGATTTCATTAAGAAAGAAATTTTTTCTTCGTTAGCAGTGAGATTATACTTTGAAAAAGCATTGAAAAGATTATTTAGATTTCTGTAAAGTTTTGACTGAGTCTTACCACAGACTGCAATATCGCTGAGATACGCATAAACATTTTTCTGAATTAATAATTTAATCAGTAGGATGTTGATAAGAAACCAAGACAGTTTTTGCTCTTAGAAATACACAAAACGCCATAAGGAGGGTGGTAATTCCACCCGGAGGATGGCACCTCACTCGGAGGATGGAACTTCACCCGGAAGATCCTCCGGGTAGACTTCACCGCTGTAGCGCCACAGAGCTACCCGCAGTTAGCTCTACTGCTTTTAAATCATTTTTCGCACACTACTTTTATCCCACAAATCGGTGTTCCAACTCCTAAAATTTTCGAGATATCTCTCGGTGTCTATCGGTTCCAAGGCGGCTCCGTGGCGTAGTGGTATGTGTGTGACTATTACGCCCAAGGTCCCGGGTTCGAATCCCGACACGGTCCGCTTGAAAAATGTTAGGCGAGCATTTTTCGCAAAAATACACCCTCGTTCGGATGAGAGGTAAAATGGAGGTCCCGTGTGTGAGTGTTGTCACGCACGTTAAAGATCCCTACCTTGCTTGGAACAGCAAGGATTCGGCAAAATTCAAAATTTTCCAGGTAAAAAAAACTCGCTTCCTGGCCAATGTAGTACCTTCGGGTGGAGCATTGGAAAATCACATGTAATGTCTATCGGTTCCACCCAATGTAGTACCTCCGGGTGGAGCATTGGGGACGTGGCCGCAAGTATAGCGGCCCTAATTCAAATTATAATGTCTATCGGTTCCGGCGTCGCCGTGGATCAATGTAGTAAGCGTAAGACTACGGATTCCAAGGTCCCGGGTTCAAATCCCGACACGGCCGACTGCTTGAAAAATGGCAGGTGAGCATTTTTCACAAAAATTACACCCTCGTTCGGATGAGAAGTTAAATGGAGGTCCCGTGTGTGAGTGTTGTCACGCACGTTAAAGATCCCTACCTTGCTTGGAACAGCAAGGGTTCGGCAAAATTCTAAATTTACAGGCAACATAAAACTCGCCTCCTGGCCAATGTAGTACCTACAGGTGGAGCATTGGAAATGTAAATGAACTGTCTATCGGTTCCGCTCGACTATTATAATCCCACCTTTTAATTTTTTATCTTAAGATTAACCCCTATCGAGTTACAACCCCAATTTTATAACTTTTTTTATGTATAAACATTTCATTAACGCGTAAAGTATTTGATGGGCTAAAAAATTTTTAAAAGCCCAAACCCGGCATTAATTTAATTCTACAACTCCTTACAACCTCCAAAACACAATTTTATAACTTTCATGTTTATAAACATTTCCTTAACGCGTAAAGTATTGAATGGTCTAAAATTTCCTTGACAGTCCAAATCCGACATTGCCTTTAGTCTAGGACCAATGCTTACAACCCCAAACCCCCACTTTTATAACTTTTTATTTATAAACATTTTCTTTGCGCAGAAAGTGTTGGGTAGTCTAAAATTTTTGTGGAAGTCCGATCCCGAAATTAATTTTGTTCTAGGACCAACTGCTAGCCAAGTTACAACTCTAAACCCCAATTTTATAACTTTTTCATTTAAAAATTGCTACATGCAGCGACGTAGTCAAAATGAAAAGAAAACAAAAAAGAAAGAAAATGACCGGGTTCAATCTGCGAGTAGGAGGGGTTGTACTAATACTAAATATAGAAGCAGGCGTGAAAAATTAAAAAAATGCACTCACTCATTCACAACTTACAACAAAACATATAAAAAACCCTCTAATTAAAAAAAAATCAATAACCCCAATATTCATCTATCCGGCAGAACAACAAAATTACTTCAAAAATGGCGAGCTGCAGTCTTTAGGTCGCTACCACTCTGAAATAACAATAAAAAAAAGGAAGAAAAACCCAAATTCAACTCTAAAAACCGCAGCTCGTAATTCCCACAGTAAACCTAAAGTTACATACCAAAATTCTTAAATAATTATAGAGTACCAACCCATATCCCTCAATTAACCTAAAGTTATAAATTAAAAAAAAAACAGTTTGGAATCCCTCCCTATAAACATACAATTAACCTACTCTATTGCCCCACAAAAAGAAGAAAACCCAATTCTTAAATAGTTATAGAGTACCAACCCATATTCCTTAATTAAAAGTAATTATTTTGCCACTAACACTCTGAGTCATTCAGCACAGAAAGCAATGCCTCTATATGGCGGCCATAAGTCCTAACATCGTTTAGTAATGTTTCCATAGATATTGTAGCAGTGTAAAACCTGCTAATATCCTTATAGGTAGGCAATCCTTATTACGGAGCGTATACATCTATGGTAGTATATAGTTCTAGTGCGCGTAGAACAAGTTAGAACGGAGTAGGGATTCGAGGTCCGACGGCGATACTCGAGGCCATCGTGGTTTTTCTGGTTCTTGTTGAGTTGAACTTGCAAGCAGAATGACGTTTCGAAGAATCGGCTTCTTAGTAAGAATTCTTGCGAAGAAGCGAGTTCGATTTAAAATGTTTTACTTGACGAAACTTACAGCAGGCTAGTGGTAGGTGAGATTTCTTTTAAATAAAATTTTGCTAATAAAGTATTACAAATTTTAGCTGTCAGTTACGGTTGAAAACAAATAACTTTAGTTATTTTAAAAATTAGATTACTAAGGTACCGTCTTGAACGAAAGAGGTTTCTTAGATATCTAATGGCGTTGGCATAAACTTGGACTTGATTAACGGAATTTCATATGAAGATGTACCATTCGAATTTAATCCAAAATAAGTGACGAAACTACAAGTGCGAGGTGGAGAGCAAAGGTTGTTGATGCTTTACAATTCCATGTTCATCGCAAGGGTCAAGTCGAGTCAAGGACGCAGCAGGCGGTTAGGTTTGGCTGTTTGCAGACAGATGACATTGTTTTCCTACAAATTATGTAACTAGGTAATTATACTTTCTTATCGGATTGGGTTTAAAACAAAATTTAGTTAAACAAAGAGTAAACTACAATAATTTTATTCGTAACTTACCTCATGATGTTGTAAACATTCCTGGACGTTTTAAATTTAATTTTGTTTTAAATTGTTAGTAAGTTACTTGATGCCTGCGAAGTCCACATTTACTTGACATTAAATTTGAACTATAATGACCTTTACCTCAATCTAACTTCACTTTGAATATATAGCAACTTTGCATAAAGTGCTTTGTACACATATTTTGTATTAACAAACAGTGTAACACTAATGAGGTTATGAGCTCAGACACTTATCGGCGCATTTAACTTAATTGTAAATGATTTAACGTAATTTAATTTCTTTATTAATTGTATATAAAATTGTGACTTATAAAAGTTTAAGTCGGTTTGTATATAGTTTTGCTACTTGAATTTTTTTATTAAGGAACTAAGTCGAATCATACCTTTTCTTGTACATATATTACTAAAACATTAGAAATACTTTGCCTTTCAATTGTTTATTTATTAAACTGGTGTGTTTGTGACTTAGTGCATTAAATGGTACACTACTGTGTTAAGCTATACAGGTCATCCCACCCCTGAAGAAATTATTAGACGTTTTATGCTCTTAAATTATTATAGCTTAGGCTATGTTTTTTGTGTAAGCAAAATTAGTGTTTTGTTTAGATTCTACCATATTTCGGGAGACGGAGGTTGCAGCCAGTACAGCAGTCCCGAGGTATTAGATATATTTTTTACTCCCTTACAGATAGGTGTACCAAGGAGTAGACACGTGGCGCCCAACCAAAAGAAATTTATAGCGAGCAACGTTAACAAGTGACACCGACGAAGTTGATAGTAATTTTATTTGGTCTCACATTTAAAAAAAATAATTTTTTAAGGTAGCCAGGACATTAACGCATGCTAATACAGTAGTGATCAGTTGAATTTTAAATTCAACAATTGAATATTAAGCACTAAACGAAGAATTTATGCACTGACATCAAGTTCATTAAATAAGACAAACATTTAGAAATTATTTTGATACATGTATTTTATAACTATTGCTTGTGGTATATTAATATTACATTAAAAATTTTTTCCGAACTACAGGTCGCGTAGGTAGCGTGGTGACTATTGGCGTTTTGTGGTAGAACCTCTGATCCCTAGAAATAGAGATTTGGGAGCGCTAACATAAACCAATAGAAACTGAAGATTGTCCTCGTGTAAAAGTAGGGATCATCAAAATAACCATTTCAAAAGGCTAGAACCCCTTGATCTTCAACCTACCCTGTTTTGTTGTGAATTTTTTTCAAAATATTCGAATATAATTAAATGAACAAGCGAGTCTTGTAAAATAATTATAAACAATCTGGTACGTGGAATATTCCTGCGGAGACATAACAGTTATTAATTGATTGTTAGAGTTGGAAGTTTTTTTAAAAAAAAATTTTTGTTGCAAAAAATTGCGTCCAGTTGTTAATACTGTTTGATGGAATTGTTTGTTAGTAATGGCATGGATAAATTGTTTGTCTACAGACGAGTTATCGTGGGAATTGGCAATTAGGGGAAAAGGCAGCGACGAATTGAAAGCTGAGGAAAAAAGAAAAGTATTGCGAACGTTTGTTTCGAAAGAAAAAATAGATCCAAAGAGAGTAGAAAAGTACCCGGAAATGAAGTTCGATTTAAGTGAGCAAATCCAATTTTGTGAAACTGCTATAGCAACAATACGACAACCAGTATTGGATTTTGTGGATAAACCTACTAAGGTGGTTCATAAGAGAATAAAGGCAAAATTACTACATATAGGCCGTAGATTGGAATATATGGAAGTAACCAAGGATAACCAACAGCAATGGGATATTTTAAACACTAAATGTTTAGAATACTTGGACTTGTTAGAGGACATCGATGCTGAAGCAATGTTCCAAAACGACATGGAGGCATTTGTTAACTCTCGTATGGAATCTCGCATACAAGTAGACGCGGACATTAATCCAATAGCTAACCTAGAAGCATGTGAGCAGTCAAGTCCCGTAGCTACAATGGCACGACTGGTACAATCGGAAAAGCCTGTTCGTATAACCACATTAGAGACTACGAATACACAGTCAATGCATGCGCAACTAGCTACAGCAGAGGAACACAATTTTCGGCAAAATGTGGACAAATCTTTAAAGAAATGGAACATCACTTTTAATGGTGACACCAAACACATAGGAGTAAAAGCTTTTTTGGAGCGAATTTAAGAAGTGCGTACGGCTAGAGGTTATACTCACAATCAACTTCTGAGAGGTGCGGCAGACCTCTTTGAAGGACCAGCTCTTATGTGGTACAGAGCCATGAAAGTGAACATAAAAACTTGGGTGGAACTAGAAGAAAAATTAAAACTGCATTTTCTACCAAAGAATTATGATGAAGCTTTATTAGAAGAAATTCGAGCTAGAAAGCAAGGTCAAAACAAAAAGCCAATAATTTATATTGCCGCCATGGTTAATCTAATTAACAGATTAGTCAAGACACCTTCGCCATCTGATCAAATATATTTCATCAGAAGGAATTTGCAACCATACTATGCAAGCCATTTAAGTTTGACAGATACAGAATCACTAGATAGATTAATTGAGCTTTGTTTGCAATTAGAAGAAACGAAACAACAAATTTTTAGATTTCGGCATAATGACACAAAACTCACATCACTTTTAGAACCAGATTTAGCGTACACAGCAGCGACCGACATGAAAACGTTACATGCGATAGCAACCAAAAAAGACACGCAAGAAATAGCTTTCAACAATGCCAGCAAATACAAGAAGACTAGGTCAAAGCCAAAGAGTTTAGATCTAGCTTGCTATAACTGCAACAAAAATGGACACACGTATCACCGATGCCCAGAAGATAGGACTCTATTTTGCTACATATGTGGAACTAGGAAAGTTACATACACAAATTGTCCTATATGTTCAGCGAAGAAAAAAACCGAATATCTGCCAGTTTGACACGCAGCCGGCGAAACGCAAAAGAAGGCATAAAGGCTGACGAAATGGAGTGGAAGCAATGGCTTAAGAAAGTTAAGGACTTCATGAGACCACAAAATAAGAAGCTTAATTCACTGCTATATGCAAAAGAGCAAGATCCACGACCATTCATATATGTACGAATAAAAAATCAACCGCTGCTAGCGCTACTTGATACAGGAGCCACTCATACAGTAGTAGGTAATATGGGTTTACAAATTCTAGAACAGCAAGGTTTAAAGATTATAAAAAAAAGTTTTAATACGGTATTAGAAACAGCCGATGGGAAAAAGCAACCGGCGATAGGACAAGTCGTTTTACCACTCGAAATAAACGAAAGGAAACAGACATAATTGCTACAGTTTCGACAACAATACAGGCAAGTGTGATACTTGGCTCAGATGTATGTCGGGTTTTTAAATTAAAAACTAACTTCGCAAATAATACATTTCAAATACCAGAAGACAATGTAAAAATCTCAATGTTAACGCAACAGGCAATATGTTCAACAGAGGATCTCACCCCAGAACAAGCAAAACTACTGGAGGACATAAAAGGACAGTATAAAGCCATAAGTGGTCCTGGGTTGGGAAGAACCTCAAAAGCAAAACATCATATTGATACAGGAGATGCACAACCGATAAAACAGCGGTATCACACAATATCGCCAGCAATGTTGAAGCAGTTGAATGAGGAAATCGACAAGATGTTAGAGCAAGGAGTGATAAGACCATCGAACTCACCATGGAACTCGCCTTTAGTTTTGGTGAAAAAGAAGAATGGAGACATGCGTGTGTGTTTTGATGGAAGGAAGCTGAACTCTGTCACAAAAAAAGATGCCCACGGTTTACCATTTGTAAACGACATCTTAGACAAGTTTAGGGATTCTAAATTCTTATCGTCTATTGATCTGAAAAAAGCGTTTTATCAGATAGGATTAACGCCTGAGTCTTGTGAGAAAACTGCGTTTACAGTGCCAAGAAGAGGGTTGTATGAATTTACCGTACTGCCGTTTGGCCTTTGCAACAGTCCTCATACTTTACAAAGGTTCATGGACAGCATTTTAGGACCACGCTTTGATAACGTATGGGTTTATCTCGACGATGTGATCATAGCATCACCTACTTTTGAGGAGCATATAAAAACTCTACAAGAAGTACAGAAGTCCAAGAAAGAGGCCGGATTAATAATAAACTTGGAAAAATGTGAATTTTGCAGAACATCACTAAAATACCTAGGATATGTAATCGACAGGAAGGATTACGTACAGATCCGGAAAAAGTGAAGGCTATAACGAACTTTCCAACACCCCCAACCGTACGCTCAATAAAAAGATTTTTAGGAATGGTGGGGTGGTATCGAAGGTTTATCCAAAATTTTTCTACACTAGCTGATCCAATTCTAGAACTTATTAAAGGTCGATCAATAAAGAAAAATATTAAATGGAATCAAGAAGCAGAATGTGCTTTCCAACGATTAAAGGAGTTGTTGATCAGTGCACCCATTTTAACTAGTCCGGATTTTTCCCAGAAATTCATAATACAAACAGACGCATCTGATGTTGGACTGGGAGCAATTTTATTGCAAGGTGAAGGGGAGCAAGAGAAGGTTATAGCATATGCAAGCAGGTCCTTGTCGAAACAAGAACGAGCATATGGAGCAACCGAAAAAGAATTATTGGCAGTAATTTCTGGAGTGGAAAAATACCGGCCATACATAGAAGGAGATACCTTCACAGTCATCACCGACCATTACTCATTACTCTGGTTGGATAGGCTGAAAAACCCATGTGGGAGACTACAACGATGGAGCCTGAGATTATCACAATTCACTTATAAAGTAGTGCACCGTAAGGGCAAACATAATCTCGTCCCAGACGCACTTTCAAGAGCGCCCATAAACATAAGTATGATACTAGTGGACAATAGCCAAAACGACGCATGGTACAACAAAATGCTTCAACAAGTGGATGAATACCCAGACAACTTTCCAACTTGGAAAGTAGAAAACGGTTTATTGTTTAGGTACATAAAAGCTAAACATAGGATAAAATCAAACCTGATACAATGGAAACAATTCCTTCCACGTGCAAATCGAGAAGACATAATACGGCAATGTCACGATATATCAACTTCTGCACATTTTGGTACATACAAAACACAGGCAAAAATAGCAGAAATGTATTACTGGCCTAAGATGAAGATAGATATAAGTAGATATGTCAGAAAGTGTCAAATCTGCTTAGGAGCAAAAGCTGCCACCTTTACTCAATCAGGATTAATGGGAAAGGAAAGGGACGTGAAATACCCATTCCAAATGATCTCCGTTGATATTATCGGACCATTGCCAAGATCGAGCAAAGGGTATCAATACATTTTATCAGTACATGACTGGTTCACGAAATATATACTAGTCCAACCGCTCAAACAAGCAACTACTTCCAGTATAACCACATTCTTAGAAAACCAAGTATTTCTAATTTATGGAGTACCACAAATTATAGTCGTCGATAATGGGTCACAGTTCATAAGTAATAAATTTAAAAAGTTCACAGAAGAATATAAAATTCAAAAAATATGGTACAACGCAAACTACAACCCGCAAGTGAACCCAGTGGAAAGGACTAACCGCGTAATAGTTACAGCATTAAGGTCATATGTCACAGACAACCACAAGAAATGGGACGAACACTTATTTAAAGTAGGGCACGCTATACGCAACGCAGTTAGTGAAGTCACTAACCACACACCAGCATTTTTAAACTTTGGGAGATTCATACCAATAACGGGGGAGTATTATGGAAGACTCTCCGAATTTACAGATCAAGAACTAAATGTCCAGTCCAGGGAACAGTTAGTTCAGGATGTAAATAATTTATCAAGTTTATATAAGGAAGTGAAAGAAAGACTTCACAGGGCGTACCAACGCAATAAAAACATATGATCTGCGACGAAGAGCAGTCACGTACAAGAAGGAGACTATGTGTGGAAAAGAAATATGGCTCAGTCCAAAGCATCAGATGCTTTTTCACAGAAATTAGCACCGAAATATGTGCGCTGCAAAATCATTGAACAAACGGGTACAGTCATAATTGCTACAGTTTCGACAACAATACAGGCAAGTGTGATACTTGGCTCAGATGTATGTCGGGTTTTAAATTAAAACTAACTTCGCAAATAATACATTTCAAATACCAGAAGACAATGTAAAATCTCAATGTTAACGCAACAGGCAATATGTTCAACAGAGGATCTCACCCCAGAACAAGCAAAACTACTGGAGGACATAAAAGGACAGTATAAAGCCATAAGTGGTCCTGGGTTGGGAAGAACCTCAAAAACAAAACATCATATTGATACAGGAGATGCACAACCGATAAAACAGCGGTATCACACAATATCGCCAGCAATGTTGAAGCAGTTGAATGAGGAAATCGACAAGATGTTAGAGCAAGGAGTGATAAGACCATCGAACTCACCATGGAACTCGCCTTTAGTTTTGGTGAAAAAGAAGAATGGAGACATGCGTGTGTGTTTTGATGGAAGGAAGCTGAACTCTGTCACAAAAAAAGATGCCCACGGTTTACCATTTGTAAACGACATCTTAGACAAGTTTAGGGATTCTAAATTCTTATCGTCTATTGATCTGAAAAAAGCGTTTTATCAGATAGGATTAACGCCTGAGTCTTGTGAGAAAACTGCGTTTACAGTGCCAAGAAGAGGGTTGTATGAATTTACCGTACTGCCGTTTGGCCTTTGCAACAGTCCTCATACTTTACAAAGGCTCATGGACAGCATTTTAGGACCACGCTTTGATAACGTATGGGTTTATCTCGACGATGTGATCATAGCATCACCTACTTTTGAGGAGCATATAAAAACTCTACAAGAAGTACAGAAGTCCAAGAAAGAGGCCGGATTAATAATAAACTTGGAAAAATGTGAATTTTGCAGAACATCACTAAAATACCTAGGATATGTAATCGACAGGGAAGGATTACGTACAGATCCGGAAAAAGTGAAGGCTATAACGAACTTTCCAACACCCACAACCGTACGCTCAATAAAAAGATTTTTAGGAATGGTGGGGTGGTATCGAAGGTTTATCCAAAATTTTTCTACACTAGCTGATCCAATTCTAGAACTTATTAAAGGTCGATCAATAAAGAAAAATATTAAATGGAATCAAGAAGCAGAATGTGCTTTCCAACGATTAAAGGAGTTGTTGATCAGTGCACCCATTTTAACTAGTCCGGATTTTTCCCAGAAATTCATAATACAAACAGACGCATCTGATGTTGGACTGGGAGCAATTTTATTGCAAGGTGAAGGGGAGCAAGAGAAGGTTATAGCATATGCAAGCAGGTCCTTGTCGAAACAAGAACGAGCATATGGAGCAACCGAAAAAGAATTATTGGCAGTAATTTTTGGAGTGGAAAAATACCGGCCATACATAGAAGGAGAAACCTTCACAGTCATCACCGACCATTACTCATTACTCTGGTTGGATAGGCTGTAAAACCCATGTGGGAGACTACAACGATGGAGCCTGAGATTATCACAATTCACTTATAAAGTAGTGCACCGTAAGGGCAAACATAATGTCGTCCCAGACGCACTTTCAAGAGCGCCCATAAACATAAGTATGATACTAGTGGACAATAGCCAAAACGACGCATGGTACAACAAAATGCTTCAACAAGTGGAGGAATACCCAGACAACTTTCCAACTTGGAAAGTAGAAAACGGTTTATTGTTTAGGTATATAAAAGCTAAACATAGGATAAAATCAAACCTGATACAATGGAAACAATTCCTTCCACGTGCAAATCGAGAAGACATAATACGGCAATGTCACGATATATCAACTTCTGCACATTTTGGTACATACAAAACACAGGCAAAAATAGCAGAAATGTATTACTGGCCTAAGATGAAGATAGATATAAGTAGATATGTCAGAAAGTGTCAAATCTGCTTAGGAGCAAAAGCTGCCACCTTTACTCAATCAGGATTAATGGGAAAGGAAAGGGACGTGAAATACCCATTCCAAATGATCTCCGTTGATATTATCGGACCATTGCCAAGATCGAGCAAAGGGTATCAATACATTTTATCAGTACATGACTGGTTCACGAAATATATACTAGTCCAACCGCTCAAACAAGCAACTACTTCCAGTATAACCACATTCTTAGAAAACCAAGTATTTCTAATTTATGGAGTACCACAAATTATAGTCGTCGATAATGGGTCACAGTTCATAAGTAATAAATTTAAAAAGTTCACAGAAGAATATAAAATTCAAAAAATATGGTACAACGCAAACTACAACCCGCAAGTGAACCCAGTGGAAAGGACTAACCGCGTAATAGTTACAGCATTAAGGTCATATGTCACAGACAACCACAAGAAATGGGACGAACACTTATTTAAAGTAGGGCACGCTATACGCAACGCAGTTAGTAAAGTCACTAACCACACACCAGCATTTTTAAATTTTGGGAGATTCATACCAATAACGGGGAGTATTATGGAAGACTCTCCGAATTTACAGATCAAGAACTAAATGTCCAGTCCAGGGAACAGTTAGTTCAGGATGTAAATAATTTATCAAGTTTATATAAGGAAGTGAAAGAAAGACTTCACAGGGCGTACCAACGCAATAAAAACATATGATCTGCGACGAAGAGCAGTCACGTACAAGAAGGAGACTATGTGTGGAAAAGAAATATGGCTCAGTCCAAAGCATCAGATGCTTTTTCACAGAAATTAGCACCGAAATATGTGCGCTGCAAAATCATTGAACAAACGGGTACAGTCACTTACAGATTGCGGGATTGCAACGGAAAGGATATTGGAGTCTGGCATGTGCAAGATCTCAAGCCAGATTCTTAGTAAATTAAGTTGTCTACACCTAAAGGGAGACGTTTCTGCTGGTAGTTGGTTCTCTTTAAAGGAGGTGGGTTTGCATCTTACTGTCCGGTTAGCCTGGTGGGACCCCATGTTTTTCAAAGGGAGGCTGATTTTCTTCAGAAAAGTTGTTTTCTTCATGGTGAGAGTTTCTCATGTGGGAGGGTAGTGTAGCAGTGTAAAATCCTGCTAATATCCTTATAGGTAGGCAATCCTAATTACGGAGCGTATACATCTATGGTAGTATATAGTTCTAGTGCGCGTAGAACAAGTTAGAACGGAGTAGGGATTCGAGGTCCGACGGCGATACTCGAGGCCATCGTGGTTTTTCTGGTTCTTGTTGAGTTGAACTTGCAAGCAGAATGACGTTTCGAAGAATCGGCTTCTTAGTAAGAATTTTTGCGAAGAAGCGAGTTCGATTTAAAATGTTTTACTTAACGAAACTTACAGCAGGCTAGTGGTAGGTGAGATTCCTTTTAAATAAAATTTTGCTAATGAAGTATTACAAATTTTAGCTGTCAGTTACGGTTGAAAACAAATAACTTTAGTTATTTTAAAATTAGATTACTAAGGTACCGTCTTGAACGAAAGAGGTTTCCTAGATATCTAATGGCGTTGGCATAAACTTGGACTTGATTAACGGAATTTCATATGAAGATGTACCATTCGAATTTAATCCAAAACAAGTGACGAAACTACAAGTGCGAGGTGGAGAGCAAAGGTTGTTGATGCTTTACAATTCCATGTTCATCGCAAGGGTCAAGTCGAGTCAAGGACGCAGCAGGCGGTTAGGTTTGGCTGTTTGCAGACAGATGACATTGTTTTCCTACAAATTATGTAACTAGGTAATTATACTTTCTTATCGGATTGGGTTTAAAACAAAATTTAGTTAAACAAAGAGTAAACTACAATAATTTTATTCGTAACTTACCTCATGATGTTGTAAACATTCCTGGACGTTTTAAATTTAATTTTGTTTTAAATTGTTAGTAAGTTACTTGATGCCTGCGAAGTCCACATTTACTTGACATTAAATTTGAACTATAATGACCTTTACCTCAATCTAACTTCACTTTGAATATATAGCAACTTTGCATAAAGTGCTTTGCGACAGGGAAGGATTACGTACAGATCCGGAAAAAGTGAAGGCTATAACGAACTTTCCAACACCCACAACCGTACGCTCAATAAAAAGATTTTTAGGAATGGTGGGGTGGTATCGAAGGTTTATCCAAAATTTTTCTACACTAGCTGATCCAATTCTAGAACTTATTAAAGGTCGATCAATAAAGAAAAATATTAAATGGAATCAAGAAGCAGAATGTGCTTTCCAACGATTAAAGGAGTTGTTGATCAGTGCACCCATTTTAACTAGTCCGGATTTTTCCCAGAAATTCATAATACAAACAGACGCATCTGATGTTGGACTGGGAGCAATTTTATTGCAAGGTGAAGGGGAGCAAGAGAAGGTTATAGCATATGCAAGCAGGTCCTTGTCGAAACAAGAACGAGCATATGGAGCAACCGAAAAGAATTATTGGCAGTAATTTCTGGGTGGAAAAATACCGGCCATACATAGAAGGAGATACCTTCACAGTCATCACCGACCATTACTCATTACTCTGGTTGGATAGGCTGTAAAACCCATGTGGGAGACTACAACGATGGAGCCTGAGATTATCACAATTCACTTATAAAGTAGTGCACCGTAAGGGCAAACATAATTTCGTCCCAGACGCACTTTCAAGAGCGCCCATAAACATAAGTATGATACTAGTGGACAATAGCCAAAACGACGCATGGTACAACAAAATGCTTCAACAAGTGAAGGAATACCCAGACAACTTTCCAACTTGGAAAGTAGAAAACGGTTTATTGTTTAGGTACATAAAAGCTAAACATAGGATAAAATCAAACCTGATACAATGGAAACAATTCCTTCCACGTGCAAATCGAGAAGACATAATACGGCAATGTCACGATATATCAACTTCTGCACATTTTGGTACATACAAAACACAGGCAAAAATAGCAGAAATGTATTACTGGCCTAAGATGAAGATAGATATAAGTAGATATGTCAGAAAGTGTCAAATCTGCTTAGGAGCAAAAGCTGCCACCTTTACTCAATCAGGATTAATGGGAAAGGAAAGGGACGTGAAATACCCCTTCCAAATGATCTCCGTTGATATTATCGGACCATTGCCAAGATCGAGCAAAGGGTATCAATACATTTTATCAGTACATGACTGGTTCACGAAATATATACTAGTCCAACCGCTCAAACAAGCAACTACTTCCAGTATAACCACATTCTTAGAAAACCAAGTATTTCTAATTTATGGAGTACCACAAATTATAGTCGTCGATAATGGGTCACAGTTCATAAGTAATAAATTTAAAAAGTTCACAGAAGAATATAAAATTCAAAAAATATGGTACAACGCAAACTACAACCCGCAAGTGAACCCAGTGGAAAGGACTAACCGCGTAATAGTTACAGCATTAAGGTCATATGTCACAGACAACCACAAGAAATGGGACGAACACTTATTTAAAGTAGGGCACGCTATACGCAACGCAGTTAGTAAAGTCACTAACCACACACCAGCATTTTTAAATTTTGGGAGATTCATACCAATAACGGGGGAGTATTATGGAAGACTCTCCGAATTTACAGATCAAGAACTAAATGTCCAGTCCAGGGAACAGTTAGTTCAGGATGTAAATAATTTATCAAGTTTATATAAGGAAGTGAAAGAAAGACTTCACAGGGCGTACCAGCGCAATAAAAACATATGATCTGCGACGAAGAGCAGTCACGTACAAGAAGGAGACTATGTGTGGAAAAGAAATATGGCTCAGTCCAAAGCATCAGATGCTTTTTCACAGAAATTAGCACCGAAATATGTGCGCTGCAAAATCATTGAACAAACGGGTACAGTCACTTACAGATTGCGGGATTGCAACGGAAAGGATATTGGAGTCTGGCATGTGCAAGATCTCAAGCCAGATTCTTAGTAAATTAAGTTGTCTACACCTAAAGGGAGACGTTTCTGCTGGTAGTTGGTTCTCTTTAAAGGAGGTGGGTTTGCATCTTACTGTCCGGTTAGCCTGGTGGGACCCCATGTTTTTCAAAGGGAGGCTGATTTTCTTCAGAAAAGTTGTTTTCTTCATGGTGAGAGTTTCTCATGTGGGGAGGGGGTAGTGTAGCAGTGTAAAATCCTGCTAATATCCTTATAGGTAGGCAATCCTAATTACGGAGCGTATACATCTATGGTAGTATATAGTTCTAGTGCGCGTAGAACAAGTTAGAACGGAGTAGGGATTCGAGGTCCGACGGCGATACTCGAGGCCATCGTGGTTTTTCTGGTTCTTGTTGAGTTGAACTTGCAAGCAGAATGACGTTTCGAAGAATCGGCTTCTTAGTAAGAATTTTTGCGAAGAAGCGAGTTCGATTTAAAATGTTTTACTTAACGAAACTTACAGCAGGCTAGTGGTAGGTGAGATTCCTTTTAAATAAAATTTTGCTAATGAAGTATTACAAATTTTAGCTGTCAGTTACGGTTGAAAACAAATAACTTTAGTTATTTTAAAAATTAGATTACTAAGGTACCGTCTTGAACGAAAGAGGTTTCCTAGATATCTAATGGCGTTGGCATAAACTTGGACTTGATTAACGGAATTTCATATGAAGATGTACCATTCGAATTTAATCCAAAACAAGTGACGAAACTACAAGTGCGAGGTGGAGAGCAAAGGTTGTTGATGCTTTACAATTCCATGTTCATCGCAAGGGTCAAGTCGAGTCAAGGACGCAGCAGGCGGTTAGGTTTGGCTGTTTGCAGACAGATGACATTGTTTTCCTACAAATTATGTAACTAGGTAATTATACTTTCTTATCGGATTGGGTTTAAAACAAAATTTAGTTAAACAAAGAGTAAACTACAATAATTTTATTCGTAACTTACCTCATGATGTTGTAAACATTCCTGGACGTTTTAAATTTAATTTTGTTTTAAATTGTTAGTAAGTTACTTGATGCCTGCGAAGTCCACATTTACTTGACATTAAATTTGAACTATAATGACCTTTACCTCAATCTAACTTCACTTTGAATATATAGCAACTTTGCATAAAGTGCTTTGTACACATATTTTGTATTAACAAACAGTGTAACACTGATGAGGTTATGAGCTCAGACACTTATCGGCGCATTTAATTTAATTGTAAATGATTTAACGTAATTTAATTTCTTTATTAATTGTATATGAAATTGTGACTTATGAAAGTTTAAGTCGGTTTGTATATAGTTTTGCTACTTGAATTTTTTATTAAGGAACTAAGTCGAATCATGCTTATTGGTACATACCTTTTCTTGTACATATATTACTAAAACATTAGAAATACTTTGCCTTTCAATTGTTTATTTATTGAACTGGTGTGTTTGTGACTTAGTGCATTAAATGGTACACTACTGTGTTAAGCTATACAGGTCATCCCACCCTGAAGAAATTATTAGACGTTTTATGCTCTTAAATTATTATAGCTTAGGCTATGTTTTTGTGTAAGCAAAATTAGTGTTTTGTTTAGATTCTACCATATTTCGGGAGACGGAGTTTGCAGCCAGTACAGCAGTCCCGAGGTATTAGATATATTTTTTACTCCCTTACAGATAGGTGTACCAAGGAGTAGACAATATATATATATATATATATATATATATATATATATATGTATATATGAACCAATCTGGTAATTGCCTGGAACCACACCACCTGTGCACCCTCCTGCACCAAAAAGGGATGGCAGCTCATCAGATCGACATGTCCAACGGCGAAGACACACAGTGGTGTCCTCCCATAACAAAAAAAGGGCGGCAATCCCACGGGTAGTTAGGTCCACCGAAGGAAGAAGCTAGAATAATTTCAGGCGAATTAATTTATTGTCGCCAAAAAGTATAGGTTTGTAAAACCATCATTACCTACCACGCTGTATGACGTGCGCAAACTTCCCAAACAGAAAAACGAGAACAACCAAAAATATATCAAATGAAAACAGAGTGAATATTAATTTTGTTTAATTAAAATACCCAGAGCTCAAAGTACTATTGTTGTTATCAAGACGTGATTAAGAAAACTTGAAAACACGGTTTTATCGGATAGTTCAATACCTCATTTTAACGAGTCTTTAGAAGGAAATCACATAAGAATCAATTAAACGCGGTCGTAATGTATAACTAGTTAGCGGATACCTAAAACAAGGTACTTGTGTTACTTGTGTACTTGTACTTGTTACAAGGTACTAAAACAAGGACTATTTCATTTTAGCATAAACTTTACGTTTCAAACGAACTAGACTAAAAGGACAATTATTCGCAAGCGTATTTATTACAAACAGGCAAAATATACAGGAGGTTGTTGGCGGATTTGCGAGTAGAAAATTAAAAGGGTAAAAAACAGGTATCTTAATTTATGCCGAAAATAAACGTAACAAAATATTTTCTTAGGGGATAAAGTATTGGATTTGCTCGAATTTTCTTGGAGGTCCCCATTCGACATTGTTTTTAGTCTAGGACCAACCCTTACAACCCCTATACCTCAATTGTATACTTTCATATTTATAAACATTTCCTTAATGTGTAAATTATTGGATGGTCTAAAATTTTCGTGGATAGCTGTATCTGTTATCGTTCGAGTGGCCGGCGTCTGAAAGTATGTAGGCTTGGCTTGATTATTTGTTTAATAAGTATAAGCAAACATAATTATTAGTTCATAAATACATGAAAGTGAACGTGAAATTGAATGATTTTAACAGTTTGAGCGGTTCGGAAGTCTTTGGTAATCTTCGGAGCTTTTTGGAGGCTTCGTAATTTGCTTATGAGGCCCAGTGAGAACTTGAACAACGGTAGTTAGGAAATATTTACAGTTTGAAGAGGCCAGGCATTATCGGCGGTCTTCGAAACTCTTCGGAAGACTTCATGTTTACTTATAGAACAACGTTAAGTTACAAAGAATTATGATATGAAATTAAAACTACTAATTGAACATATATACAAGCATAGAAAGGTTCAGAAGTCTTCGGTTGTTTTCGGAACTCTTCGGAAGGATTCGGAATTTATTTGTGAGGCCCAGTAAGAACTTGAACGGCGATAGTTAGGGAATATTTACAGTTTGAAGAGGTCCAGACGTATTCAACGGTCTTCGGAACTCTTCGGAAGGCTTCGTCTTTTACTGGTGGGACAACGTGAAGTTACAAGAATTATGGTACGAAATCAAAACTATTAATTGAAAATATATACAAGCATAGAGAAGTTTAGAAGTCTTCGGTTGTCTTTGAAACTCTTAGGACGGCTTTGTGGTAGTGGCTCCTTAAGCCTCGTCGAGCTGCTTAACATGACACCTTCATAAATTGACCATTCTGGTAAAGGTAATGCTGCACAACTCGCAGCTTAGGTGTTCTGTTACTAGTTTGACTGATCGCTTGAACCGCGACGAATTTGTACCATGCTGTTTTACCTGGTGCCGCTTAAAGGCATCCCTCCTGGTATAGTAGACGTGACAGAACTTGCATTTAACAACGTTTGCTGGTACCATTTTAATACAGAACGAAATCCGCACTATAAGACTTTGGCGAAGATTGTAAGCAAACTAAATTATAATTAAAAAGCTTACTCTTGCGCGCTTGTTTCATATATCCATAGAACGCAAACACAAGGTTTTCTAAGACACAACAAATTTAAGGATCGAGCGGGGAAACTAAACTGCGTCATTTTTGTCGATCCTTGCGGCTCGTCCAGTACATTTAGCAACAATGGTGTTCTTTGTCCGCTTCATCCATGTTGCGAAAGCTACCAATAGAAACGTTGGAAACGTCTTCCAGTTCTACGGACCACCAATCGCTTCACGTACGTTTTGAAAATCGAAAGGAGCTGTAGGTCTGACCGACGGTGTTGTAGGCCAATGGTATCGTAGGATCTTAAAAATTCAAACTTCGCAAGTTGTAACGGACTGGGATAAGATGGGTTTTTATTTCTTCTAACCTATAATTTTGTCGAACGTCTTGATAATCATTTTTTATTTTTAAAACTACGTAACCAGCGCCATAGTTTAGTTTCTGCCATCCATTTTGGTCGACCAGGTTTTTTTATTTTATGTCAAAATTCGGGTACCATGTTTTATTTCTATTTATAAACACCATATTGGTACAATTTATAGACTCACCCTGTATATTTTTATTTACGAGCACCATTACGTTACAGAATTTTGAAGAAAAATTAAATTACCTCGTTTTGTATTCGTTCTAAAGTTTTTAATTTTTCAAAACACAAGAATATTTTATTTCTCCTAGCAGCAACCGCTCGTCCCACGTTCTTAAACTGCAAGCATAAGTGTATTATCCAAAGGTTACATAGTTATTTATATTTCCAATTATTTGTTATCGCGTTTAAGTAATCAATTGGACTATGTTTGTTTGCTTAAGATTTAAGTTTGTACTATCTCTGTTAGTTGTTTGCTTTAGCAGATATAAGCGACAAACAATTACATTTCCAAATTGCCTGATCATATATAATTCGACTTCTTTACTTTTTCAAAACTATGTACAAACCACCCATTAATTCGCCAAACGTCCACATGACTACTACATACTACGCAATATTGAAATACCATTTCTAGTAGAATTTTTTATAAGTTTTGCGCTTTAAACCAATTATAGTTTTAAAATCAACTTTGACCCAAGGTTTTTTTCTTTTAAATCGGTTTGTTCAAATATTTTGCAAGAGAGTGCCACTGCGGGTAACAGCCAATAGCATACTTACATCTATAAGATATGTTTTAGTTATAATTCGGATTGCTGTAGAATAATAAGTAACATATAATTTTAACTTTCAAATACTTAATATAAAGTACTGTAGAAGAATATGTACCTCCAATGTTAATTTTTATTCACCTAATATATATTACAGTAGAATAATAAATAACATCTAATTTTAATTTTTTAACATAAAGTGCATAACGTAATACATACATATACACAAAACACAACCATTTCCTTACTTTCACTGGGAGTTGTTTTTAACTTATCTAATAGAATCCTTATTTTAAAATTTAAATCCACATCTTCTTGCAATGATTTCTCTAACCAGTAATTGGGGATGTACAACGCGTCTTGATTTTGGATCTGCAAAATATAACGGACTTCGTTTGTGTATTCCACTTCTTTAATTCCAACAATAGCAAGTTCAGTTCCTGTATCTATTTGCTGTAGTCTACGATACTTATTAATTCATAGATGTACCTTTACTTTCTGCATAAGAATTTCGTCTATTGGTTTTACTGCTTTCTTTGTAAAGGATGCATTCTTGATGTTTTTCCAGACATCCGAAAAAAATCTTAAGCGTTCTACTTTTGAAAGTGAGTAACCATTATATGTAGCAATACAATTTATTTTAAATGTAGCAAAAGGCTCTTTTGTAGGCAAGCAAATCAAATTAAATCCGTTAAAAAGAATTAACATGTACCCTTCTTTTGGAAGCACTTCTTTTGCATCGTACATCTTAGTAAACAGAGATTCTTCTCTCCAAGAACTTCGACATAGAAAACCGTTCCTTGGTTATTAACTGTAGATGCAGAAACATTATATACACCAGCCGTTTCCAAATTTTCCAGTGCGTTTTAAAATGATTTATTTGCATCTCGCTTTGTTTTTCTATTACATGTTTATGCTGTTGCTTTAATGCGATAGTTTTTGTTTTGTACTCTAACTAATTTCTTTGTTAATTCCACTTTTTCTAATTGTAGTTTTCTTTTCTTAGTCGATAGTACATAAATCGCCGACATATCTTTTACGGTGCATGGTGAAAGTTTGCTGCATGTATTGGTTCTTTTTCTTTAAACTTGGCTGGAAACATTATTTGTAGCGACCAATACTAATTTGTTAATGTCTATATTTTTTAGAATTGTCGAGAGGACCGGTCTAGGCTTAGCAAAAAACGTGTCTCAGGCATTAATATAACACCTCTGCGTAATTTATACACCGTCTTTGTTTGATTTATCTTCCACAACTTCTATGTAATTAATTGGTATACAATTAAAACTGAATACTGGAATTGTGTAATTCCTTATTTTGTTTCGGTTCTTAATATCGCTCAGTAACTTAAATTATAATCCGGTAAGTTTATTTGTATTACTGTTTCCCCAATAAACGTGTTGCAGTATGTTATTAAATACAAGACAACTGTTTTGCAGATTTTCGGTTAGGTTTTTTCCGAATTTGCGATAGATACCGAGTACTTTGGTGCTTTCGGCAAGTATAATTCGCTATCATCAAACAGTAATTTAATGGATTATATACATTTTCTACCATATAACAATTTTCAACAATGTATATATATATATATATATATATATATATATTATTATGTATGGTCTGCTGTGTTCCTTATGTCTCCACGCCCACCTGTGTTTTGCGTCAAAATATATTGTGTATGGTGATATCAAATAAAATTATACTTCAAATTAGGAGTTAAAGTTTAATAATTTCACCCTAAATGTGATGTTGGCCTTTTAAATGATTTTACTAAAGAAAAATTTTCAGTTTTAATTATGCCACGGCTTTTAAGACTCGTTCAGGGAAAATTGAATCTAGTATTTATACTCTGTAAGAAGACGTGAGTTCTTTGTCCTCTTACAGGTATATAAAACACAGGCGCATAAAGCGTTGTTTAATCAAAACCACTTAACCTCTTTTAGTGCTTGTATCTCGTGGTTATTCAAAGATTGATAAATAGACCCAACAATATTTAATTTAGGTAAGCGTTTGAAATTCAAATTATTCACAAATTACTTCAAATGATGTGTATATAAAGATAACTTCAAATACCTGCAACTCCTCTGAATGTGCCTGGGTTGTACATGGACCTTGATACAGGATACAACAAGATCGCCTTGAATGCTTGCAGTGAATACCTGTTAAAAGTACGTTTTAGTTTTATGTTCAAATGGAATTGGCTTTAGTTTTTAGGTTCTACAAATAAACTACTACTTCATCAACTGTATACTTAATCGGCTCTATTACTAAGAACACTTTCAATACTTCACCAATATCAATTGGACCGTAATCCTATAAGACTGGACCCTGCTGCAAAGTATCTCGATATCACTGGTGCAACTCTTCAATAACACAAGAGATGAACCGATGTTTGGCTTAATTGGAATTCCTCCTCTGGACCTTGCTTGGTTGTATAACCCTTATCACTTATTTTCTGATACACCTTTTTATAAACATGAAACTCAGTGGAGTATTATTTTGTTAACCATTCAAATAAAATGCATACACTTTAAGCATATATATTAATTTTATAAATTTAATTACAGGCTCCTCAAGCCAAAAACATCTATACAGTATACAAATTTTAAATCAACTCCTATATTCCAAACATTTATCATCTAGGAAACCTAAAAACATTTACATCTTGCCTACTATATAATAATTAAAGGGATACATTCATTACTTCATCCTTAACTGTACTTAATTGCTATTTTGGAACAGATTCTGGTATTATTTATATTAATTTTCATTTGTTGACATTTCATAAATTTTCATCACTTTATAATTAAAAAATACTAAACGACTTTCATTTCAGGTACATAAAATAAATAATGGAATAGAGTATCCTGAACAATTACAAACAATATATCTATCAATAAAACCTATACACATCCAGTTGAAGTTACATTAGATACCCTTCGTATTGAAAAACAGTAAAACAATGCTTTTTCAAACCTCAAACGCTGCATCACTAGTACAAAACATTCTATCTGCGCTTAACAAGTAATTATTAATCAATCTTTGTTTTACCGTAGTGTTTTAAATTTAGAATAGCTTGATAAGAGTGGTAAATTAATGTTTTTATCCTCAGTACTAACAACTACCTTTTTATAAACCATTTTATAATCTCAAATACCAATATATATATATATATATATATATATATATATATATATATATAAAAAGGTTCTTGATAATTCTTGAGCGTAGTTAAATTAGAAAAGATTTTGTTTTTGGTTCTTGGGATAAAATCGCTCATAAAATTAAACACAAAACATTAAATGTGTATCATTTGTATTAAATCGTACGTTTCGGTGATAATTTACACTTAATCATCGATCTACATGAAAAGTATATAAATAGGTAATTCATATAACAGGTAATATATGTTTAACTTACTTATTACAAGCTTCCTTCTGTTACTTTTATTATGGGTGAATACATAAAATAATTTTATCAAGTAATAAGTAAGTTAAACATATATTACCTGTTATATGAATTACTATTATATACTTTTATTAATATATTAATTAAATTTCATCCGTACGATTTAACAAAATGAAATTTAATTGTGTTAAATTATCGACTCTATATATATATATATATATATATATATATATATATTATATTGTCTCTAGTCCTGTTGCACCATATCCTTTAACAAAACTAGATCTAAAAGCATTACCCGATCGAGCTTCCGGGACGATGATTAAATCACTTGTATGATTTCTTACCTGTTTGCTACTTATACGTTAAGTATTAGGTTATTTTCGCCTAGTTAAATATTCCAACAAAAAAATTCAGAGCTTTTAATTGCGTAATTTAATTTTCGTTTATTTGAGTTCGATATTTATCTTATAATTTGCCAATACTAAATCTATATTCTATTTCTACAACCATCGAATAGTAACTTACATAGAGAAGATACTAATCCATACTCTGTAGAGCAAGATAGCAGGATAGGTTAGATTGGCGTTGCCGGCGACACTAACCTAACCTATCCTGCTATCTAACCTAAGTTCACGCATGTACAACTAACCTAACCTAACTCCAGGCAATACCAGCTAACATAACTCCTGACAAGTCCAACTAACCTAACCTAGCTTCAGACAACACCAACTAACCTAAATCCAAACAACGTAAATTGACCTAAACCCCCTCCTTCCAGCCTATTTTGTCGTCTTCCCTCCTCTCGCACCCGTACGACATTCATCCGACATACTTCCGACATATGTTTAGAATACATCCGACATATATCCGATATGTGTCCGACATATGTCCGACATATGTCCGACATACCTCCGACATAATAAAGTATATAGGAAGACATTTTCTAAAGTAAAATCGAGTAACCTTAAATGAGCTATATTCACTCCAGTAAATTCGATTTAGCTATAAGTCGGTTATATTTGCAGATCGATAGTATGTACATACTGCAGATATTCAACTACTGACTAGAAAAGAATGTAGAAGACGAATTTCGTAGGCGTCAATTTAAAAGAAAGAATTAAAGTGGTTAAGTTACAACAACCGACAGTAAACATAAAGAATTTGCGGGTGTGCGGTGCTATGTTTTAACTTGATGGAGTGGAGAATGCAAATAAAGATGTATATTATTTTTTGGATGGCTTTCTTAAAAAGAAAATTACAATTTTAATATATACTTCCATGCAGAATGAGCACAAAATGCTTCCTAAGTAGTCAAAAATGATAATAAAATCCAAACATACGCACTATACCCTGGTCTTATGACTGTGCGTAAGTCCAATTCTTATACACCTTTTTACTCTTTAGTTAGAAGATGGAAGATTATGCTCCGAAATGCGTCTATGTACTCTGAGTAGCAGCGAAGTGTTACACTCAAAATTTTCATAACGACATTCGCATTTAACAGTATATTTAATAATAAAATTTTTTTCAAATTAAATTGTATGAACTTGAATATTGATAGCGCGCCGTGCTGTCAGATACCGGTTCCTGAAATAACTTTATTGGTTTCAACACATACTTTTGATTTGGATCAAGCATTTTTAAATACGTCGTTGGAACATTTGAATTTCCACCTTAATTTAGAGGTTTTGGCGAATTAATTGAAGGAAATTATTTTCGTTGCGGTTTGTAATAATTTTCCTTATTTCCTTATTGGGATTACGACGATTCATAATTATCAAAGAATCTTTCAAATAAATAATTTTGCACTATGATAGATTTAAAGTGAATTGTCGACCGTTATTTGGTGACCACTTGTTGTACTTACTTCGTTTGTTGTTTTGCATCGAACATTGAACCCGTAGTAGATCGGTAAGAAATCGTGAATAGATTATATAAAATAGATTATATAAAAGAAAATGCAAAAATAATTACTTTCAAAGTGAATCTACTTTTATTTATAGTATTTAATCCAATTACAAAGCCATTTGTTCAAAATTTTAATTCCACATCTCGTGCTAAACTTGATAAAAGATACATACTCTCTGACAATGAGCGAACATACTTTTTAAAACGTAGAATTCTACTCGTCGATTGCTGCGATTATTGTTAATTCTACATCCTTATTATGAGTAATTTGCTGTAATGCACGGCCAATTAACTTCCTTTAATGTTTGCTTTAACATACAACTGCACAGACAGATGAGCACCTTTGTTTCTTACTTCCTGAATAGCATTTTTAATTTGCTAATACGTTTTTGCAATTTGTTCGTCATCCTTTGTCGTCTTGTATCACGTTTACTAATCTAATAATAATCTTATTTTTTTATATTTTTATTTATAATATAACCTATACCTGCAAGAGCTTTATTTGAACAAAAGTAAGAAACTTATGCAACCGAGGTGAGTCGGTATTTATTACAACATCTGATGTTTGAACAAAAAGTGTTTTACACGTGTCGTCCGGCAAATGTGACACACAAAATAGGTTATGTTGCAAAATTTATATATTGTTTACAATTACAGTGGGTATTTTCTTTTGGCTTTACTGAGATAACAAACTTGTTTTTGAATTTGGACTTGTTTTTTTTTATTTCTACAAAATAATATCTATAATTCTATGTATAAAGTTAGCACTTGCACTATTAAAAGCTAAAAGTGGAGTGTCATAATTTAAGTAGGTTTTGAAATTCATGAGGAGGATTTGTTAAAATAAAAATTAGATAAATTATTGAGTTTCATTACGGACAGACATTGAAAATGTCACTGTTTTAACATCTACTAGTTGATAACATTTAGCCATGTTTATGGAAGAAATATAAAGTGGAGCTGTAGGTCCGTACTATTTTTAATTTGGTTAGTAAATTTTATTAATTATTATATGAACTTAAAACTGTGATTGAAAGTTAAATATTTTGTAAAAATTTGGAAGGCCTGCTGGAATGTATCATTTGTAAATGACGTTTACCTTTCGATATCTTATTGATAGCTGTTTGACATTCATACTGTGATGTATAGAGATTCTCTTATAATGAGTTTCTATCACGTTTGCTTGCAAGTGAACTGTTTTGCTGCGGTAGTCCTGTGGCAGCCCTGGCAGCGAGAGGTTCATTAATGTACAGTTTTCAATAAACAATTTATTTGTTCATTGCGAGCAGTGAGTTATTTCTATCCTCTATCGATGCAACATTTGGCTTTTGAGCCAGATCAAATATTACGTCAATAGGAGGATAAGAAATTATTCGCTATTCGCATTGAGCAACTAAATTGTGTGTGTGTGTGTGTATTAAAATTTGTACATTGGTGAACCTCTTGCTGCTGGGGTTGCTGCAGAACTATCCTTGCAAAGCAGTTTGCATCCAGGTGAGCTTGATCGAAACTCATGATAGGGAATCTATACAATATACCTACTATTTGTAATAAACTTGATTTATCTCTGTTTTGTTGTTTTTTTTAGACTTAATCTTTTCTCTTGTGGTTGCTTAATATTGGATTGCGGTATTATATTGGTCTTGAAGTAGGTTTAGACATCTTGTTACTATAGATTTTGCCTCAGAAAAATATAGCCGGTAGTCTACAGAAAAACTTGATGCAGTACTCCACTAAAATACCGAAAATTTTATTACATACAGTTTTTAGACCTTTGAATATCTAGCAGGTAATTTATAGAAAAATAAGTGAATTACTTTACTAAAGATTCCACAATGGTAAAATACTGAAAACCTCGACTGTATGAACAAAATAAGTTGATTGTTTTGCCGAATAACTCAGTAGGACGGGTGGTATGACTGTTTGACGAGGATTCCGAATGCTATCTGGTATGAAATGTTTTCTTGGTCAAGAAATTTCTTGGACACCAGGGATACTGGGGGAAAAAGCCCTAGAATGTATTACAAAAGAGCATGCCAAAATCTTGAGATCAGGAGAGTGATTCTGGCTTACAACTATACCTGAAAATTCATAGAAAGAATCATTATTTTAAATCTAACCCAAACCTAACCAAGTAGACCTATTTATGACTGCTAACTGCCAAGAAGATTTCTAAAAAAAAATGTTAAATATTACTTTAAATATTTAATCACGCTTCAAACAACATTCATAAATTAATTTATTTTGGCAAACACTGTTACTATACTGTTTACAATAATGAACAGAGTAAATATAGACGCTTTACAAAATTTACTACAACCTTATTAACTCTATGACATGTGCATTCACACAGTTCTAACATACACAAATATGAAAAGTCCCACATGTCCTAAATCTACTGATTAACAACGGAAACTTATTAGCTAAAACTTTATCACAAATGCACTTGTAAGTACGTTGATCAATAATACATCCGAGCACTAGTTTCATTTTCGTCTTGTGGATTTGATTTTTAAATTACCATCAGGAGATGTTTTCTTTCTCTTCATTAACGCTTGGACATCTCGACTTAATTTCCACCCAAGGGTTAAATTATTGTGGACCAACTTGCTCCTAAAAAAAGCACCTGAGTCGCTTGATAGGGGATTATCAAAACATACAAAGCCACTCGGCTTATATCACGACCTTCTACTCAAGGTATTTACTTTACGAAACGACTGTTGAGCGCTGGGATGTTAGAAACGGAGTCTTACTTTAAACAAAGAAACTGCACTTTTTAAAACTACCGAGGGCTTCATCCCTATAGTAGGGGATAAAAAATACTACTATAGTGAGCCTGCTTATCGTAAAAGGCGATTAAAAGGCGCAGCAAGGGACAGCAACCTTGCTGGCTAAAAGATATTGGAGGAGGGTCGGTTGGTCTCGGGCGATCCCCAATAATTTACAAGCTTGTTGGGGGTTGGCCGTGACAGATACGGCTTTTTGCTAAAATCTTTAAAAACTGCGTTGTGGAAAGATATGGGACCCTACCACAATATTTCCCAGGTGTGCGTGGCCTAAAACACGAAATATATATGATGGAGAGCTCACAAGTAAAATTCTTGTCCGGAGGTAAAATACTTCCTCATTCGGATCTCCGGGAGGGGGTACTTGGGGCTCGTCATCGTAAGAATATAAAACAACAGTTCCATTTAGTGATAGGGACTTGGAATGTAAGGTCATTACTTAGAGTAGATAAGTTAACGAATTTATTAGTCGAAATGAGAAAGGGAAAGCTGGACATTTTAGGTATTAGTGATGTGAGATGGCCAGATAGTAATGACTTTTGGAAAGATAATTATAGAATAATTACAACTTCTTCAACTAATGGACAGGCAGGGGTAGGAATAGTGTTAGGTAAAGAATTAGGACATAAAGTTAAAGAGTACTTACAATTTAGTGATAGAATAATTATGGTTAGATTGAGTACAAAACCCACAGACACTGTTTTAGTACAGGTTTACATGCCAACAACTCAGTACGAGGATGAGGAAGTAGAAAAGGTATACGAGGATATAAATAGTATAGTGAGAAAAGTAAAAGGAGATGAGAATTTAATAGTTATGGGCGAATTTAACGCGTCAGTGGGAGAAGGTAGTGAGAAAATAATGGTAGGAAAATTTGGGTATGGCAGACAAAATGATAGAAGAGAAAGATTAGTTGAGTTCTGCCAGGAACATAGATTAGTAACTGTAAACACCCTATTCGAACAACATGTTAGGAGAAGATATACATGGAAAGCGCCAGGTGATAGGGCTAGATACCAAATAGATTATATTTTAGTTAAACAAAGATTTAGAAACCAAGTTAAAAACTGTCGTAGTTATCCAGGGGCTGACATAGATAGCGACCATAACTTAGTTAAAATGAAGTGTAAACTAAAATTCATAAAATTGAGAAAGGTTAAAAGAGAGGGATGGGATCTAGGTAAGCTTAATGATAGTAGGGTAAAAGAGGAATATAAACAAGTATTAGATAATAAGAGCAAAGAGATAGCTGTAGGAGGGAACGTAGAAAATAGATGGAAAGAAATAAAACTGACTGTACATGATGCAGCAACACAGACTATAGGTAAGAAAAAAATAGAAGCGAGAAAACCCTTGGTAACAAAGGAGATATTAGATTTAATAGAGAATAGAAGAAAGCTTAAACCTTTTAGAGAAGTGGATAGTGAAAGTAAGCAAAAATATAATACAGTTAGAAATAAGATAGTACATGAGTGTAGAAAAGCTAGAAATAAATGGATGGAGGAGAATTGTAAGGGAATACAAGATGATTTGAGAGTAGGTAAGACAGACAGGGCTTACAGGGCAGTTAAAGAGTTTTTTGGGCAAGATAGGAAAAAATATAATGGTATTAGAGACGAGAATAATGAGCTTCTAATAAATAAAGTTGAGGTAGCAGATAGATGGAAAAGGTATTTAGAAGATTTATATAAGGGAGACGATATGGATGAGTTAGAGAACGGCCAAGAAGAGGATGTAGAAATAGGGTTCTCAATATTAAGAGAGGAATTTGATAGAGCTGTTTGGAATCTTAAACTAAATAAAGCGCCAGGGATAGACGATATTCCCGCAGAATTAATAAAATATGCAAGTCAGAAAACTTTAGACAGATTATATGAACTAGTAAAAGTAATATATGACACAGGTGAGGTTCCAATAGATTTCGAAAAAAATATTATTATCCCAATCCCAAAAAAGTCAGGAGCTGATAGGTGTGAGAATTTTAGAACGGTTAGTTTGACTTCCCATGCTTCCAAAATACTAACTATAATAATTAAAAATAGAGTAGAAGCTTTGACTGAGAATTATTTAGGCAAAGACCAATATGGTTTTCGTAAAGACAGAGGGACTAGAGAACCAATACTAATGATTAGGGTAATTATCGAAAAAAAGTTACAAAAGAATAAAAAGACTCATTTCGCATTTGTAGTTTTAGAAAAAGCATTTGATAGGGTTAATTGGATTGTTATGTTCAGGGTTTTGCGAAAAATAGCAATCTCTCATAGGGGTAAAAAAATTATTTACAGTCTATATAAAAACCAAAGCGTAGTAATTTGATTTGATGAAATAGAAAAGGAAGCTAAGATTAGAAATGGTGCTAGACAGGGTTGTATACTGTCTCCCTCGATTTTTAATGTTTATATTGAGGAAGCTTTAAACTTAGCTAGAGAGAGAAAAGAGATAGGTATTAGTGTACAGGGACAAAAAATAGACATGTTACGATTTGCAGATGATATAGCCATTATAGCAGAGTCTAGAAAAGAGTTAGGAGAGTTTTTAAATATTTTAGATGAGATACTACAGAGTAACTATAGTATGAGAATTAACTCAGTAAAGACAAAGATAATGACAAATGAGTTACAGCCTGGTTCTAAACCAAAATTAAAAATAGGTAATACCGAGTTAGAGAAGGTAGATGAATTTTGCTATTTAGGTAGTATAATTACAAAGGATGGACGTAGCAGAAGGGATATACTAGCTAGAATAGCTCAAGCTAGAAAAATGTTTTTAAAAAAGAAAAACTTACTAATAGCTAATAGTATTAGTTTAGATAATAGAAAAAGTTTCTTAAAGTCGTACGTATGGAGCGTCCTACTATACGGTAGTGGGACTTGGACAATTAAAGAAGTAGATAAGAAAAAGATAGAAGCTTTTGAAACTTGGTGTTATAGGAGAATGTTAAAGATTAGTTGGACAGATAGAGTAACAAACGAGGAAGTATATAGAAGGATAGGTGAGGAACCCTGTATGTGGAAACAATTAAAGGTCAGGAGAGATAGAATGATAGGGCACCAGTTAAGACATGAGGGACTATTTAGTAAAGTCTTAGATAATAGACTACCAAATAAAAATAGAGAAGGAAAGCCTAGACAATGCTATATTAGTCAAATTATTAGAGATTTAGGTTGTGAAGGGTATGTAGACCTTTTTAGACTAGCTCAGAATAGGAAAGAATTTAGAGCAGCGTCAAACCGACTTTAAGTAAGTTCGAAAACAAAACAAAAAGAAAAATCAGTTAACTAAATGTCACCTTGACATAACTCGCAATTAGTTAGCGGTCTGGCATGTTGGCAGCGATTCGTTGCTTAAGCCTTACCATAACATATAATTTAACACTTTTCCTTTCTGAAGCAGATAACCAGGTTATATTAAATTTCCTTATAAATGGTAATCATGTAAACATGTTAGAGTTCTTTAACAAACGTCAGGTTGCTAATATCTATGTAGAGCCAGGTGGATAGAAAAAAGATAGAAGGATATAGGAAGACCTAGACCAAGCTATATTAGTCAAATTATTAGAAATTTAGGTTGTGAAGGGTATGTAGAGCTTTTTAGATTAGCACAGAATAGAAAAGAAATTAGAGCTGCGTCAAACCGACCTTAAATAAGGTCGAAAACAAAATGATAATGATGTTTCAAACTAGACTTATTTATATTTTCGCTTGTTGTGACCAGGAATTTTTAATATTATTCATATTTATTATTCACGATTACTTTTTTAGTACGATTTCTCTGTTATGTCTTTATTTATGTACTGTACATCATTCCTTTTGTTAAGCATAACACTCTATATGCAGTAATTGTATTAACGCTTCATTAAGATAGTTCTAGCTGGATAATTAGGTACATTATGAATGGCTAGGAGGGCATTGTGCTACTGTCACCCTATAGAATATATTATCTAATCTACATAACAAGCAGGTTAGGAGTCCATTATTAACACGTTTTGTTTTCCAACAGATTAATACATGGTCTAAACCTGATACGACATTCAGAGAGATTGGCTTCTAAGAAAGGAGCTCGATAATAGATTACTCTGCAAACATGCCAAAACCACTTTCAGTATTATCACACATCGCCACACGTACACTTCTAAAATGTGATGTTTTGCTCGTTTGCGTTAAGTTTTTTCTTGTATAATGTGATAGTAAGAGTTGTAACCTTTACGTTTTTCTTCTGTTTTTATAGTAGCTCCATAACACTGCTAAGCTAACTGCACGTAATTACATTTCCTAAAGCTGTGCTGAAACTGTAATGTTTGCCTTAGTTGGAAATAAAATTACTGTAACTCAAGATGTTAAAATCTTAAATCCGCTGTACTAATTTAAACGGAAGAACGGTAGCTCTCCTTTCTTGTTGAATTAATTGCAATTGCATTCAGTACGGATTTTTTGTGAGCACTACTTATTACATTTGTGTCTCTGTTTGCATTCGTGTTTTAACAACCTTAAACAAAATATTTCAATATATTACCATACGATTGTAAAAAAACCGTTTGCATGGCGTATTTAAATAGGGTGTCTATCTTTTACGTTAGTGCGACTATGAAAAACCTCTTTCCTGCGATTACTTTGTTATTAAAGCTTTGCCAATAACCGGTCACCGTAAATTTCTAGGAAAAGACCGTTTTAGTAATTAGTATTAATAGAAAGATCTTGTATAGCAAAACAATTTTATTTTATGAAGTTATGAAGTAGTTAGTTGTTTTCATCGTAGATATGTAACGCGTTCGCGTTACTTTAGACATAAACCACATAAGAAAGAAAAATAGCAATTTTAAATGGACAGAATAAATGGGTTACACCCCTGAATATTTAGTTTTTGCGAATAGTTAATATTAATCAAGCGTGACAGGTAATTTTTCTTAGTTTTTATAAAGGGAATTCAGGCTCTAAACTTAAACCATAAAACTATAATTATTTCTTTGACAATAACATTGTTGACCGTAACTCAAGCCAATGACTAAATTGAAAATCGCCAAACAAACAGAGATTGCAATGTTTCGCAAGTTACATATCCCCCAAATCCAATATATGTGTAATTAAATGGAATTATTGAATCCTAAGTTAACTTGCAACATTGTATAGTTCAAGGATAGATAATAAAAGGTTAATAGAAGTCAGACAGAAGACATGAGAACGGATGTGAATAAATGCATTCCAGACGTCACCTGACTCTGCAGCTGCAGGTCAGAATAGACTATAAGAAACTTATTGTTGGAACTAAGATTGTTACTTTGTATTATTGAATAAAGAAATAAGCAGACATAAACTCTGCAGATCCCATGAGAAATGAGAGGGGCAGGGACAACATAAATACCCTGGAGAGCCTAAGGAAATCAGCCAGTCTTGAGCCTCACAAATTTAGCATTGTTGGTTGTTCAGGCTACTCGCCCTAAGTTAGTTCAATCAATAATTAATTTCAACTTAAAATATTTAGAACAGTTTCTGTAAATTATAAATCAATTTGTATTTTCTGTATAAATAAAATATTGTTACAAGAGTTTTGGAAGAAGACTTTTTAAAAACGCATCTCCCAAGGCCCAAAACCAAACTGGTGCAGTCGGTAGGATCCAAAAGGTCACTAAGAAAATCCAAAATCGACGAACTGGTGGTCTGGAATATCAATTCTTAATCTGGAAAAACAAAATTTGGACAAGGTACAAAATCGACCAAGCCAAAGAAATAAAACTTGGACACGGTACAAAATCCAATAAGCCCAAAGAAGGAAAACGGATGAAATTGGCAATGAAATTTATGTAAGTTCATTTATGCTAACCATATTCTTTTTCAAATTATTGGTATTAGCCAGTAAGAATTTTTTATTATCGCAATTTATTACCATTTCTGTAAGAATTTATTTAGGAAACGTATTTTATAAAGACGCATTTATGTGCACAATTACTACGAATTATTAATATAAAACGAAACGATTTTTCAGCAAAACTGAAGTTAACATAAATAGAACGCAGTTATTTTTACCATTTTATTTACAGCAATTATTATTACTGAAAAGATTCATTCAAACTCGACACGCATTGCATTTTATAAAAGCTTTATAATTAAATACTTCTAGCATGATAAATTAACAGAGGTATATAATTATAAAAAACGTTTATGCACTTTATTGTAACAAAACGAATTACTCATCACTGAAATTAAAATCACTCAGACATCCTGAAACTTTATAATTAACCAATCTCAAGGCAACGTAGGTGTGTAATTATAAAGAAACATGCACGCACTTATTAATGCAACACCTGCAGAGACAATTATAGCAACTTAATTACTCAGCAAGTCTGAAATAAAAACGTACAATTATAACGCAGTTATTGTTAACTAAATCACCCGACAAACCTTTTCAAAAATTGCATGCAGGCACTCTAGCAGTAGAAGCACAAAACTTTTTGACAATTGTAGACGCATTCACTAAAATAGGCCAAGTGATACCCATTACCTCAAATAATAGCATCGACGTAATCCAAGGATTCTTACAATATTTTACATTTTATGGCACACCCGAAACAATAACTTTAGATAATGCCAGCGAATTTAGAAATGAAACGATACAAAGCACCCTAGAACTACATAAAATAAAAATTCATTTTATAACCAAAAATCACCCAGAATCAAATGGATTAATTGAAAGATTACACCTAACATTATTAGAGCAGATCAGACTATTAAGATTAACTTATAAAAAAAACACATCACTAATTTAATGTTATACGCACTAATTGCTTACAACAACAAAATCCACTCATCGACAAACTTTACACGCCTCGAACTAACATTAGGACATTCAGATTCCTGTAACTCTTGCGATATACATGACAACATAAAAAGTATACCAACAGTATGCTAAAAATTTCAGATGGACAGCCATCAACCTTGCCGTCAATCTCTACCCAGGTAGAACGGGCAATGACATATTAGTTGAAGACATTAAAAACAACCCCAGGATACTACCAGTAAAATTGGGAAGTATGCAAAACACAATAGATTATTGGACATTCGCATAGAAATTTGACAACAGAATTATACCAAGAATTTCACATGATTAGAGACAACTATTACAGACTGAAACAATCAATGGACACAGCCAAATTCGGAAAAGAATACGCGATAGAAATGTTCAATTACAACAATATAATAGAAAACATTTTAAGGAGCATAGAAAGTAAATCTGATAGGTTAATACCGACAAATCAAATCACAAGACGAAAAAAGGACTTATCAACGGACTAGGCTCTCACAGGCAATTTAGATAACCCATATGCTGAACGATATGACAACGCTATACAACACTTAATTGAAAGCCAAAATGACATAAAAACCATTGCTAGAAATCAAATATCCTAAACCCAATCAAGTATAATAAAATTTAAAGATACGTTAATTAAACTAGTAAAAAACCAAGGCAGTATTGCCAATAAAATACAAACCCTTAAAAGTAACATGCAAACCACAATGTTAGGAATGCGAGATTTAATCAGATTTAACACGATATTTAGTCAAATAATATCAACCCTCACTGCAATCCAACAAATTTTAGCTACCTTAGAGAACGCTGTAGCATTGGCAAAACTAATCGCATTACACTCTAGTATTATAGGACCAATCCACTTGTTAGATAAATTATTGAGATTTAAATCACTTATAACTAACAGTAAACTACCCTTTGAAATAGTAGAATCAAACATACTCATATTTGAAAAAATAGCCATAGTAAAAGATTATGTAGGGAATAACGAAATCACATTTTTAATAGAAATCCCCATAGTAGAAAGTAACACATAATTATTATCACTTATTAGCTTTTCCCATGAAAGTTACTAGCAAGTATCAAGTTATTATCCCTAAAACCAAGTTCCTTTCCCTAAATGAACATAGGTATGGCTACACGAACGAAAAATACAAAGAAGTAGCACCAAGCCAATATTTATGCCAATCATTAACGACAACAACCAAGCAAGCAGATAGCCCTTATGAAGTACAATTATTAAGATTCTCAAACCAAAATTGTGAAGCAAATCCAGCACAAATCACCAACATGAAAATTCAAAAAGTGACGAAAAACAAATGAATTGCTGTGTTTCCACAAGAAGTAATAGCAACCGTCCGTTGCAACCAAGACGAGAACAATTTAGCATTAATTGGAAGTGAAGTAATCACCATTAAAAAAGATTGCTATCTAAAATTGAAAAACAAAATTATTCGAGTATACCAAAACCCAACAGTAACCAAGAAATTCGCAAATTTACCAGAACTACAGTTCAAGATTACACAACCCGAAGACGACGAAATCATCAAGAAACCAATGAAACTAGAGCACCTAGACCTAGATGATCTCAACCAAGCTGTAAAACTAATAGACAATTACAAAGAACACTTAATTGAGTTAAAAGTGCCAAAATTACATTATGATAACATAAGTGTATAGACAATTTTATTAATCGTTTTAATCGTTCTGTTAACTATGTATTTATTGCACAAAATGTATCTTACATATAAGAATAAAGAAACGAAGTTTAGTCATAGGAATAAAGTAACCAAAGTAAATAAAGAAACAATAAACGTACCCTTAGGGACAATAAATTTTAAAAATTAAATTCTTAATTTTCATCTACGTCGGGAGGAGTTACATATCCGCCAAATCCAATATATGTATAATTAAATGGAATTATTGAATCTTAAGTTAACTTGCAACATTGTATAGTTTAAGGATAGATAATAAAAAGCTAATAGATGTCAGACAGAAGACATGAGAACGGATGTGAATATAATGTATTCTAGACGTAACCTGACTCCGCAGGTGCAGATCACAATAGACTCTAAGAAACTTATTGTTAGAATTAAGATTGTTACTTTGTATTAATGAATAAAAAATATACAGACATGAGCTCTGCAGATCCTACGAGAAATGTGAGGGGCAGGGACAACATAAATACCCTGGAGAGCCCAAAGAAGTCAGTCAGTCTTGAGCCTCACAACTTTAGCATTGTTCGTTGTTCAAGCTACTCGCCATAATTTAGTTCAATTAATAATTAATTTCAACTTATAATATTTAGAACAGTTTTTGTAAATTAAAAATCAATTTGTAGTTTCTGTATAAATAAAATATTGTTAGAAAAGTTTTGCAAGAAGACTTTTTAAAAAAGGCAGCTCCCAAGGCCGAAAACCTAACTCTCATTACAAATCAGAATGCGAAAGCACAAGCACGCGTAATTACCACAAATAGTTTAAGGTAAACAGACTAATTTTAACAGTAAGTTTTTGTAACAAGGCGTACTTTATTTACTGAAAGCTTTTAGAATAAGTTGGTTAGATAGGTGTAGGATTGTCTTTATTTAAGTTTTCATATAATTAACTACCACGTATTTAGGAAAGCCCCTTTTATACCTTTCATTAGAAATGATTGACTTTAAAGCACCGTTTAAGTTGTAATCACATAAGATTAAAGTAACTTTGTTACAAAATAATTATATCACCTAGATACAAGCGAAGATAATAATACAGATATAATCTAAAATACAAAGTTAAATGGTTACAATGCAATCACTGCAACGAACATCCTATCAGAGCATGAACACGTGATAATAATATCAGGAAACAAAGAAACGACACACGTTTCCCACGTGATTAGGTGTACGCTCGATATGATTGACTGTAATACAATGAAAAACCCCCTCGAAAGCAAGTGGGGAGGATGAAAGTTAAACAGCTGATAGATACGGAAAAATAAAATAGTTGTCTACAGGTAATGAGAAGACATGCAAAGGGTAATTGTTGAGAAAGAAATCGAAGTAACTAATTGAGTTATGAGAATGACCATAGGGAGTTATATGTGGTGATATCCGCAGACCAAATAGACAGCAGCCCAACAACCAGAGAAGGAATTCGAATAGATTAGTTCCAAACCTACATAGTTGGAAATTGATTACCCGTCGTAGAGTGAACTCAAGTCTGGTTTAGTGGAAATCTTTGTACGTACACCTATAAGCTTTATTAATCATTTACATCTATACTTTTTTGGTGGCGTTTATGAATTAAGTGGGGTAAGATAAACATTGGTAGAATTACTAAACGTCCGTTCAAATTATATAGTAATAGGTTTATGCTGTTATGGAACAGAATTTAAATTTCAATACATCATTTGACGATTTTATTAAATAATTGTAGTTAGGTACTCCACGGTTGTGATTGATCAAAGATTAGTTCATTTTAGTAAGTAGCTGTGTAATTATATGAAATGAAAAACTGTTTGTACCTGTTTACAGGAATAATGTTATGACTATCAGATTAAAATAGGTTTAGGTGACGCCGTGAGAAAATAGTATTTGTCTTATTTGTGTTAAATATAGGTTAGATTGGTTGTAAAAAGAACTCCATTCCACCAGGTTGCCGAAATAATCAGGATTTACTAGCAAAGCTCGTCTTCTAGAGAATCGTACCCTAGACAATACGAGTTGCCGCCTATAATTAAGACAGTATTAGAAAACCTTTTAGGGTAAGTGTTTACGGTAAGGCAGCTTGATAATTTTAACTTCGTGGTTACACTTTCCAATTTGTCTATTTTGGTTATGTAGGGACCCAGCTTCGTACCGCTCTAGTTAGCTGATGTACCCTAAATTTGATACGGAATACTCGTCTCTTCCGAGAAATTCAAGATTTAGTGTTTAACATTTTTTTTACCCACAGTAGAGGGTCTAGTGTTTTAACTAAACTACGTGGGCCACGGGAAGACTTATCAAATAAATATGTACATTTAAGCATTCCTTTACGTGCGCTTATATTGCTGTAATTTACGTTTGTTGTTACGATAAAGGGAATGCGACGTCTATTATCAATAGCTTTGCATTCCGATAGATAATAACTTTTCCTAACATTAGCCGTTAATGGTCTTATCGCGAACGCTATCTAACAGATTAACCCATTACCGCCTATATTATTTTTTTTTCATAAAATGTTTACTTTCATTACAGTTCGTTGCTTTTCATACCTTAAAAAGCACAATTTTTTTTTCCAAAAAGAATCATAGGATAGGTGGGGCGAGGTGTACCCATGTTGGCCCACTAAGCGGTTTGCAGGTGAAATTGTATATTGTTCATATAAATATCTAGATATAATTTGAAAATGTTCATTTTTTTATATGGAAGTATTTGAAATATCCTATACACAGTCCCACGTCACATTTTTTACACATTGTGCGCCCCTTGCTACTACAACTAATGCCAGCACATCTTCTCCGTTTGTTATTTGGAACGGTTGCCACAAAATGACCAAAGTTATGAAGTCGTTGCTCGTTAGGCAATTGTGAAACTCTTTCTACAGATTTTGGTGAAATCTTATATTTGGTTAAGTATGTCTGGAAGTGGAAAAATAAATAAATATATTTTGTAAAATTAGTGGCGCTACCTGTGCAATACTTCTTCTAAAATCAAGCTGACTTACTGGACGACCACTCATTTTACAAAGATGCCATGCATTATGGATGGATGCATCAAGTGGTTAAGTATACATAGGCCAGTACCATTTTTTTAGCTCTTACTCCAACACGATAACTGAAAACTAAAAATAATTTTGTTAGTTATTTACTTTGATATACTTTCATCCATCAAATCTGTTCCACCAATGTTTTTACTGTATTCCAAAAATGCATATGGCCTATTTACAGGAATGTTTTTTTTTGTTTACGACAAAATCTCTCAACCGTTTTTAAAGGTTCTACACCAAATACAGTGCTCGCAATTGTCACTCTACTACTATCCATGCAGCGAATATATTTTATACTACTTTTTCTTTCAAGTGTTGTGCTGTATAAACCCCTTACTTTTTTCAACATTACTTTTTTGGATAGTATGATACACAACTTTGGAATTCTGTTATCTTTTATTGTTCCTGTGCCATTGCAGCCATCATTTCTTAAAGTGGATAGTAAATTTACTCTAGTAAAAAGGTTATCAAAATAAAATATATATTTTAGTGATCTTTTATCACATAACTCCTCAATCATTTGTAACAATGGTTCAGATGTTTTTCCAACAAAATTCTCATAAGCGTTATTTGCCCTAGGATTTTTACCTTGGAATACCTCAAAATATCCACTGGCGGTATTCAAGCACCACACTTTGTAACCGAATCTTATGGGCTTGTCACGGATGAACTGCTTACACCCGTGGCGCCCGTAGTATCTGATCGTTGATTCATGATATGAAAGATTTTGTTCGAGTTCAAACTGCTCGATAAACTTGTTTTTAAAAAAATCACTAAGAGGTCATAGTTTACACATTTTGTCATTGACGTCAATTGTAGTATTATCTGCAAAGTAAAGGAATATACAAATTTGTAAAAAGCGATCCCTTCGTATTGCTTCGTAAATCAATTCATTTCTAATGTTCTTGGATGCTTCGCAATAGTACCGTTTAAAAGAGACTTGATTGTAACCTTATATGTGATTTTCCAATGCTCCACCCGAAGGTACTACATTGGCCAGGAAGAGAGTTCTTTTTACCTGGAAAATTTGGAATTCTGCCGAACCCTTGCTGTTCCAAGCAAGGTAGGGATCTTTAACGTGCATGACAACATTCACACCAGGGACCTCCATTTTACCTCTCATCCGAACGAGGGTGTATTTTTGTGAAAAATGCTCGCCTAACATTTTTCAAGCGGACCGTGTCGGGATTCGAACCCGGGACCTTGGGCGTAGTAGTTACACACATACCACTACGCCACGGAGCCGCCTGGAATAGTGAGTCCGTTGGTTGTTGTTAACAAAGCTGAAGGGTCCATCCAAATTTGTCCGAATGCGACTTATTTAAATTCAAGAATGCTGAAGGGTGTTAATGATCCACCAAATTTGTACGAATTACTCTACGATTTTAAGCCCGGACAATACTTAAGCACAATAGACTTAACTGCTTCGTACTTGCAAGTGGTGATCACACCTGAGCATTCTAAATATACGGGGTTCTATTTTGAAAGCCAGATCTACGTTTTTAAAGTGCTGCCCTTCGGGCTTAATATTTCTATGGGTAGTTTTATATGAGCTTTAAGTGCCGTTTTGGGATTCACGTTTGACGAATGTACAATTCCGTATGGCGATGACATCTTAGTATACTCTGCCAATGCACATTTGCACTTGCAACTTTAAATTTACTTTTCGGAATATTTCATGAAGCTGGCATTACGGTAAAATTAATAAAGTGCTTGTTTGCCAGATTCTGTATTCGATTTGTAGTACACTTAATTTCTGCGGAGGGTGTCCAAATGGATCCGGACTGGATTGAGGCGATTCAGTATTTTCCAGTTCCTAAAAACGTGAAACAATTCTTTCTTGGTACTGGTTAATTACTACATGTGTTTTATTAATTAGCTTTCCTTTAAAACGGTTCTTCTTTTGAAGTTGTTGGAAAAGGGAGCTTCTTGGCACTGTGGAGAGGAGCAAATCAAGTGCCTAGAACAGGTGAAAATATGTTTTTCCGCGGTGGATTTGTTAGTATATCCGTATATGAGTAAGAAGTTCTTTATTGATTCGGACTCTTCGGAATACGCGATGGTGACCTGTTTATATCAAGAAAATGATCTAGGCGACAAGGAAGTAGTGAGTTGTCATAGCAGGACCGTGAATGAATCGGAATACAATTATACTATTACAGACAAGAAGGCGTTTACCATTATTGTGGCTTTGCGGAAATGGAGGAGTTTTTTGTTGGGACGGAAAATTATTATGTTCAGAGATCACAAGGCGTTTATGTTTATTAAGTCGTATAATCTTTTAATTCTAAATTAAGAAAATGGTCACTGCGCATGCAAAAATATCACATTCAATTTGTGTTTTGTAAGGGATCGGAGATTAAGTGTGCTGATGCCCTATCAAGGTAGGCCGCTTGTTGTAACTGAATCGTATACGGTTGCTAGCTATCATTTGAGAAACCTATCGGTTTGTCAAAAAAGAGATGTGTTTTGCAATCTTGTGAGTCGGTTCTACGTGACCCAGAAATCAAAACCAATATAAGGGTTTGGTATTTGAGATATGAAGGACTACTTTTTCGAAAGGGTTTAGTTAAAATGCGGAAGTAAAAATTGTGGTGCCTCTAAAAAGCATTCTTGAAATAATTAGAGATAATCATGAGTTGGGATATTTCGAATCGGAAAAGTGTTATCTGAATCTTCGGCGGCACTTTTTCTTTACAAAAATGAAGAAAAGAGTTCGACAGGTGGTAGCTAGCTGTCATGTTCATCCAGGAGCCAAACTGTCGCCATATTTATCAGGTGAGCAGGATAGTGTAGTACCAGAGGGTATAAATAAAATTGTCGGTGTGGATATAATGGGTCATCAACCCATGTGTAGAAGGAGTGTTACTCGTCTTTTAGTGTTCATAGACGCGTTTAGTAGGATGGTGAAACTATTTCCACTTTGGCGGACAACGCATATTATTATATTGAGAAGTTTAGATGAATATATAAGGATAAAAGGTATCATACCTGTTACTATTCTGTCAGATAGTGGTACTCAATTCCACGAACAAGATGTAGGCCTCTCGCATGTCAGAGCTAGGCGTTCGAACGACGTATACTTCTGAATACTTTCCACAGGGAAATCTAACGGAAAGGGTTAATCGTAGGATTGTACGGCTATTAAGGATATTTTGTCATAGCAAGCATAGCACATGGGTGGATAAGGTAAAAGTTACTAAATGCGGTAGGTAGTACATCCTAATACAGGGTTTACGCCGCAACAACTACATTTTGGGAGAAAGTCAATTCGCTATTAAAGTTGGTCGATTTTCCAGCCGAAAAGTCGAACACTTTAAGCAAAAAGCAAATACTAATTTTTGGCCGGTAACGTTTATTAAATAAGACCGCTAGGCGTAAGGCTAAATTTGAGCGAGCAATAAATTAATTGAGTTTAAGGTTGATGAAAAGTGTGGGTTCGCCAACATCCTTTGTCACCTACCGAGAATAAAACAATAAAAAATGTTTTCTTTTGTTTTATTTAATTTCTGCTAAGGTGGGTAGGAATGGTTACGAAGTCAGTTATTTAGATGGTAAGGTCGTAGTTCGGCAAAATATATAACACCAAAACTATTATTGCTCGCCAAACGCCGCGCTTACTTTAGTGTTGATTCCTACAAGGAAGTTCTGCGGACGTTCCTTTCAGGGTAAGGGTTTAGCACGCACGAATGCTGACTTTGTAGAAAATAATACTGTATTTTTATTTAATAGATAATAGCATATGCTGGACTATCTTGTGAAACGCGAGGTTATAAGAAACTCCGCATGATGCAGATGCTTACGCCTAGAATTAACAAGCGTAGTTCGTGAAAGCAGCTGAAATCGGGTAGCGGTATTTGAGGGTGCGTGATGCTCCATGTGCACTTAAATTATTTTACCATATTATGTTATAGTGAATCAAGTTATGTCAATCATTACAAACATCGTACTAATACATAAATATCTTGCTTAATATTAGTGCAAGATCTCCGGTGTGTTGAGTTAAATGTGAATTGTTATCAAATTCCGTTACTACGAAATTGAGCACAGATGGCAGCATCAGTTTGAATAAAATATATGCAATTGATGGATCCAACTATCTAGTGCGCAGATGTTAAATTTGAGATTATTCTATCAAGTAGTATTAATTTGGTGCTATATGAAGTAAAGTTAGCTTTGTGAGTTTTTCAAAATGGAAAAAACTGAAACGCGCGCTGTTATCACATATTTTGTCCTCGCAGTGGACGACCAAAAACTGCCACCACGCCTGTAATCGTCCAAAAAGTTAATGATATGATTAGGCAGGATCGTCGATTAAAGGTCTCCGAAATTGCTAAGGATACAGGTATCTCAGATGAAAGAGCATTTCATATCTTAACTGCGGAATTAGGTATGACTAACCTTTCGGCAAGGTGGGTGCAGAGCATATTGACAATTGATCAAAACCTTCAGAGAAAGAGAATTTGCCAACAGAGTTTAGACCGCCTTAACTCCAATAAAATCAATTTCGTCCGACGATTTGTTACGACAGATGAAATTTGGGTTCACTATTATACCATGAAACCAAACAACAATCTAAACAATGGAGACATAGGGGTTCTCCACCCCCAAATAAAGCAATGTCCGTGAAGTCGGCTGGACAAGTTATGGCGTCAGTTTTTTGGGATACTAAAGGTGTCCTACTAAGTGATTATCTTCCCAAGGGCCAAACAATAAACGGTGAATATTACACTAAACTTCTACGCCAACTGGATAACAATATTCGTGAAAAAAGACCTGCATTGCGTAAGCAGAAGATCATTTTCCATCAGGATAATGCACGTCCACACACAAGTGCAGTAGCAATGCAGAAATTGAATGATCTGAAGTACGATCTCTTGCAACATCAACTTTATTCGCCTGATTTGGCTCCTACTGACTTCCACCTATTTCCACGACTAAAAGTTTTTCTTGGAGGAAAACGATTTTCCACGGACGAAGAAGTAAAAGCAGCTGTCGACGACTATTTTGGAGGCCTTGAAAAGTCGCACTTTCGTGATGGCATAATGAGTTTGGAACATCGCTGGGTGAAGTGTATTAAACTTGACGGAGATTATGTTGAAAAATAAACTATATTTTAAAAACAATTTTTTTCATTTTTCCCTTCGTTTCGCGAACTTTTCAAACCACCCTCGTAGATTATATTGTCGTGGCAGTGTCGCAAGGAACTGGTTGTCCTTCGGGTAACGTAATGCTGTATTTCTCCAACGCTACAGTACATAAACTTGCAGTGAGAGAAGTATTTACGAATACTGTGAGTAACCTTATTAAGTGGCAAGATTTGACCTGCATTTATTTAACAAAGTTTTGCGTTTTACGCCGCATATTGATCTAGGATTAGTTTAGGAGCTTTATATACCTAATGAATTTTGGCGAGGAACTTTAATATTAGTTTGAAGTGTGTTTTGATTATGAACAAAATTTGTTTGTTCCACATGAGTTGAGTTATTAATATAGTATGCGATAGGGATTTTAACATTAGGTTAAAGGGCAGTCTAATTAGGAGCATAATATGTTTTGTTGCTTATAATGAAAGTTACACAGATAGTTCGTTGATAGGATATTACAGTTGCTTAAAGGATAATTTTGATTAATAACAAAATTGTTTCTGTCGTATAAATTTTAGTGACTTATTAATCAGTTCGTTTGAACGGTTATACTTTTGTTCTTTGTAATACGTTTTTGCCAGATACTTTCCAGCTATTCAAATGTTATCGATAGAAATTAGATTGATCTATACTAAATGAAGCCACTCTGAAATATTTACAGATATTAAGTTAACCATTACCAATAGCAATTGAAAACTTGTTTTTAGAAAACAGAAATGTTGATTATAGTAGCAGATGAATTTAATTTAACAGAGTATGCTCTAAGAACATTAATTACATCTCATTTCCGACATCTACCTGTTCAAATTAGTAAATATCCTTCTGTATATTGCATTTATTTCCGAAATTTTCCAGCGTATAATTAGGCTTCATTCATAACTAGATATTGATACTAATTTGTACATTCACACCATCACTAAATATTTAATAATCCTATGCTCTGAATAAGCGAATGTGTTTCCAGTAATACGTTCTTCTTAACGCTTATCAATATGGAATAAGAGTTTTCTCCATCTAGCTACAGTGGTGCGGGAATGGGTTCGTATTGAAGAACTAATAAAAGGACAAAAAATTCGAAATAAAAATAATAAAATGGCTGAAACACACAACATCAGCTACAATATTTACTTACTCTGAAAGACATTTTTGTTGTCACAGCTAAGGGGTGCCAAAGTGTTATACGCAGATAGCAATGTGGCTGCTTAAGTTAATGGCGGTAGACGTTCATGGACAAAAGTCTGTAGAAATTGTTAGAATATTAAATTCAGAGTGATGTTATCTGTTTGAGAAATCAAACCACTTCATAATGTGTTTCAGTTAAAAATATGGTTCAGTTATTCAGCAGGTAAATATTTGACTAACATAGTGAAAGCCTTTCGACCTGTTTTAAATTACAGTGAGTCATTTCACACATTTTGATCTATTATACATTTCACTTAGGCGATTCCGTTTGGCACTGTAATTTTGCTCTGTCCGACGCTTCATGTTATTTCAATGCTAAACCCGCTTCTAAACTCTTTGGTCCTTTCCTCATCAGCAATGTTCTTTGCCCTTGGACCTATGAACTTACCAATCCTTCCGGCACCAAAACATCTGGCACGACAAAGAACCTAAACCGGTCCATCTTGCCCACTCTAATGCCCATACTCTTGCTTTATTTTCCTTCTGGTGACGCAAACGTCTAAAGCCACACTACTACTAGTTTTCAGCTCCCCACATTTCTATGCCAACTCTGCCCTTCCTTAGAATTTTATTTCTGAACATTACGTTTTCTTGTTTACTAAATCATTTTCTTGTTCTCATTGATTTTCCTTCTTTTCTTTCATTTCACACACTACTCGCCCCATTCTTACCCCTTGCGCCCCCAGATTCTTACGTCAAGTATTGTTTTCCTTTGGAACCTGACTTCTGGATTCTGCACCTTTTTATTAATTGATTACTTTATTGGTCTTGGTTTCTTCTTATCGTACTGCTCGCACACGTACTCATCCATTGGTACGGATTAGAATAGTCCCACGGTACGACCTGCCTGTTGTAAGATGTGACTAAGCGGTTCAACACACGCACACACACCTACACACACACACACACACACAAACCACACACACACACACACACACACACACACTTCCGCTTGTTTTTCTTTTCTGTCGTTTCTCCGCTTATACCCAACCCTGTGTGCGTCCGGATTAGAAAAGTCCAAGTGCCTGTCGTTAGAGGCGACAAAAACGGGCCAACACACACACACGCACACACGCACACACACACATTCTCTTTTGTGCTTGTTTATCTTTGTTTTGTCTTCTTTCAGTTTTAGTGCTGTTTTTTTATGGTTTCTTAGTTTTAGTTTTATTTTACTGTTCCTTTTGATCCACTTTCATTTCCCTCTCCTTCTGCTGATTTTTTTTACTGCTAGACCATATACTAACTTGATTACATTTTTCGATCCACTTCCTGTGGTAACTGCTTTTGAGACCTTTTTCTTATCTTCCTCAACTTTATACCTAGTGAGATATTTTTTTCTCAGTTCTTCGTTTAATACGATTCTTTGTTACCCCAGCGCGAAGTACTTTAATTTTTCTGTGCAGCGTTCTCGTTCTTCCCTTGCTTACTTTGAGGCTTGACGGGTATTGTCTCGCTATGACGAGTACTGTTTGTTTTCTTCCTCGTTCCATTTCTTACTTTTTGATTTATCGCACGAAACCAATTTCTTTTCTTGAGGTTGAAAACTTTACTATTTCTATACTAGAGGTGTCCATTCTCTGACGACTTTTTGCAATATTATACCATTCTGTCTTTGTCCTCAAAGATTACTACCTACTGCTTTTCCTTTGTCCTTTGTATTTCTTGACTTGGTCCGGTATGCTGTTTCTCCGAGCAGGATATAAGTTCTTCTGCTGATTTTTGAGGTTTTCTTGTAGTCTTTGTAAGCAAGTTTTTTATGTTCATCTTTTTAGTGTGTATTGACTTTTCGAGCCCGATATAAATTGACTTTTTTTAGTTTTTTTGCTTTTCTTTGGGTTTTCTCAAACGAATATTCTTTTGCTTCGTGTTATTAGTGTACTGCCTGTTCCGTTACTTCTGCTTGCTACCCCGACCTTTTAAATTTGCTTGGAGGGATTTATTACGTTAAATTTCTGAAATTGAGCGACTTCTGTAATAATTTCCTTATACCTTATATTAAGGGCTTTCTACAAATTCTAATCTAAGCGACGATTCGTATTTTACGCTATTCCTATTAACATGAATATTTAAAACCGCCTTATATAAAAATTCCTTAAGGGTAGGAATACGTGGAATATATTCAAAAACCACGTTCGAATCCTCTAAAATATTTGTTTCAGTGTCCATTCTATAGTATGCTGCTTTGCAAACGTTAAAAGCACCCGTTCTAATTTCCCGAAACATTTGTTGATTGTTAAACAACTTCTGTATAAATTTATGGATATAAGCTAGCAGCTGCTTATTATTTCCAATAGTTTATCCTTCGAAACATGTTTGAAACAGCTGCATAATACACATATAAAAGCTTTTAATGGCTTTTACTGAGTAATTCTATTTCGTTATTTACACGTGTGGTGCCCGTTCAACTTTACAAGCGATACCCTTCACCCGATTAAATTTATTATCGGTATCCGGAGTCGATAATATGTAAAATTGGTTGTTTTAAACTTTAGGCAACCGGTATACAGTTCCCACTATTCCGCTGTATGTAGGGTTGCATAGGTACCAGATCCTTAAAATATACGTTGATTTTCCATGCGACAACACAAAATTAAATGGAAATCATTATAGCATGTTTATTTGCGCTTATTGGATATTCTTGGATGAATAATTCGTAGCTATTGTTTGAAATATATTTTTACTTGTGTTCGCAGAATATTTCACACAATAGCGGTGGGAATGATTTTGAAGCACGTTGGTCAATTTGTACAAATACAAGCTGAGATTTTGCAGGAAGTCTATTCTATTCGATCATACACAACGTGCTATTCGATACGTCTTTCTGGCGAAAAAAACTGTTGTAAATCGCTATTTTAAGATGATGTTTGTACATAGTGTTCTAGTCTAGTTAAATTTGTTAATCCCATATTCAGCCTATAGACAAATGCAGTCCACACTTCCGAATTCCTAAAGATGGTACTAGACAGGATTATTCTGTTCGCTTTTTTTTTACTTTTGCGGTTATTCTGTAAGACAGACACTTCTTGTGATGGTTCTATAGTTTTGTACTCATGCACGTTACAAATTCATTTTCACAATGCACGAGTGAATATTTAATTATTCGCCATGTCAAAATTGGTTAAATTAAAGCGTAAGTTATAGCACTTTTCACTGTTCCCTTTTCCTTTGTACATGAGTGTTTACGTCAACAACTTGCTTACCATATTAGTTAAAACTTGGTTCATTTAAGTTAAAATTACCTTATTTAGGTTTAATGTTACGTTCTGATTCTTACGAAGTGCACTTCCCAAAGCAGGTACCAATTACTGTATAAATTATGTTTAATTATTTCTCATATATATTTAGGACTGTAGGTATACTCATATACTCACTTGCCAATAATTCCTTTTTACTTTGTATCTACATATATATATATATATATATATATATATATATATAACAGCAGTTCGCAATAAGAAATTGTATATAAAATAAGATGTATTTGTAAACAAACTCTGATGAAAATAATAAAAGCTATTGACAAATACAAATCAGGCTAGTAGTTATATAGCCATTAACAAAACATTAGCTTTACTACTTCACAGGGGAAAAACATCTACTGACCGACGGTTTTGGCTTTGTTAAGTCTTATCAGAGCAGATTAATTTCCAACTCTATGAAGTAATCAAAGCTATTGTACTGATATAATTTCGAAACAATCTCTGTACTATGGCAAAAGTAAATAAACCGCCATCAGATAAAACACCAACACTACTAAGTGTGGAAGTACAGAATTGAATCGAAACTACATAGTAGATTCTATAGTAATAAAGCTAATGTTTTGATAATGGCTATATAACTACTAGCCCGATTTGTATTTGTCAATTGCTCTTATTATTTTCATCAGAGTTTGTTTACAGATACATCTTATTTTTTATATATATATATATATATATATATATATATAGACATTATAAGGAGTCACGAGAGGTCATTGATACCCAAATTCCACAAATAAATCCTACCAAAATATAAAATAATCCGAAAAAATAAAAATTTCCGTAAATTTATGGTTACGCCCTGCACAAAACAAGCGTACTTTTATTCATTGCAGTACAAACAGAAAATCAAATTGCACGTATATAAATGATCACCCTATATGATAATTAAATAGCAAGTAACGTAAGTTGTACATGCCGTAAAACGCATTTCAATGCGAACCCAAATCGATGCTTTGATTTGCTGTAAATAACATGGAATAGTGCTGGCTCTACGCATTTAGCATAAAATTAAATAATTTCCTGTAGTTAAAAATCCAATTCTAGTATTAACTGTGTGTACTGAAACATGAAAGAAAATATTTTCTATAAAATGCAACCCCTTTAGCATTAAAAAGCAATTAAAATTTATATCAAATAACCCGTGGATTACAACAATTTGTTTTAAATAAAGAATTCTATAGAATATTAGTCATGGGTATTAAGAACTACGTACATAACTGATTAACAAATAAACATTTTATTTCAAAAAGCTGCCAGAACGCGAAAAATCCACAAAATATCCGATAAAATCGATTATCTTTAGCATTAGTATCCGACGCCACAATAATAGTATATGTGTAAAATAACGACAAACGGAACACGTCACTGATAACTGGACCAATATTACGTGGAACAAACGCAGCGATTTTAGACGCTAATTAATTTTTCTGAGAACCTTTACATCATAATGTTCCACTCTATTCCACAACATTCTACTAACTTCTGGAAACAAATAAATTGGAATATATAAGGAAGCGTTTATCAAATATGGATTCATTCATTGATTAGACTCGAAATCATTCAATTCTTAAATTAGATCGCGAAATGTTATTTTAAGAAAAGCACGAGCTGTTACGTTATGAAAATGACATGTGAAGTTTGTAGTAAACTTACTGTAATTTAATAATTACATTGCTACGATTATATAGAAGAGATGTTTTTAATAGTATATTATACATCGAGGTTATAATGAAGGCTATTATATATCAGAGAGCGCAGTTTATATAATTTGATTTTCCAAATTATCGAAATTCTACAATAAATTAGCGAAAACCAATACGGCTAGTTGTTTGTGTTATTGTATTAGGACATAGTATTTGATATTTGGCATTTGAGGTTTGTTTTAAATTTCAAAGGTATTGGGATTGAATAATATTATTTTGCAGTTGATTTGTAAGAGGGATAAAGAGCCGTTATTCCCTCTGCTCTTCATTATTCCCTAGCGTGATTAATATATAGCATTATACTACAAAAACTACAGGTGTAATGCGTATGCTATATATTAGTTGTATATAAACGCAAATTACATACAAAAATGGAATTATTAATTACAATGAAGAAAATTCTTTAATATAGCGCTATTTAAAAACAATTAAATAATCAATTAGGAAGATTTAACCACAGATGTATTCTGGTGATTGCTATTTTAAATATGGAAAAACTTGTAAGCTAATTTGACGTCACTTTAAAATAAGAAGATATTTTAATTACGAGGAGCGTTTTTGTGGATTCTGCAAGTTTTATTTTTAGATTTATTTGTAACAGATATTAGAGTATTTGTATTTGGTTTAAGATAATTTTTTTTGTGTAAAGAATTTTTACCAGGAGTTTGGGTTCAGCGTTCAAAATACTCTAACCTTTTAATAGATTATCTGTTAAGGATTTTTTTGGCCAAATAAACCTTACAAGCGTGGCAATAAATTACAACTAGGTAAACCATCCTCAAAGGAAGAAATTTAGTTCTGTAAATTTATGATATGGTAAGAAAATATTTTTTTGTAATAAAAACTTCTAGAAATTATTTTATGTTTAAAGGAAATGATGTTGTAAATGTTCTATATGCTTTTGTATGAGAGAAAATATTTCATATTGTATAAATGATTTGTGCTATAGCTGTGTTTGATTTCATTTTAAAAACTCCGTTAATTTCGTTGACCTAGCCCGGCAATGTTAAAAACAAAAGTAAATGAACAATTTCAAGTTTTACAAATTGCCGTATTTGTATCACAGCACTCTTTTAGTGATGCTCTCAGTGCGCCCTTTTTATATCACCCTTTTAGTAACGCCCCAAAGAGAGGCGTTGTCAAAGCAATCGTTTAGCGGCATCTAAACGTGCGGCTCTTTTTATATCACTCTTCTAGTGACGATGACAAATCGGCCTTATCACAGCAATTATATATATATATATATATATATATATATGTGTGTGTGTGTGTGTGTGTGTGTGTGTGTGTATTTTAATTTCCTGAAATTTTAAATCGGCTTTCGCTAGCCCAGTTTAATTCACAACGTTACGATATTCAAATAGTTTACCCCTTTTCCCTAAAACTTTATCTGATTTGAATGATAAAACGAAGTCGATTAATATTTGTATAATGAGAAAAGAAAAATGATTTACACCTTACAATTTAAGCCGTTTGACTGTAGGATAAAATTAACCCCCTAATCAAGTAACAATGAATTTTCAATTATTTTTCTTTTAATTATTGAAACTTCCTTATTTTAAAGCCAGCAAAATGTCGTTTGTACTCTACCAGAAATTTCTCTGAACGTTCAAGAATATTCCTTGTTTACGAAATTTTTCACGTAACAAAATAATTTTTTTTGACTTTTTACATAAATTATTCAAGTTTAAAATATGTTCAAAAATACTAAATAGAAAATAATGCTTTAATATGATTAATGTTCAAATATAATAGATAGTAAAAAATGTTTTACGCAAGATAGTTCTGACTTGTAGTTTTCCTTGAGCGCCTTTCAGCTGCATGCTGTGGATCAGTATCCCAATATTGCTCTTAGTTGATTCTCCAAGTTCTACCCCGTTGAATGTGATGTGCCTTAACTTTTTATAACGTCGTAATGTCCTTAGATTTATTCTTAGATTTTCGTACTTTAGAGTTTCGCACTTAGATTATTGTTCTTAGAGTTTTCTTAGAATTTCTTTAGAGTATCCTTAGGATTTCTTTGGATTTATCCTTAAAATCGTTCTTAGAGTTTCTTTTTTTAGAGCCCTGAATTATAAATATTTAACCTAAATCAATTAATAGATATCTACGTACGTTTTCTAGCAAACTGCCAAGCGTTGTCTTATATATTTTCACTATAATTAATTCAAAATAATTTATAACACAAGTTTTCACCAAATTTTCATTGTTTAATTCGAATATTTACCCGACGCGTAAATTCTTAAGTATCAGTGATGCAGTTTGAACGTGGTATAAAGTAAGACTCTCCGCTTATCAAAACCTCTAACACTATATAGCCTACGCCTCCGTTAAATTCATTGGTTTATCTGAGCTGTTGTACAAAGTGTATGATCAACTATCCGTTGTTTTGAATATTCTTGGGCTTTTACAGGTTTATCACTGATATTGCCTTATAGAAACCGTCCGTTGGTCTGGTTTGTATTTAATTTATAGCGTCTGTTTTTAATGTTGTAACAGGAATTCCTAATTCGCTTTGGCACATAATTTTACTTATGGCGTTGTTTGTCAAGATAATATTTTGGGATCTGCATTAACTTCATGTAGAAAATCACGTAGACAAAGTGACGTAAATTAACATATTTCTGTTTATCTTTTTGCATTTCCGAAACTTATTTATTTTGAAGGATGCGTTTCTTATCAAGACTCTATGCTATCTGCTTTCATTATCACTTGTTTAATGTGAATTGTATTATGATTTTTCTAGGTTTTTCCTGCATTTAACGCCTATTAATTTATGAACATTTTTGGTTTAGGACAAGTTTGATTGCGTTTAATTATTTATTTTGCTGAATGTGTGTGTATTGTTGAATGATGTGCTATTCGGCATTAATTGAAGTCACTTGCAATCCTTATGCAGGGTGTTACATGTTTGATCTTTGCATAATATACAAATTAGGTATTTTTAATGCTAAATAAATGCGGTTTTCTAAATCCTAGTGCTATTTACATGTATTGGGTAACCATTGTGACCCAATATACCCCTAAATAATCTCTTATCATAGCATTATGTATACCTGTTATTTAGATTTTATATTTGTTTAAAGGTATATCTTGATATTATGTAATATACAAATTGACGCTTTGTTTACATCACGTTGTAACAAGACGATTACGTAAATGTGCGTTATTGACTTTTGTAAATATTCCTCTTTGGGGCTGTATGTTTAACTAGAGGCTCGTAATAAATCTGTTTATAGAGGTTTCCAATTTTTCTTTCTGCACGACCCACTCCAATCTATGAGGTTTTTGAGCTAGCCCCAAATCCAATTCTATTGTATTTCTGTTCTACCCTTTTCCCTGTTCTGTTGCGGTATTCGGCGTAGATGTTTTTCTTTATTTACTTTACTGTTTTCTTTATTGTCTGCACGGAATACCGTAACATGCTGCTATGGATTATTTACAAAAGAACAATAGTTCTTCTTCTAGCACAACAATCAAAATGTAATGTTTCCTTTTTAGTTACATTTAAATTGAAAGCTGTATTTTGAACAAGATTAAATGTACAGGCGATAATGACGATATTTTTAAAATGCTTATTTGGAGTATCTTCCCACGATCCCATCCAGTAGCCGGAGTTCGTGCATTACATAACTCACAATGAAACACTACCGCACACAATAACTAAACTCATAAAACTGAGTAAATAATGTCAGTTGATTACTCGTGACTACGGCTGCGGCAGGTTGTGATGTACCCTCGGCAATCGACGCACGTTTTAACTAGTTCTTTTTTACTTGTAATGAATGCCGTACACAATGACTACAAATTCTGGGCATACTTTGTGTCGAATAAATTTCTAACGCAAATATATTACAAATATATTACAAACGAAAAACACCGTTTAATCTATTTCTATGAGAGATACTTACAACTTTGCACATAAGGACCTTTTTTGTAGGACATACTTTTTAAAAGAAAATGGCATTCGAAAAATTACTCTACCTCTTATCAAAAATAGAGATAAATCTGCAACTAGCTCCTTCACACTTGTTCTTTGCCTCCTCCTGTGTAGTGCGTCTCTTAGCGGGGTGATGACATCGAATTTTTTCCATCTACTAGGTGTCCCCGACAATAATCAAAAGTCAAACCGCGGAATAGTGTGAAAAAAGGGCTGCTACAAAGATATGATATTACTTTAACTTGACAAATCAACTGAATTATTTTAGAACGTTTTGTAAATGTTGCAATTTAGTATTTATTGTTTTGTAGCTCACTTTCCAATTTGGTGCTTTCGCTTAGACCGTGGGATAGGAAAATCAAAATGATCATCATAAGCTTTAAGAATTAGTTTATGTAAGTTTTGAAGCTACACCGTATGGAGTATGTAGTATTAAATCATATAAACATACATAAACGTTTTAATTTAATATTATTTAAATGAACATCCGGGCTAAGTCCAACAACATATGATACAGACAGCGTCACTTAACATGCTCGATTTGGTTTAAAGAGTATTGATTTAGTAAAACAAATTGAGGAGAGCAAATGAATAGAAGTGAGCAAGTAGTATAACCAAAGTTTGTCACATGCCGTGCATACTTTTGATAAATTTCTGCCAAGTATTGTTATTCGCCGAAGTTAGGTATGAAAATTATACCTTTAGGCGGCTCTAAAGCTAAGCATTAAACATTCCCCTATAAGGTAGACCCACTACTTTACAATCCTTATGCTTCCTTAAATTATCAATACAAGTTGAGATGTTATTTTCCACAACCACAGGTTTCTCTATTAAACTCCATAGCGAAGCAATAATTAATTATAAAGAACAATCCAAGGATTGGTGGAATTATACAGTCACCAACTCGAAACAAGTAAAGTTATGCATGTTCGTGACTGAAACGTGTTCCAACTAATGCTTCGGAAATGTACTTCAAATATTCGAGTTACAAACTAGTTTGATGTATATTAAACTAACCATACCCAAAGGCTAATCTGCATGGCATTGTACGGACTCAGGATTTGGATATTCCTAAGAGGAATTTTCTCAGTGCACCTCGAATTTAACCGGATAAGCAGTTATCACAAAGCAACAGTCGTGGAGTATAGTAATCGTAGCTAATTTAATTTAGAAGATACACAGTTTGAGAAGCGAAAGCTGCTTTTATTTCATAGTTACAAAATTCCTAACATATTCGTTTCTTTTGCCTCTTGCGTATAATTCGAAGTACACTTGCAACGATTATTCGACATCCACTATTAACATTACAATATCCAATTTCTAGTTACGGATCTACGTCAACTCCAAAGTTTAAGTCTGCTCTGTGAATACAGGGTACCTGTTTAACGCGCAAGCTGGGCCTTTCAGCAAAACAAAACGCAGCTTATGATAATCAAGGAACTTTTTCAAAGGAAACAATAAAAGTATGATTTGTAACATACTTTTGAGAATATCATAATCAAGTTCCAATTTAATCGTTTTTGCACTGTTAAATTTCGAAGGCGAGTTTATTTTTATTTGGTTCTCCAAATATATTTATTTTGAAAGCAATAATGTTCTATAGGAAAGTTTCATATTATGTTGGGTCTTGTACAAACCCATACTTTTCTAAAGCAATTACATTTTCACTCGTTATTTGTGTAAATACTCCCTGTATATTTGTTGGGGTTTGTTTAGCATTTTTATTAATCTTTTTTGGGAATTAAACCACTCGTAGTTTTTAAAATCATCTTTATTTACGTTTCGATCCATGCTCTAGGTCGTTGTCTAAATAATAAAAATTTCAAGTTTGACATTGATTACATAAATTGAAGGTGACTGATTTATTGATGTTTGATATATTTGATTTGAGTATATTAGGCGAAAATTTTAAAGTTTAAAAGAATGAGTGCCTTCAATTTATGTTGCGCCCTGGGAGCGACTTTAAGGTAGCCAATACGCTTAACGTGAAATCATTTGATTAATTTCTATTGTTAAATTTCATATAAATTCAATAAGGATTGAAAAACATTCTTTAACATATTTCTATTTATACAATTGAGAGGATGGTTATTAAAGAAGTCTGCAATTACGTTACCTCAAGCCATGAGCAGTCGTTTTGTTATATTTATCTTGAGGGGGAAAACCTAATTATGATTTATGCTAACTCTTTGGCAGATACTGGCATGGTTCTAAAGCGACCCCATGGGTGGGTTTACACTTGTCAGATACCATTGTTGTTCTACGAATATTTTATATGGTTCTGAGGCGACCATAAGGCGAGTTTACAATTGTCAGATACCAATACTGTTCAACAAAGATTGTATATGGATCTTAGGCGACCTTGTGGCGGGTTTACACTTGTTAGATACCAATACTGTTCAACGGAGATTGTATATGGTTCTGAGCGTTTTGTTTAAAGAAACATTTGTGAAGAGATTTACTACATTAAAACTTACCATTGTGTGTGTACTTATTTTCAATTTTTATGTTTGATAATTTTTGTAAAAAGTGTTGGATTTATAATTTTTAGGAGAATTTTTGCTAAATTATGACACGGTGAATCTATGGAGCTTAGGATAGGTCTTAAAGGCATGCCACTTTTATAAATTTTTGGTAAACCGTAAAAGTGGGATGATTTACTGTAATGTGAGATCAGTTTGCTTCTTTCTGTGTCTTCGAACTCATTTATAAATTTATATACAGTTTTGTATATTTTATTTTCAATTGATTTTGTTGGGTCCGTTTCTAAACTGGTGTAATCCTCAGTGTTCAACAGTTCGTTGACTTTTGTGGTGTAATCGTTTTTATTCATTACTACTGTTGCATTGCTTTTTTCAGCGTGTAGAGTTAAAATTCAGTAATCGTTTTTTAGATTGCGAATTGCTTTATTTCGTTACTAATTACCTTTGGTTTTATTTTGTGATTCTACTCTGTTTCGATTGCTTGATCTGGTTTGCTGTTTTCTTAATACAGCTAATTATTTCAAATGTTGGTATTGATTTTCGTGTTATTGCAAAGTTCCGGCCTTTTAATAGAATTAATTTTCCTGTGTCGTTAATAGTCTGTTTGATAAATTTTTGACGGTGTTTATCATGGTGTTGCTGTTTTCTAACGTATTAGTTTGCGTGCTATTTTTCTCTATAAATAGATTATCAAATGTGAATTTCTTTTTGTTTGCAAAATTCTGATTTGTAGTAGGTTTTTGCACTAACGAGAATTTTATCAAAATCATCTTTTGTTATCCTTATTCGTATGAAATTTCTATGAAATTTAACAATAAAAATTAATCAGCTGATTTCACGTTAAACGTATTGACTACCTCAAAGTCGCTCTCAGGGCGCAACACAAATTTAAGGCACTTATTCTTCTAAACTTTTCGCCTAATATACTCAAACCAAATACATCAAACATCAATAAATTAAAGTCACTTTCAATTTATGCCATAAATGTAAACTTGAAATTTCTATTATTTTGACAACGGTCCTAGGTCATGAATCAAAACGTAAATAAAGATGATGTTAACAACTATGAGTGGTTTAATTCCCAAAGATGATCAAGAAAAATTATTATTTGTGTATTTCTTCGAGCTTATGCATTACGCTATTCGATTTTCTCACATTCGTTTTTGACCTTCCTGTGAATGTATTTTCGTTTGATTTATTTTAAAAACAATGCATAGAACTAATACCGAATACGTCATATTAGAGTATTTAAAATTTCCTGGCGTTTCATTGTGCCGACATATACAACATAGTTCAAACTAGTATATCCACTCATAATTTATAAAGGTGTTAAAGATAGCAGCAATCAGTAATATTAAACTCCTTTGTAAATCCTCATATGCTCGATGTATGACACACTTATAATTTTGAGGCGTGTACAAAACATTTAAATGGTGAAGTTTTGCCCATACGTGCCATCAAGATGTTAAGAGGAGTTTATTCTTTCTGAAATCTACCCACGGACGAAGAAGATAGAATAAATGGTTGATGCAAATAGAGAAACTGCGCAAGAGAAAATATCTAACCGGTGTTAGGTCCGCGCAGGTATGAGCGAGGTGACGGTGGTAAAGATATACAGGGTCAAATTAAAAGACGGTCTGTGGACACCCAACAAGGATTAAAAGTGAAGAAGACTAAACCAAGCGGAAACTACTTAAATCTGCCTTTCAAAAACTCTTACATAAAATAAACTCAATGCACAACAATTTTTACCCTTTTAAACTTAATAAACTTACTCCCTCAGTAAACTTAACAAACATAAAACAAAATTACTTGGAGCATTTAACCAGCGACGCTCTTTGTGAATTATAAATTTTATACTACACCAAATAACAAATAAAAGGATTATTCAATAATGCGTAATTGCTCATAAAATATTAAATTCGAAATATTTCCTTCCGCCAGTGGGAAGAGAGTCTCCAAATTCATAAATAACTTACCAGACAAAAGAATTACGCTACAAAATCGTAAGTTTATTGTACATACTCTATATTTCTAACAAGAAAAATAAATTTTAATTTATATAAACCAAAGTTGTGAAACTAATTCATAACTTGCCGAAGGCTTTGGCCATAGTCTGTCTACAAAATAAATAAGCTATTACCAATATATTTTATTTTTTAATTAGCTTAAGTGCCCATCACAGTAGCAGCCATCCTGAAATTTCTAAAGATCCAAATTTCTTTCCTATTAGGCACCCAAATTAAAAACGGTTTTAATAAAAGTTATTTATAAAATAATTGTCTGCGTGGGAAAGTCATTTAAGTTTTGTTTAACTGCAAAAAAATTTTTTTTGCTGATAATAGAACGATTTAAACAAAATCAGTAACTTTCCTAAATATGTAAATAATTTGTATGAATTTTCATCAAAATTGCACACAACAATTCACTCTGTTTATCGAATAAATCAAATATTAGTATTTTTTAGGAAAATGCACTTGCAATGTGCTGCCGTGGATAAATTCAGAACTTCCATGTCACACACTATTGTAAAACAGATATGTTTTGAATAAATGCTATATAAAACAAGCCACAACAAACACAGAAAATGCTATAACTATTGAGATCAAACTATCTCTATAAGAATTTTCGACTATAGCCGTAACTGCTCGCAAATCTATGTAAAACTATCATTAAGGGTATTATTTAGCGCCTCAGCAATAATAGAAATGAGTTGTTTTTGATAATCTTGGATTTATATAAATTTTTGTTGAGCTTCCCAGTTAGTGAAGTAGTTAATGGGTATTCCCACAGTTTTAAAGTAAATGATAATGAGAGACTGCATTGCAATAGTGTTCTATATTTTTAAAAAAAATTTGAAATAATATACCATATAGTTGATGAAAAACTGGGTTGTAATATGGTGAAAGGGTGAGTGTAGTGTAAGACTTGTAGAAAAGAATAAACACAGAATTGTTTAATTTTTATGCCTAAGTTCAATTAATGTTTTGGAATAAATTTAAAAAGCCACCAGTAATATTTCACTCATATTTTAGGCTTGTGTAGTAATAAAGAATAATGTGATAAAAATTCTTACTATTAATTGGAATTTACAAACCATGTTTAGTTAAGTTATTTTACCCCCAAACTTCTCTAATACACGTAAAATATACCAAAGTATGTATTTTGTTCATCATAATACAAATTCACAATTCACAAACTCCCATACGCAATTGTGATAAAACAAAATTTGACAAACTGCGTGCAAAACGTAAATGAATAAAAGCAAAACAAACTTTGGACTACTTAAAAATGCAAGACATACAGTTTTATTCTACTAGAGGAATGTTTACTGAATCCGATTCAGTACAATTTCAAATATGTAATAGCATTGTAAATATATTGAAAATTTGTATTTTATATTTATATCTATTTTTAAGTTTAAAAAATTCACTGAAATAAAACATACTTTGTCGTTGGGGCCACTTGATTATTATTTTGTGGTTAGAAAATGATAAGGGAGACGAAGATGTTGTAGGAAAAGAAACCAACATTTGTAACTTTTCACAAACTGTAATCAAAACCCACTTGGACACTTTAGTTAATCATTTTTTATTAGAGATACGTTTAAACTGTTATTCTGTTTTTTCCATTTATTCGCCAATTAATTAATGTAACAGCTTTATCAATTACATATTGGAAATTGTAAAATAACTATGCGATGCAAATATAGGAATGTTAAATCTTATAATTTCTTGTTCCCTAATAATTTTTTTTTACATTACATATACGAATTTCAAAGGTTTTCGCTGGTTGTAAATGTTAGAGAATATAATATGTATAATTAAAACATCTGCGAGGTTTATATCTGGACTAATAAGTTCCACAGCACATATATATGCGCTCCCCAGAACTTCATAAACCAAGTAGGTGGAGTACTATACTTTATATCCTTTTCTAATGAATATATGCATCTCGTCATGCCCTACACTACCTCACGCCAACCCGCAGATGGTAGGTAACCTGCTGTGATGCTTAAGTTCTTTTAACCAAAAAAAACTAATAATCCGTCACGAGGTGCACATATCGTTTCAAAAATTTTATTTTCATGATTCTGAAAAACTTAATTAAACAAAATGACGTTTTCCTGGTTTTTATAACAATAAGCAATTCTTAAAGAGAAGGTTAAAGCATTACATTTAGGTGTAAAAATCTTAAACGCAAGTACCAACTGCTAAACAAGCAATAGAGATTTGAAATGCATAATCAGCTTTTAAGTAAGCGCAAATTGTGCACAACTCAAAAAAATAATTTATAAAGTTCTCTGAGAATCCAAATTACAAAATAAAAACGTACCTCCAGACGTGTAATAAAGATACTTATCTCGTGATGGGAATTACATCATTCGTTATCGCGCATCCAAAATGGATTTATATAATTTTGAACAATTCTTCAGCAGTGGCTGTTCACTATTCTTTGATGTAGCAACAATTAAATGACATGGCCAGTTTTAAACGAAACACAAATAAAACAACATACAAATGCTGAATTAAAAATAATACGTACTTTGCCTATTCAACAGTATCCGTTTTCTTTATTGTGCCTTAAATCGAAATCGTTTCCTAAGAAATAAAATCGTATAATTTTTTAAACACTTACCACTGATAGATTTCTACACGAAACTAAATCATAACTAATCGAACGGCTGTACACGGACACTAGGAGCCTCTTTGGTGCCTAGTTTTACTTCCAAGAGCCATAGCATTATGTTCTACTCAAAAACTTAAATCGTTCAAAACGACGACCAATGTACAATCTTCACGACCACAAGATTTTTTTTATTGTGCCTTAAATCGAAATCGTTTCCTAAAAGATTAATATAGTCTAATTTTAAAAAAAAAACACTGATAGATTCATACACGAAACTAGTGATATTGGTGATATTAGTTCTATATACGCGTATCTCTTAAACCTAAAATTCAATTTCAATAAATAAACTTCTACAAAACTTTGGATACTCAAGAATTACATAAACACATACCCTTATATATGGTAACCTTTACGTTATTTGGGAACACAGACATATAAAACACACACACACACACACACACACACACACACACACACACACACACACACACACTCAAACACACAGTTAGGCACCTCCTCCTACTTACGCATGCACCTATACATACATATAAATCCAAGATAGTATTAATCAAATTTTTAAATTCTGCCAAACCAATATTTTACCTTTTCTATATTACAAATTTTTTTACCATTTTTAAAAAAGCTGTTTTAAATATTTAATGTATACATAGTAAATTCATGTTTCAATCATATTTATAACTAACCTCATTGTGCGTAGCTGAAAGTTTTCATACTTATAATCAGTGTTTATATATTTTTAGTTAAACCTGTGATCAAGCATAAAATATATGCGAAATTTAGGTATTAAAGAATAGTAGTTATTTCCAGTAGACCTATAACCCGCAAACAATCATATTAAATATATATATATATATATATATATATATATATATATATATATATATATATAGTATATGAAGTAAGATGTATCTGTAAACAACTCTTATGAAAATAATAAAAGCCATTGACAAATACAAATCGGGCTGGTAGTTATATAGCCATTAACAAAACATAAGCTTTATTACTTCATAGGGGAGGAAACATCCACTGACCATGGTTTCGGCTTGTTAGCCTCGTCAGAGTGGAATAGTTCCCAAGAATCCTATGAAGTAATCGAAGCTATTATAATGATATAATTTCGAAACAATCACTGTACTATGGCAAAAGTAAATAAAACCGCCATCAGGTGATAAAAACCAACACTACTAAAGTGTGGAAGTACAGAATTGAACCGAAACTACATAATGAATTTTATAAATGACTATAAAAGTACGTCTGCCTTTGAGATTTGCGGAATGTTACTGCAAAATTTATTTGCATACGTAACAAACCTTCTCGTGGCGACACCCGGGTTCATGCCCCAAGGGCAATTCAAATAAACAAAGACAAGTTATTTGCAGTCCGCAATAAGAAAATTGTATATGAAGTAAGATGTATCTGTAAACAACTCTTATGAAAATAATAAAAGCCATTGACAAATACAAATCGGGCTGGTAGTTATATAGCCATTAACAAAACATAAGCTTTATTACTTCATAGGGGAGGAAACATCCACTGACCATGGTTTCGGCTTGTTAGCCTCGTCAGAGTGGAATAGTTCCCAAGAACCCTATGAAGTAATCGAAGCTATTATAATGATATAATTTCGAAACAATCACTGTACTATGGCAAAAGTAAATAAAACCGCCATCAGGTGATAAAACACCAACACTACTAAAGTGTGGAAGTACAGAATTGAACCGAAACTACATAATGAATTTTATAAATGACTATAAAAGTACGTCTGCCTTTGAGATTTGCGGAATGTTACTGCAAAATTTATTTGCATACGTAACAAACCTTCTCGTTGCGACACCCGGGTTCATGCCCCAAGGGCAATTCAAATAAACAAAGACAAGTTATTTGCAGTCCGCAATAAGAAAATTGTATATGAAGTAAGATGTATCTGTAAACAACTCTTATGAAAATAATAAAAGCCATTGACAAATACAAATCGGGCTGGTAGTTATATAGCCATTAACAAAACATAAGCTTTATCTGAAACGTGCACGAAATACCATTTGTTAATAAGTCCCTTTACAAAGTTGCGAAATACGTGACATTTAGAGCGTAAATATTAGACCGTTAAAATCCAACACCCTGCATATTACTAGGGAAACGCCTTTTCTACGGACAAACGACTGATAGCGGGCTGTCAACCAATGAGAACGCGTAGAACGTTCGGGGAGGTATTTGTCTATATAACTAACCGAATCGGGTAAAGGATATTCATTCCATAATCAACGCGCCAACTGTAATAGTTAAAAGAAGATTATTACTCAAATAAAATATAGTAAAAGTTATAAGTTGTAGTGATTGAAATATAACATAAATTAATAACTTTAAGTGATAAACAATAAAGTGAGCATTGAAACAAGCGTATAAAACATATAATATAACAAGTGTATAAAATTTTGCAGTTGAGAGAAACGTAACTCTAGAATTAATTAATAAATAAAACCTTTGCAATTTATTACTTTAGGTTACTGGATCACGACACTAATAATAAACTCCGTCACGACATTAATAATAAAGTGGATTACGACATTAATAATTAATACACTAGGGAGCGACGTTAATATACTTGATTACTGGGTTAATATACTAGACAACGACGCAAATATTTTAAGTAAAACTCTAAGGTTAATACTTCGAATCATTGGGCAGACTATTCCGAGTTGATGGTAAATATTTCAAAGTACTGGGTCAACGCGCTAAGTCGCTAGTTAACGACTCCAAGCTACTGAACAAACGGCCGATTTGGGCTAGGAAGCTCCAGCGACAAAAACAGGAGGAATATAGGGTCAGGACTATCTTTTTAATTTATACTATGTTACATTTATAATTTTAAATAATTTGTGTATTCGGAGGCGAGCTCTAAAAAATTGCATGTGATTAATATTTTGTGTAAAAGGTCAACAAAAATTTTGTTGGTACGTAGAAGTATGCTTGAGAAAGGGGATATTTATTTGAACGTTCAACGAAACTATTCGTGGTAAAAATACAATTTTTTGTTGGTTTTAATTACTATAAAGAGCTAATTTGATAGAAATATTTATTTAAATTTGATTTAAAAGTTTTATAAAAAGTAAATGATATTAAAAAGGGCGCTGATTTTTAAATTGTAATCCTTCATTATACAAATTTTGGTGAATTTAATTTGTCTTATGCGGATATATGGAGCGTTGGAAAGCAGTAAGTAAAAATTCTCTGTTATCATATTGTCGTTTACTCTGTGTGTGTATCACTGAGCTAGTCGAGGCATAAATATAATTGTGTTAATTTTAAATTATTTTATAGGCACAGAGAGGTGGCGATTAGCAGGCACATTTAATCGTTGTGCATCCAATGAAGTGCGATATCGTAGCAACATATATATATATATATATATATATATATATGTATGTATGTATGTATGTATATATATATATATATATATATTACTCATATTTAGACCAGGGTAGAAAATTAAATAATCACATCAAATAATTTTAATCACCGTGTATAAGGAATTTTATTAAATAATACGCTTTATTAAAACCTTGAAGCATAAATAAATTCGGTCGTTTCAGTAAAAATAAGAGATTTAAAATCATGTACAAGACGCTTTATATCAAAAGAAACAGTATTAACAAGCTCTGCGTGTAATGTAATTATTCCTAAACAAATGGAAATTACGTGCAAAATTTATCTTAATTAACTCTATTTCAAGTAACCGGTATTGAACAGAACGTACAGATAATATCCATAGAAACTTGTGAAAACCCAAGATTATAATACCAGAAAACAAAGCTCTGAGAATTAATATTATTTTGAACACCTGCGTAGTTTAAATATCACATACGGCGTAAATTTTGTAGATAATTAATAGTTTCAAAGAATCTTGGAGAAACCGGGGCTTAATATTCACGAGAATGTGCGATACGGGGTTATTAAACCCAGATAACAGTCCACATGGACTAAAATATAATCGATAATAAAGAATATCAATTTGCACCAATACGAACAGGTTAGAAAAGGAAAGAGAAAATGCGTCAAGCAAAGACACATATAGTAAAAGGCGGGATTTAAGCAACGTCACGAGGGTCACAATTGGTTGAAAATAGGATGCAAATATCAGAGGTAGAAACAACAATTTCTGTACAAAATTAATTAGTTTTTCTCGGACATGCTTGCGTGCCGTGTGTTGAAATTTCTGAGATTTAAATGGGACGAGTGAAAATTCGTAAAAATCGACGCGCGAGCGACAGACTGGGAACATAGAATGAGGAATTCTTTAGAATTACCCGTTTTGAGGACAAAAGCGACGTGCCGGCTTTTTGCTATATATACCGAGATGAATATAAACAAGCCCTCTTAGACTTTTGACTATTCGATGCTTAAAAGCTCGTACATCCGCGACTTGATTGAAGATGTTAAAACAGTGCATTTTAGTTTGATAAAATAATTTAAAATTTTGCTCGTATATTTTAGTGATTCAAAATAGTTTGTTATTTACGTGCTAACATGAATGTACTTCAGTGCACTTAGATACAAGGAAATAAAATTTAGTTTCACTGTACCAATTAGCAAAATTTACAACGACAAATGTATACACAAAAGTAGGCAGTTTTGGCGTATATTGGTGAAAGAAGTATGAAGTTATTTGCTATTTTTCGGGGGTGTTAATAATTAAATGGTTCAAATACGTGTCTGGATCCACGAAACAAGGGTCAGATATACATAGATGAGTTCCGGAAAAGCCCAGAAACAACTGGTGATGGAGAAAATTTTAAAAGCGTTGAGAATTAGAAGCCGTAAATATAATCCTGTTGGAATGGTGTGATTAACTAAAGGGACGATGTACTTTGAAGCTACGAGGACAGTAACCTTCAGGTAAATTATACTATTTTGTTTGACATTTTGTGTGTGTTGAATAACTTTATAATTGATTTACTTTAAATGGACATTAGTGAAATTGTACTAACCATAAAATTTTAATTTTAAGATGAAATTTGCTTGTTGAAGTAGAAAGGGTATTTAGTTTTGATGTTCGGCAATATGATGAAAATTTGGGTATGTCTTTGAGCTCAATTAGACAAACCTGGTTAATTAACGTAAAGGGGTGGTAGATGCTCCTTTATACTCAGACTCGGTCTGCTTATATTGTTATATTAATTAGTAGGCATCCAACAAGGACTTTAATTTTGGATGCACATTAAAATGATAATAAAATTAATCTTGAAATTCTTTTTAAAACTGAAATTTATGCTGAGTTTTAATTTTGAAATTTTAATGTATTCTGAATATTGATGTAAATAGAGTTAACGTTGATGTTTTTGGTAGGAATGTGTTGTTTTTTTTTATGAATGAGGAGGTTTATAACATTAGGTGAGCAGCCGAGGCGAAAAGAGGATCACAGCCGTTTATGACGCCCAATCTGTGGGACTAGAATTTTTTTGTTGAAAGGACCCAGTTCCCGCATTCAAAGGAGAATATCACAGCAATATATATATATACATATACATTGCGATTTGGCATTTAGGGGCGTATATATGTTTGTGAGGGGGGGTCAAAATTGAGGATTTTACTACATGCGTGGTAGGGTATCTATAATAGAGCTCTGAAAATTCAGTTCTAAGGTTGCAGTTCGGGAGTGTTTGTAGTTGATTTGGATTGATCTGCGGTAGGAAGGTATAAATTGGGGCTTGTTGCGGAATGGTCATGTGGGTTGTTTTTCTGTGACAGTTTATACAGGAGGAAGGGGAAGAGTTTGAACAACCTATGGTCAAATATTGTCCGACACATCGACCACAGGAGGTTAGGGAGCGGCAGTTTCTGATTTTTTCAATGCTCCACCCAAAGATACTACATTGGCCAGGCATCGAGTTCTTCTTATATCTGGAAATTATTGAATTTTGCCGAACCCTTGCTGTATCAAGCAAAGTATAGAGATTTCTAACGTTTTTAAGAAACTCACACGCACAGGACCTATGTTTTATCTCTCATCTGAACGAGGGCATATTTTTGTGGAGAATGCTCGCCTAACATATTTCAAGCGGTCCATGTTGGGAATCGAACCCGGGATCTTTAGGTCAGTAGTCATACGCGAACCTGCCTGATCAACGGAGCCTGAGTGTCGACACCTCTGACAGTTGTAGCATCTTCACACGTCAACGCAGTCTCTTACTATGCAGGATTTGCAGTATATGAACCGGTGAAAGTTGCTTGTGAAGATGGTTCGATGTTTAGGAGATACGTGTAGGTTTAATCTTTTAAAATAGACAGTTTTTTGCGGCGGAAGAAATTGAGATCTTGGACATTTAGTATTTTTCGGATATTAGGAGATTAAGAGAGTTTTGTGTGCATATAAAATTTAAGAAGTCTATTGATACGATTTCTTTGTCTAGATAAAAAATGATAATCTGTTGAAGTTTAGGTTTGTGATTGTGGATGCAACAGTATGATGTGTAAAGAATGAAATTATGTTAATTTCACTGGGTTTGTTTGTTTGGATAGTAGCTGATTTTTGTGGTGCGCATACTTTGGATGTTGGGATTTGGGAGTGATGAGCGGTTGGTTTTTATAACTTCCTAGTTCATTGGGGAGGTGTCTGTGTTCATAGGTTTTAAGGATATGGCTTTCAGGGGTGGTCTGGTTGAAAGTGCGGGTTGGGATGTCGGTATGGGTCGTGGAAGTTACGGCAGTATAAAATAGCGTAGGTGGTGGTTGGAAAAGTTACCTTTTGTACAAGCTTCTAAGGTCATGTCTAGGTACCCTTGTGATGTATTAAGTCTACCTTCTAGAACTTTGGCCTTCTGCAGTGCTTCATTTTCCAGTAGTGAGATTTGCTCTAGTTTTTGTAGTATAGAATTAGCACAGCTTCTGTTGATTTTATTGGTCTCTTTAAATACAAAGTCTATGACCCCTCTTTCCAATTGGCTAATTTCGTGTAGTGAGGGCAGAGATGATTATTCCGTTTCTGAGTCTTCGTTATCTCTCTGTTTTTTGAAGGGGTAGAACTGGCAGCGATTTTTTAAATTGTAGTTCCTTTGAGCATCAGTTTTTATCAGTTTTTGCTTGTTTGAAGAAGAGCATTAAAGCCTCGACAGTTAGCGGTTGTTGGCTACTGGCAGCCTGTTTATCAATGTCAGGTGGGTAGTTTTTTGCGGGTAATGTCAATTTTAATTTTGTAGCCAACTAACACTTTTTAGTCTGGTGTTGTTTTAAGATTCCAATTAAGTAAATGTGGTAAATTCTTAACGTTGAATATTTCCATTATTTGGTACATGATGGGATTAAGATTTTAGGTGTTTAACTTCTGTAGTACCTGAAGTTTTTTTTAATACTTTTGTGAATGTAGGGATTGTATTGGTTTCAGGTCCAAAATAACAGATTTGGTGTTGAAAAACGCAGCGCGCGTGTTAGTGGGCTTATTTGTCACTTGACGGTTTTAAAATTTTTTACCGAATATAGGTGAAAATATATGAAATTACTTAGAAGGGAGAAGCTCTTAGTGAACGCAACTAACTCCCGCGACAAAAGTATCGCTACTAGATGGTTTAGTGGTTTCACTAAAGAGCACTGGAACCCTATAGCAAAGTACACGTGCTGAACATAGAACAAGCGCCTCAAAAATCGGGATCTCCAACTCATTTTTTGTGCTACTCTAAAGGTAGCAAATCTATTGAATGCCCATTCCACTAACCTTTTTTCAACATTCCTTGCATAGGGAGAAAAAGCATATAAATATGATTGCGGATCCAGCAGGATTCAGTACCTTAGTGCTCACCACAGCCTAAGAACTCAACTACAGTGCTTACCACAGCCTGTGAACTACCTCAACAAGCAGTGCTTCCCACAACCTACTCAAAAATCCTACTAGTTACGCTGCCCGCCGCCTGCTCAATTCTTGACCCACTTCGCTGCCCGACGCCGTACCTGGGGCACGTATAGCAATGTTCTCCATAGGCTGCTTAATACCTGGCCAGTTACGCTGCCCGGCACTGTACCTGGGGCTTGCCGCATTTAATTCGTCAATAGTAGTCAACTACAAATGGGCAAGAAACCCCATTCAAACCACCAGGTTAACCGGAAGCAGATGCAGAACGCTCTCCGGCGTGCCTTTTGAGACATCCTACCACTGCCGAAGCTACTTTCACCCCTGGCGCCGTCACCAGATCAGCTTCAGCACTCCCAGAAGCTGCGGAAAGAATCCATACCAGCCGCCCCCACAGCGATAACGTCTCGAGAGGTCATCTATTGTTGTGACGCCGAATGCATCTGTGCGCTGTACCTCCAAGATAGCACCCCTATGAAATTCAGTGGCAACATGCTCAACAAAGCCTAGGACACCACGACTTCCGAAGAGTCCCGAAGACTGCCGAAGACGTCTGGACTTCGTCAAACCATAAAAACATTCTTATTCTCGTTACTCAAGCTCTTACTCAGCCTCACGAGTAGAACCCGAAAATTTCCAAAGACTTTTGAAGCCTACCGAAGACTTCTGAACTCCCTTACTGTGGTACATATGTTCGATGTACCGTCCCTGTGTACATATCCTAATTCTTTATAACTCCATGTTGTTCCACAAGTAAACCACGAAGCCTTCCGAAGAGTCCCAAAGACCGCCGAAGACGTCTGAACCTCCTCAAACTATAAATACCTTCTTATTTTCGGTATTCAAGCTCTTACTCAGCCTCACAAGTAAATTCCGAGGATTTCCGAAGAATTCCAAAGCCTACCGAAGACTTCCTAACTTCTTAATATTGTATGTATGTTCAATGTGTAGTTTTTGTGTGTATATATATATATATATATATATATATATATATATATATATATATCATTATTCTTTATAACTCCACGTTGTTCCACAAGTGAACCGCGAAGCCTTCCGAAGAGTCCCGAAGACCTCCGAAAACGTCTGGACCTCTTCAAACTAGAAATACTTGCTTATTTTCGTTATTCAAGCTCTCAGTCAGCCTTACCAAGAAATCTCGAGGCCTTTCGAAGAATTCCGAAGACTACCGAAGACCTTTGAACCTCTTCGAACTGTGTATATATCTGTTTACTTAGTATTTAAGTTCCTACTTGGTTCCCTGAGCAACCACGAAGCCTTCCGAAGATTACCGAAGACTGCCAGAGACTTCCAAAGTGCTTTAAATTGCATAAACTGTTCATTTTGACTTTTACTTGTATATTTGTGTACTTATGAACTTTCTTTTTTATTTCTTTTGCTTGTGAACATTAAACATAACAGTGCTAAGTCTACATACTTTCAGACGCCGCCCACTCGTACGATAACAGCGCAATCTATTTATTCAATTATTTAAATGAATAGCAAAGGTAGGAGCTACGTTAGGTAGACAGCGCCGTCCATTTAAGCTTTAGTATTTATATAAATAATTACATACATTGATCTTGTAGATGAACGAACATTGGATCTAATAAAAATAATAATTTAAACCTTAAAGCGTTTTATGTTAAAATGCATAGAAAACCGATTTTTTGCAGTGATGGAATGGTAGCCTTTGGTGACGGATGGCATACGGGGTGATATCGATGGGCCATGAAATTCTTGTATGTACGAGCCAAGTGGGTTGAACGATTTTTGGTACTGACAAAAATGGTCTTTTGGACCTTATATTTTCTTATTAGAAAATACATGTAAGATAAACTATTTTTAATTGTGTACACCTATAGCTTGTAAAAAATCGATTGATGAAGTTGTCTGTATTGCAATCAATTTGTAGGCCCTACTTAAATTTAAATGTATTTTATTAGGAAATTATTCCTTACAAATGACTGCTATATGATTTAAACCAATTTTGATTAAAGCCTGTATCATAATGCATAAATCAATCTAGATATTCGCCACAGGTTATAATTGTAGTATAAACAGTTATTAAAGTCAGAATACATTTGTTAATTGCGAACCACACAGTAAACTGTTTGATGGATGTTTGGACTATGTAAATCAGCTATTAGATTAAATTACCAGCAATTCAAATTGAGTGATACCAATATGCAAAACGAAACTCTGCTATAAATTTCGTTACACTGGATCATTCGTGTTTTGTTACAGTTACCAGACGATTTTTATTGCGAATTGAGCTCTCATGTAAAATGTTGCCATTACTCGCATATAAATATAGTTGCAGCTAGTTAAATATGTTTAATATAATCCACTCTCGATAATATAGAAACGGGGTTTGAGTTAGTTACATATATTCTATTTAGAGCACGTTTCATTCATGTAGCTAGACCCGCATAGATATAACGTTAAAACCACTTCAAAGAAATTTTCTCAGGCAGAGCATTTCCACATTAAACGTTCTGTAATTCACTATTTCATACCACCTACTGAATTGTTCATCAAATTTAGGGAAGATAGTGTATTTAACTATATTTGAATGCTCACTCATGTATCAGTGTGCTTAAATTTATTTTTATAAAATCCTTTATTTTTAGAAAAGTTTTTTGATTAATTCGTGCCATAGGTAAATCGCCCATAGAGGAGTGGTTTGGTACGAATACATTTATCACACGTTGATAAGTAATCTTGGATTGAGACCTAAATATAAACTATCAAAAAATTCTGTTGAGGACATAAGCTGTTGTATTGACGCCAGGATGAAAATATTTTTCATGCATAAAACGAACAATGAGTGCGGTTAACCTAAGCTTGCGCAGAAGACCAGAAATTTTCGGGATATGGAATCGATGAATGTTCCAAACGTCCGCCTACCTTTACATTATTTTACGAATCAATAAATGGAGAAAACTTTCGGGGTGTCTTTGATAATTTACATTGACCTTGACCGCGTCGATTTCTTTGGAAAATGTGGCTGCTTACATGTGCCTAGCAATTATCATTAGGTCATTATATAGTTCAGGATCTGTTAGTGGTTCAAAAGGACGCTGCGCTATAAGTTTGGAAAATCGATAAATATAACCCAGAACTCATTGAATTTTGTAAAAAGAAGAAAAACGGGTCAACACAAAAAATTGTTATGTTAGGTTCTGTTTGAGCAACAAAAGCTAATATTTCTATTTCTGAAGTTACCTCCACTGTGGAGGTAAAAACGGCTGGTTGAGACCACCATGATTCACTGAGATACCGGTTTCAATCAGGCCTCGCCGATCAAAGTGAATGTGAGAGAACCGCTCTTTGCAATAAATCTCTAAGTCAGGATCTGCAGATTTGACATAAAAGAATCGACTGTGTACGACAATTTAACTGCGACTAACACGTAGTGCCTCAAGCATTTTCCAACGAAAGGAGGTGAACGTATACAGGTGGAAACGACCGTGAAGTCACTCCATGCAAAAACTTCAAACGTATCAATCAAATTGTGATAAGTTTCGATAAAAAAAGAGCCAACTATCAGCTGCTATGTTTTGATTGGTGCCCACAATAGGTTGGACCAATCGCAGCACAGTCTGTGTAGGTTTGGGAAGTGTTTACACATCATCACTGTATGTCCAACCATCACCGTTTTTCGTCTAAATATATGCGTTTAGTAAATATGGGTTTTTGCGTCTGTCATTGCCATTATTTTAATCACAAAATACCTTGGTTTTGTGAGTTATACATTCGAAACGGACATCGATCGTAAAATCCAACCAGCACTTCGTCAATGCATGCGTACTACCCAATTATGTAGGAAGTGCAATAGTTTTCAATAAATTTTTCAAACATACATGATATAGGAGCGGTTGCTTCAACCTTTTTCTTTTGATCTCTGTTTGCGCTATCATCAAAACGTAGTAGTGCATAGACTCTTTTCTGAGACATTGTACAACGAAACATATCTTGTATGGTCCCATCGGTTGCAAACATTGCTTGAAGATCTTCATCATTTGATATGAGAATTGCCGTTAACGTAAGGATCCCCACAAATGCTATGAACTCAATGACATCAGTGTCTCTATAGTTAGTACCCTTATTTTTCTCACCAGTGCCAGTTTTTCATTGGTTCGTTGTATGATCTGGTTCAGTATTTCCTTAGTGAAAAGAGTTTCCTAAAGTGGCTTGGAGTTACAAATCGGAACAAGGTTCCTAGAAAAACCAATTAATTTTGGAAAATGTGTGATGATATTATGTTGTCTTGTGCGCACATTAGATGCCGGGGGTTGTATTAGCCATAGGAAACCGTTCTCATTACGGTATTTGGGTGACTTGCACTAACGTTTTTACTTCTTTGCAAGTGAGTCGTCCTCTGACTACGTAGTTTCTTATTCAGGAGCATGTGGCAGTTTAATAATGCTAAACTGTCAGTTATTACCATCCAACGTTTATTTTAAATTTCCTACAAATGTGAACACTTACTAACTTAATTATTAAACAGTTAAACACCTACAAAGTACGTCTTAAAGCTTGTGTGTTTTAAACACAATCCACTAGTAGAAAAATATAAGATCTTATTAGTTGCAGTTGAGCCAAGTGTCACGTTATTTCTTTGACAGTCAAACAGTCGCTCGTTTTAGTTCATAGGTATCTGACGATCAGAAGTGATGCACACGGGCTTAAGTATAATACTTCACCAATAGTTCTTCAAGTTTAATAAACCAGCGGTTGAAAACCAAACTTTGCAACAACTTAGTTAATGAATAAAATTTCGATACTTTAAATTTGCTTCAGAGTTTAAATGATTTTTTAACAATGATTTAAGTGATGTCTTGGAGGAAGTTTAGAACAACCCTAAATTTAATAAAAATAACAGCAATTTCTTTAAAATCCGAAAAATGCTTTTCCACAGCGAAAAATAATGTTTCCTTTTAAATACAAACATCTACATGGTCAAAAGGTTTGGGCATTATAATACAAAAACTATAAATAATTCAGAACCATACCAATTTTCAACGAGAATGTATTGAAAAGTTTGCAGGAAAATGAACTATATTTACAAAAGACAAATGGTAGAAATTTAAAAATTTTTAATATTATTTAGTTATATACTTCTGAACCCACAGAGCTTACATTTTTACTGCCCATGGACCCCCATGGTATAACTAGTCTGAGCATATCGAGTAACTTAAGTAATGGAATACCAAAACAACCGTCAATTACGTCAGTTCCCTTGCATTTTCTGAAAAATTATGATGGATAACTGTTTAACGCTATAATCTTTTTTAACCCTTCTTTATAAAAGTATTACTATTAAAATTTTCTAGAGGGTGCACAAATTGGAAGCCTGATATTTCTAGAAATTGTATTGAATTGGTTAACGTCTAAAAGCCACTCATTCAGATAAAGTTAAAGAAACCTTTAACTAACCGTCAAAGATATAACGACAGAAATAATTTGGAAACTTTGTAGCAGTCTTATTAAAGACCCCCTATGCCATACATCAGAGAAGAAGTTTGTCTAAAGGGAAATGGAATAAACCTTCTTAAATTCCTCCTACAGATGTTTATTGATGACGAGGACGTATTACAAGCTACGCATGCCATTATAATGACTTATCAAAATGTTTGTTATATAAATGTCAGCTAATTTAATAAAAACTTGGAGTTTACGGTTAGGGTTTTATTAAAGCCGGATAGCGCTAATTTTAGATACCATATTTCAATTTTCTCTGTGATGTATGTTACGCAGCAAAACATAATTTCGAAAAGATTGAGACGTCGACCCAACTGATTACTAACACACTGCGTGTAGAAATATTGTGTGTCAGTTTCTCCACCAATTCTAAACCGAATGGCTCTGTACGTGTGTATAATAGATTGGTTATTTTCAATTCAGTTTCAAGTTTACCACAGATTTTTTGGTAATTAAACTTAAACCATTTTCGATTGATCAATCAGTGTTACAAACGTGGTAAGTATTTCAATACAATAGATAACTCTTATAACTAAAAAAAGTATTTGTGCTAAATGCTTTAGTAGGATTGACATTGCCAACAATTGTGGAAACTTGTAGGTAATTGATGAAGCTTATAGCTATTATTGAAAAGAACAAAAGGATTAAAGGTGAGCATACTGTTTGGTGACCATCTAAATCCACTTTACCACTGGATTCCTAAGAAGAGGGAACAAAGAATGAGATAAATCGTTGGACATATATGGAGAGATTTTGACCATATCACCTTTAATAATGCTAGTACGCCCAAAATGTTAAATTAAATACTAAGGCGTCTTTCGTTGACATTCTGCATACCATAGTAACTCAAATCTAGAGAACGACTTAACCCATAGGAAACTGATATTTTGATTTAACAATAATGCGCTTTTAATTGATGATCTAGACTTATTATGAAGGCGTGCAATCTAAAAATTGTTTTATAATTATGTAACGATGGTTTGTAAAAGGTTTGCCTTGAATTATTTGTGGTACTTTTTATTTGCAGAGCTAATTAAGGAAAAATATACGATTTTTAGTTAATGTTGGAGCAGCTGTTGGTTGTAATGGCGTTCTAAATCAGTACGGCTTTTCAAGTACACGTTTGTCTATTGAATGAAAGTCTGAAGGTATTGATTGTGAACACCACCAATCACACAGGATTTGAATTGACCCTTCATCAATTTAATGTTTATCGTTTATTACGATTAATAAAGTAAGCGCGTTCTTTTATGGTTGATAATTTCCTGTTTATGATCCATGTTGTTACAAAAATGTTGATACACGTTTAATACCCTATTTAGTTACAAAATTAAAAATATTCGTGTACAAAATTAAGTATTCAAGTGTCAGAATTCTATACAGGTTGAATTATAAGTTGAATGCAGTACCATATATTGTTATAACAGCTAAATTATTTGTTCCAATAAATAATTCAAGTGAAAAATACATGAGATTATTTAGGCACCTTTTATGGCACCTTTATTACCAGGTTTATGCCACATGAAAATTTGAACACATATTTCTTTAATGTTTCTAGGTAGGCTTTAGATATTTTAATAATTCTAACAACCGTTTGTAAAATATTTAGATCTCAAGGCTAAAACAAATATTATGCGCCTCATAAATGTTACTAATGAAATAATATGAACGTCAATTCTCTTGAATTTAGCCTGGACCATTAAGAATTATTGTTGTAAATATTTTAGATTATTACCGGTAATTGAAAAATCAAACATTATTTAGTTGGAGAACTAGAAGTACTCTATCGGGCAAAGCTTGTATTATTTTTGTTTATCTTGGAATACAAACAGCCATCCCATTGTATGTACTAACTGTAACTTTCCTTTTCGGGTGCAGTGGGAACCGTTATGGGATGTCCTCAGGGTGTTTGTGTTAATGTCTTGAAGGATTTCTACCTCTTCCCTTGTGCGTTGTTCTATCTTTTACTAGCGGTATTAAAGGTAGAAGCGCCTTTCCTTCCCCTTTTGATCTGTTATTTAACCAAGTAGTCGACAGTCCTACGACCACTCTCGTGCCTTCTGCCTCCTTTAAAATAATTTTGAGGAAAAATCTAACGACGTCTAATCACAAGGTTTTTGTATTCAGCTTACGCGTCTCTTTGTGCAATAAAACGGCTATCAAATTCTGTTTCAATAACGGCATGGTTTTTTCATTGGCAATGCAATATGTTGACCCATCCTGTTGAAACCATATGTCTATCTCATTTATATTATTAATCAGGAATTTAAAACGTTGTTACTCATCTCGGGATATCAGATTTCATTGATACTGACACCAATTGTGTTTATTACTGAGTAAAATGCCTCCAATAATCATTTCAGCCCTCAATCCACGTCACATCTTTTGAGGTTTTTCGGTTTCTCAATAGTTCTACCGTTGAAACGAAACTGGATATCATCACAGAAAACTATTTCCTTTGAAGATGTACCATCACCTCATTGTCTTTCCATATCCATATAACAGACGTCCGACAGCTTCGCTTGAAAAATGTTAGGCGAGCACATAAAAATACGCCATCGTTCGAATGAGAGGTAAAATGTAGATCCCGTGTGTGTGTTGTAACGCACATTAAAGATCTCTACTTTGCTTGGAATAGCAAGGGTTCGTTAAAATAAGAAATTTTCAGGTAAAACAAAACTCGCCTCCTGGCTAATGTAGTACATTCGGGTGGAGCATTAAAAAATCAAATATAGGGTAGTAGATATTGAAAACCACTACCATTTTTTTACATAATACACAATTTAATGTCCCGAATGTGACACTTAATACTTATAAGCACGCAGTAAACATAAACGTTATCCTTGAAACTTACCTTACCTTGATAGGCAAACGCTCCTATTTGAAGTTCTGGGTAAATCACTAAATGAGACAGTAAAAGGGAAGGTCATCAATAAAGAGGAGGACTTATTAATCGCAACATAGGATATTCAAAGTCTCTTAACGGTAGGGATGTTAAAGGATTTAAGTTCGAAGATGGGTCATCAGCAGAAGTAGGACTCTTGTTGAGGTGAAATTAGCTTTAACTACAGTGGCAAAAGCTATACAGGTGTAGGTTTTATTTTAAATAAACAAACGCCAAGAAAATGTTCAAGCGGTTTGTCATAAGATAATTGAAATCTTATGTAATAGGAGACTAATGTATAGAATTGTTGGTTGCAATAGATTTCAATGCAATGGGAACTCGTAGAATATCAGTCAATAGGTAAAAAGGAAAAGGGTAATAGATTAAATAAGTTTCGTATAAGGACAAAATTGATTGCAGGTAAACTGTGTTCAACAACCACAGTTCAGTAGAAAAAAGAAGGTTCGAAGTTAACGAATGTAAACATAGTGTAGCGGTTAAGCAAATATTGAGATTCTTGAACATAGAACCTAAATGTCAAAAAAGAAAGCAAAACTAACGGTAGATGGTGGATACATTAAGAAGACAATATCGCAAAAGGAAACCTAGTGAAAGAAGTATTAGAAGAAGCAGACACTGTATTAATAAATTTGTAACCAGGAAACGGCGGAAAACTTAGAATATCTACTGTTTAATGGAAAATAGAAAGTAATATAAAAAAGTGACAACTGAAGAAGGTATGAAAAAAGATAGGAATTTGAGGAGGTACCTATACAGATTGAAGAGGCAGAATTAGTACACAATATGGAACTAACATTAATCATTGGTAAACCAGACATCTTTCAAGAATATTAAGAATTTTTGCAAAGGAGGTAGTGATAGTAGTAGAGCAATAAAAATAAGCGTACCGCCCATAGAAGAAAAAGATCTAGCGACCAGGCGAAAGAATTGTGCAGAAGATCTTTATTCTAGTGAACAAAATTTTGCTACTCTGGAAGACCTGAGTGAAGTACTGGAATTGAAAATATGTTAAGAAGTACTATGATCAGAATTCAAAAAGTACTATGAACGTTATAAACACACGTAAATAATAGCATTTGGTGATCTGACACTGCAACTGTATTATATAAATCAATCGTTGGTAATACTTCTAAAAACAGCACGACCAAAAAACTGCAAATATTTAAGGCCCATTAATTTACCAACCCATTGTCCAAAAGAATTAACTAAAATAATATATCGCAAAATTCAAAATACAATACATAAGAAATTATAAAAAACGACAGTTCGTATTTAGAAAAAACGACGATACTATGAAAATACTTCTAAAACTAAAACTAATACTACAAAATCAGAGAGGAGTAATAAAAACTATGGACATAATCTATGTAGATGTAATGAACGCCCTTTGCGGTTAATTGACAATATATTACTTAGAAGGAAAGAAGAAGCGAATTATTAAAATAAATTATTCAGTTAAATCCAAATTTCTTCTGTATCCTTTTGTTGTCCATTCTGCAATCTGGCATTTCAAAACGCTAATTACTCCAACCAAATAATTATTTTCACCTAATTAATGTCTTATTACCAAAATACATACAATTGACATTTAAAAATTCATCACATTGCCCTTAAAACGTTACACAAAGGTTCATAAGAGTACTCACTTTTTAGTTTCAGAATTTCCAACAATCATCAGTATTGTTCCTCTTATTGTTTTTATATATCCAAACACAGCAACCTCCTAACTCCAAATACGCACAAAGTTCAAATAGAATGAAGCGGTGACTCACAAGGTTGTAGAACTTTGTTTCAAAACGGCTACAACGACATTATATTCGCGCTTGCGCGTTTATGGACCTACGCTACCACTTGCAGATGTATTTCATTTTACATGTCGATTGCAGTCTTTTCCTTTGGGAATGCGCAAGCTCAGAAGTTCAAGAAAACTAATAATATCAAGTATCTGTGGTGTAAAAATGGAAAGATCTTTATGCGGGCCAAAGACGAGAACAAAATTTATTTAATTAAATCTGTAAATGAATTTATTGATGTCCATTAAAAATACTAATTTAAACATTTATTATCAGAATGCTGGTGGAATAAAAACTAAATTACATTCACTATTACTAAATGCTCTTGCATATAATTATGATGTAATCATTGTAGTAGAGACATGGTTAAATAATAATATTTCTGATAATGAAATTTTAGATAATAGGTATACTATTTTTAGGAAGGCTAGAAATTTTGCACAGCTTGGCGTTTCTTAGGGTGGAGGTGTATTGGTTGCAATTAAAAATACAATTAGTGTCTCAAAAATTGAAAGATTAGAAACTGAATTAGAAGATATTTGGGTTCAATTAAAAACAGGTAATACATATATCAACATTTATGCCATTTATATTCCCGCATCCTCTGCCATAACCACATATACTACCTTTTCAATAATTTATACAACAAATATATACTTATCAGTGGTGTCTTGCTCATAGCAGGTGACTTCAATTTGCCCTATCTAAATAATAATTTGTCAAATCCTAGATCGAACATGAAAAATGCAGAAATAATCTTCTCAAAGTAAATCCACTCCTATTTATAACATGTAATTTTGATTATAAACAACCATTTGTTCCAAAAAATTTCATTTTAAATAAGTATTAAAACTTTCAAAGAGGCACGTACAACTCACTAACTAGAAACATTTTCTTTCGTAACATACATTTTAATTAGTTTTATAGTGTTTTAGATAAAAATAGAGGAATTTATTACGTTCAAACGCATTTAAATACTTAATAACGGGACTCGCATGTAAAAATGCTATTAAATCCTATCAGTTTCAATTTAATAAATTTCAGTATCAATTTACGTCTGAATGCATGTCAAGTTTATGTAAAATTACATATTCTAGAAAAAATGTTCATTTAATAACAAGAGTACATTAGTATTTCTACTTGAGGAGCGCAGTTAATTGACAGCATGCTCTAGAACGATGTAATGTTGCGAAAACAGTATGTGTCAACGACGTCATCCAATTATTATATAGCCTAAGGTGGGAATTTATATTGAAAACAAACTACATTGGTAGATATACATAATGAGGTAAAAAAATCAAAAAATAGAAGAGATGTAACAGAAAAATATGCCTTATTACCATTCATATTCAGCTTACTTTCAGAGCAAGTTATGCACAAAACAAAGGAAATAGAAGATATGTTTCTGGTTATACGGATAGAAAATTCGAACGCTGAGATATGCGAATAATATTGTTTTAACAATAAGAAAAATATGACTAAATAAAAAAAAGTGATAAATGGACGTTTATGTTTCAGTGTATACTATACCAAAATAAAGGCAATAAATTGAAGCAATCACGATAGCAAGAGAGAGATGATAGTAAATCTGGGACGATACAGTCTAGAACAAAGAAGAAGTTTTGCTAATTAAGGGGACGTGTCCCCAACAGCAATAAAGATAAAAATATAGAAAATAAACTGCCCAATGCAGGAAAATTTTAGACGCCTAAAATGTGGTTGTAAAATCTAGGAGTTTGGCGTCTGGCACTATACGACTAAAAACCGTAGATGTAAAGTAAAGAAATAGTAAGAAGTTTGAACGCTTTCGTGGTTGTGGTATAGAAGAATGCTTAATACCAGCGGCTACATGAAAATAGTCCAGTTAGAACTTTAGAAATGGATTGAAACAACAGAAGTATATTGCAATTAAAGGAAGGCGCCATAGTATGCCATGAGACATGAAGAAACAGTAAAGACAGCGATAAAGAACAAACCAGAAGGTAAGGCGCAGAGGAAAGCATACGCTCAAGTATTAACACCAATTAAGAAAGATGGCTCCAGAGCATTATTAGAGCTAGTTCAGAAGTTGCGACTATGAACTTCATCAATTACCAACTACAGTATTTGTCCTTTCAATATTTTTTTGTATATCGGCTAGTAATTCGTATTCTTGTGATGTAAGTATTGTTGGTAGTTTTGCGTCACTTTCAATAATGCGTTAAAGTTAAATAGGTTTTTAAATGAGTTAATGCTTTTGGTTAAGATTAAAAAGCACATTTCCATTCTACGCATAGGCTCATAATATATCACCTCAGCGCTCGTGCCACAGCATGTAAGCGAATGGCTTTAGGAAAGCTTTGTCCCGCCATTTACACATTTTTCGTTTGTTACTTTTACAGTTCCTATTTTGCTGCACGAGATGATTCATATTATTACTGTGGTATCTACTCTTTGCAGTCAAACCTCAGAGGGAGAATTAACTAATTTTAAAGAAATTATCACACTCCACATTTTACATTGTAGATATGAACTTAATAATGATTTATCCTCCAGCGTAATTGTGGATGTACCCTTTTTGTGTATATGACAATTTAAATTAAACACCGTAAAACTTTATTAGAAGTGGTCCTTTCTCTTAAGAGTAAAACGTTTAATTGGTAAAACTTCTTTGTTTGGAAAGAAAAGTTAAAAGAAAATCTGTCGACTCGAATAATGGCAAGCTACCGTTGCGTTGGAAAAACGACCGTTCTAATAGCCGAAACTTTTTATGCGGTTGACTGCTTTACTACAACTTTCAAAAATGACATGGATCAAAATTGAAGATGGTGTTGCGAAAAATGGCTGATAGTTAACGGAGCTATTTCAGTAATTCTCGTTCATTCTAGAAAGATTTTCCTTCTCGGGTTTCCTTTAATTAATTTCTCCTTAGACATTTAGCCCTACTAATAACCTGGCTTTTACAACACAATGAAAACACGTTTGCATTTATGTTTAAGCAGCATTTAAATTTATTATTTAGAACATTTCAATTAGAAATCCACCCCAATTATTACTGTTTCCACTACATTAACTTTACTTAAGAAATCTTGATGGCAATATAAATAAAAGTTTATTTAAACTTCCTAATTATTTTGCTTTTTAAGGTAATCCTCTAACTAACTTTAGAGAATACTTGAATTAAATCTGCCCGAGATATTAAAGCCTTTAGTACCTAGTATTCGGTGCTATTTGCTTAAATTAATCATTTCCCAATTCAAGACTGATTTAATCTGGACAACCTTAGCAATTATGAGTTTTTGTAGAGAGTTGAGGCATCTGCAGTTGAACGGTTTTGATTAAACAGTCAACTAAAATAATAATGTAAACGCAGTTTTTGTATAAATTGAAGGCGACTATGAATTCGGTTACAGAATTTGCATCTTTAGGTATTAAAATGGTACGTTTAGAATTTATTCTGTCAAAAAAGAAATTTAGGTGTGTGAGAAAGCAGAACAAGCACTAAATTGTGGCAGACCCGATACATCAGACTAGAAAATTAGGAACTTCTGCAAGAGAGCTGGTAAAAGCAACAGCAACAAAAGATGATTATAGACATAGCACCACTTGGTTATATACCGTGAAACAAAGGATTACTTGTTACAGTAAAACACGGATCCCGAAGGGAGTACCAACAAGAAAACAAAGATCAAGTAAGAAAGACACGCACGAGTTACCATAACGGAACGGACAACGCCAAAGGCATGCTAGTTCAGCCGAAGATTGGGGTGAGCATAAGGATAGTTAAGAACCCGACTCTATTTGCTGGAATAAAAAGCATATAGGTTAGTCAACAGTTAAGAAAAGCTCACTTGTCTGTCTAATAATACATAAAATAAAGAAAAAACACAATAACATAGCATTAACAGTGACGTAATTTATTTAACTAACTTAAACGGCAAACATGGCGGTACCAAGCCGCTATTAATAATAATAAATCCTTAAACACTAAAAATAAATGATACGAGCTCGCAAATAAAGGGAAAAAGAAAATCTTAAAACTACAATGCATTTAAATTTTCCTGCAAAATATGTTTAACAAAATAAAAGTAACGCAGGAATATAATCTCTAAATGCAATAATTATCAACGCAATCTTGTTAGTTGTTTGAATTTTGAAAAACAAAAGGATAAAGAGACAAAATACAAGGAACCGCTTATAGTAACTAGTTACTAGTATAAAGAATAATCACTGGTAAAGTTAATTTGTACAAGAGCACCAAACAATAAACTGGTTAGTTTGTAGTAAAACCGTTAATTAATATGTACTTAAATTTGAAATGTGTCTTGTAGAGGGTAGTTCTGTACTACCAACACTCTGAATAAGCAAAGGAATCCGCAGGAAACAGCACATATAGTGGGCATATGAGACGTAAGTTGATACAGAAATTCTATGTCCACTTAGAATAAATTTGCGAGTTTCAAAACATAATTGTACATAAATGGAGCTTATTTTGAATTGAAATGCGACATCATCGATTAAAATATTATTACTAGAAACGCCAACCACGGTGCAGTATCATGTGGCTCGCTTATAACCGATACCAAATTGCTCTCCACTACAACTAGTCAAGTGGCATGTGACATAGTTCCACTTACCCTATCCTATCCAGATAGGCCAGCACAACACTCGAAGGAACACCGCATCAGCGCAACGGAACGAACGAAAGCAGTAGGCATACAATTCATCAAAACAGATAGGTATAAAATAACCCCATGGAATGCGGACAGACATCTAAGCCAAGAAAAACAGCTAAAAATAAGATTCCTATTAGTTACTGGACACACACCGGATACGTACCAATACACGCAGGACGTAAATTAGGAAACAGGAACATATATGAGTAGAACAACAATTAAGAGTGATTTATACATTTATTTTGTAAAACAAAATGTCCCATTGATTATCCACATTGGACTTGCTAACGCGAATCAAATGTTAAAATTATGTAGTAGAGTGAGTAACGAAAAGAAAATCGCCTAATACAAAGTACGGACTATCAACAATTACGATAGTAATGTATGTAGAATCCGGTTCCCAATCTAGACATTACTTTACAAGATATTAGGAATTAATAGCAAACCATGTCTATGTATTATACCTGCACGAATTAATAGATGACAGATCTATAATAAATAGCTGAGTAGAATCATACAAGGTGGGGCAAAATAACTAACACGACTATTTAAATTTTTAAATGTGGTCGAAATAGTTGCAGAATAAATAAGTGACCATACTTAAGTTAGGGGACGTTGCAGTTCATTCTAAGGAATGCGGAATCGGTTTGAAAACACACACGGAACGTAACAAACTACACAAGGCAACTATACAAAATAAAACGGCATACCTGGGAAAAGGCGCTTACAGGTTGATCCATGGGGAATGTCGTTTAAAGTAGTAATCGACAAATTGAAAAGACCCAACAACATTCTCGACGTTGAAAAAACATGACGGCACGTTGACAAAGAACCGAGAGGAGACAGCGGACGTGGTTATGACAAACCTGCTTCCCGACGACGAACCGCAAGACAAAATACCTGAATAAACTGCCATACGTACACACAATTAACGCCACGACAAACACCTTAGCAGAAGCAACCCAAAAATACGTAATACTTGTCATGGTGGAAATCGAGGGCGCTTTCTGCAACTTATGACCACCTTCGTCTGTTGCACGCTTAGGGCACTTAATATGTCCACAACAACTGCCTTTTCCTGTTTAAGAGTTACTTTCAATACAGGTACACGATGTTACGGAGTACCGGTCCAAACATCTGCAAAATCACCAAGAGAACAACTAAGGGTTACCCACGGAGTGTCCCGCTTTTTTGGAATATTGTGGTCGAGCAACTGGTGGACATCCTAGAACAAAGCGACGAGCGCAGTACTCAAACTACACAACTGGTACTATTAATAAACTAAAAATCGCACCGACAAAAACCACATACATTAATCGCAAATCACACATTTTAATAGGCAACACACCAATCACACCATTACGAACATGCAAATACATGTGAGTGATATTGGTCGAGAAATTCAGTTATAATCACCACATCACCACAACATGTAACAACGTAACACAGGCAATGCAAATCATTACCACATGGTCACAAAGCGACTATAAAATTTTACCACACAGCGCACGCCTGTACCTTGATAGTGTCCTGGCAAATATTAGCTGCGAGTATATGGAGACACCCAATGACAATATTAAAACCAAGACAAACAGTTATCATAATGCTAAGGGTTACACTAACACGACTAGCTGACCCCTACAGGATGACCGCCAATGATGCCCTATCCGTCATTACCAGGATAATGATGCTCGCTCTGATAATAAGAGAGAGAGAGCGACAATATTTCACTTCCGTGAATACCGACTGGAGAAAGTAGAAGTTCTACGATCTCCGGCGAACACCAAGAGGGGGATAAAGAAAACAGTTGCATCCGAGTAGTAAATCAGATGTGGCAGTAACACGACGTGGTGACGAACACGGGAATGAATTCCGGCCATAAGACGCTTATTCAGGACTAAACACATACAACCAAACCAAAGCTTGATTCGATTTTTGATGTGCCACCGCCATACTCGACATACAAATACCAGACGAACTTGAGAAATGATGACTTGTGTGGGTGTGGAGAATTTGGAACACCGGAGTACATGCTCCTTGAGTGTGAAGACTTCCCAAACCACACAACGGAACCAATACGAGTACCATATAACGAACACACATTTAAACACCTAAATACACTTACCGACAAAATCGCAAAAACAAAGCACAAAGTTATGTCTCAGGACAATCACTACTACGACGAATAGACCACATACACAAGCATTCACTAGATGCCCTGTATTCCTGATGACCGTGAAACCGAACAGTAAACAACACAACGCATGAACCGAAGTACACCAAATCGTCTCTAAATTAATACTAACCGTAGTTTAAGGATAGTTTCGAATATAATACTAGAATACGTTATTATACATTAACATAGAATTAACATAAACTAGGAAATCAGACCGTATATAAACACATAAAACTGACAACACGCACACGCATGCACGCAAACCCACACATCACACTACACACACACGCACATATACACATACCCATACGAATATTCACCCACACGTAGAAACTGTCCACAAACAGACCCCGGTTCCAGGGTACCGACGGTCGCGGACGTGCACTACGAAACGCGGAGGCTCAGTTTCTAATTTTCGACTGCCGATGGTCGAGACTGGGTAAGAAGCAAGTGCAAACAAAGCAACACAAAAAACACACAACACATACGCACATGCTCGCGCACACACATCATACACACGCGCACGCACATATCATACACACGCGTACACGCAGATATGCACACACACGCACACACACACGCACAAACATACACACACAAACAATATACAAAGACACACATAGTTGAACACCAACTCAAAACCCAACAACACCGACATTGTTTTATCTAGGCCAGACATGCTTAAATTATCAGACTGCATGCCGGAAACTAGTTAGAAGAAGCAATAGCATAACATACATAGCAGTAAAGAAATCATATTTGACTAAAAACAAGTTGGTGGATGCTAATCTAAACGTTCAGAGTTTAATACTGGACGGTGCTCAATGTTCTTGGGTTAGAGTCAACGAAACACCGATTACTTAAGAATAAGTGAAGATTCTTGTACGTAAGCTGTAGTTCAATAAATGTTGGCAATAATGACTATTGGGCTAAGACGGTTATCTTTTTTGAAAGAAGTCATTCTTTCTTGCACAAATTATTGTAAAGTTAAGTTTGTACTATTTGACATTTTTTGTTAAAGCGGTTGGATACTCCTCAAAAATAGATTGTAAAAGGTTAGCATAATTAGTGCATACTTATATAATATGCTTATTTAAATTGATGTGCTTAAACTAAGAATTTAGAGAATAAAAGAACAGATGGTATACCTTGGTTTGAAAAAAGAACTTGAATAGAAAAAGAATCCATATATAACGCTAGTACAAACGTTAGTAACTTCAAAATATAGAACATTAGAGTTATAAAAAAATTTGTTACCAACTTGAACAGGAAAGCACTTGTAATTTAAATACTGTGCAGCTTTTGGAATTGTATCTAATGGCGAAGTATCTTCTCTACACGGAACACTGCCAATTCTAAAGTTATTACAAAATTTCAGAACACTAGAGTGTGGTCGCGGAACATAGGGAAGAACCATGTTCTTCCAAATCAATGATTACGGCAAACCTAATTTTGCAATTAGCTTGAAATCAAGCAAGTACTTTTATACACAAATCCCAACAATGTATTATATTATATATTACACTATGTTACATATTATTTTATATATTATATTATATATTGTATTATATATTGTATTATATTATACATTATATATTCTATTATATATTATATTATATTACATCTTATGTTATATATTATATATTATATTACATAATATATTATATTATAATATATATTATATTATATTATATATTATATTATATTATATATTACATTATATATTATAATATGTTTTATATTATATATTATACAGAGTGGTAGAAAAGTCCCGGAACGGTCAAATATTTTGGGAAATACTATCGCATCAAAAAAGAAAAAATACGTGTCCAATATTTTTTTAAAAGCTATCCAATGACACCAAAATTGAACCCCCACCCCCACTCCCTGGGGGTAGGGGTGGGGCAACTTTAAAAGTTTAAGTGGAAACCCCCATTTGTTATTGCAGATTCGGATTCCGCAGGATAAATTACCCCAAATTAACCTACAATACAAGCTATTTTGGATGATAGAAGGCGTTGTAATTGACAAAACCAAAATAGGGTACAAAAATATTTGAAATCGAAAAATGTCAGAATTACATTCATTTTTAGTATTCATTTCGTTACTAGCTTTTGATATTATTTCGTGATGTCTCTGTCTGAAAGAAAAAGAATAATTGTCCTGATGATGCGGGGGTATGGAGATAAAGAAAGATCATTGCAGCAAGTCGCAGATTTATTCAATGAAGTCAATGCGGAACGTCAACCGATTTCTAAATCTACTGTGAGTCGAACAGTGAATCGTTTTGAGCGAACTGGTTTGGTAAAGGATGAACCAAGATCTGGAAGACCTAAAAGTTTGGAAACTCTTTCTGAACAAATTTATTATCGGTTAGCACTTTGCCAAGAGCAGAGAGGTGGTTAATTTGAACGTCTTCGGCGGTAATTTCGTTATGTATGAAACAAATAATTTATTATTTTATTTCTTTTACTTTCTGATCCATCAATTCTTCTAGAAATAGTTAATTTTTGTCGATTGCAGCGCCATCTGAAAAAACCTAAAAAAATTATGACTAACATTTTGTGGTGAATCTGAATCTGCAATAACAAATGGGGGTTTCCACTTAAACTTTTAAAGTTGCCCCACCCCTACCCCCAGGGAGTGGGGGTGGGGGTTCAATTTTGGTGTCATTGTATAGCTTTTAAAAAAATATTGAACACGTATTTTTTCTTTTTTTGATGCGATGAGTATTTCCCAAAATATTTGACCGTTACGGGACTTTTCTACCACTCTGTATATTATATTACCTAATATATTATATATTCTATTGTATTATATATTATATATTTTTTTATATTATATATTATATATTATTTTATATATTATATATTTTATTGTATTATATTCTATATTATATATATATATATATATATATATATATATACATATACTTTTTGTTATATTATATATTATTTTATATATTATATATTATTTTGTATATTATACATTATTTTATATATTATATATATTATTTTGTATATTATATATTATTTTATATATTATATATTATTTTATGTATTATATATTTTATTATATAAAATATCACATTCTAAATACTGTAATAACATTCATGCGCAATGATCCATCTAAGTAACGCCGGGTGAGCAAGACATACTATTACATAAGATTCCGATCGTCACTCAGATCGCCAAGTCAACCATATTTACAGGTTACAGCACTATCGTTTGTGCTTTTTACAACAATTTTATATTATGAACAATCTACTTACTTTAATTACATAATTAGTAGGCACGCGCTACTAAATAAAAAATGTTTAAGAAGTAAGAAAACAATAGAAGACAAACCGCTCTGTTGCTTATGCTTTGTATAAGACAACAAACTTGTAACTCATTGCAGTTTTGGTTTCCATTTGCTACTCATTTCATGTTTGTGATTAGTCGAAAAACTTATTTTTATTAAAAAGGGTTTTTGCGTTGGTGTACGTTTAAATGGAGAAGCACCACCATTGTATTGCATAATTTATATGTATCAGTTAATTTGGTTGGCTAGCTACAATTGATTAATTTAAGATGTTCTTTTTCTTTTAGATATACGCATATAACAAACTAGGGATATAGCATATTGTTTGTATTTATTTTTAAATTAGTAGAAGGTAAAAATACGTGTATATGAAGCCCCACAGGCTATATTGTAGTAAGAATTATTAAAATCGTCTTTTGGAATATTCATCTTTTAGTGAGACCAAAATCAAGTGAGTTAGCGACCAAAAGCTTTACTAGACAGAGTTCAAAGACCCTCTCAGTTGCAAGAGTAATTAGTCATAGTGTTATAATTTGTATAACCCTAAAAGGATTCGCATTTGCTTTGATAGAGCAACCTTCTCACCACTGAAAGCTAGCTGGTGCATTATTTACTCTTATGTTTCTTTTGTAGAATAAAATTAATTTAGGTAACTAACATCAATTCCACACGTAACACAATCTTGGAGGCGTTCAAAATATTACAATGGTAATATATTTCTGAACTTTTGTGTTTACACCACAATTCTTTCTCCATACTTTGTCTTTAAAGATTCAATTTTCAAAACCTCATCACTCTTATTTTTTAGAAGATATTTCGAATTTACATATGGCGTTCAGTACGCAGTTTTATCAAGAACGCTAGAAACGTTACTTTTAAAGTTATTCGCCCTAATCTTTCACACAAAACGAACTGTTAACTAATGTATTTTACTATTATTAGTAGTCTCATGGTTTTCAAGTGTATTAAACAAGATCGATCGTAATTACCAACACTGCATTACTCCTTGCTGTCTCATCTTTATAACGTTTAACAATGGGTAACATGCTGTAGATTGAAACCTGCTCAAATATTTCTAAATGCACTTTTACATGAGCAAAGCTATTATGAATTCAAAATGGTTCAATATTTTGCGAACAAATGACTTTTCCAAAGTATCACGTGAGTGCATGCTACATGGTTTGAAACCGGTCTCAATATACTTTGCATGCACGCTGTTAGGTCCGAAACAGGCCCTATCCCATTACTGAAGGTAAGTATGATGCCTTTTGTTTGTGAAGTGAAATGCAAAGAAAAGATTTCGGATCGAACACTGGAAACTATAATTTCACATATAAAATAGATGTTGTAATGGCCAGAGCTTTTTAAGAGATAGCTTTCTAAACTGACCTCAAAATTGAAAAAGGTGTATTACTAGAAATGATCGGCCATAAATATGATAATCGGAATATCTGTTTCATTACTACGATCACTTGTACAATATTCTACTCGTATTTCCCTAAACAGTTTCTGCGTATACCTTTAAAACCACTAATAAATTTGCTTTTACAGAGGAATTAAAACACCTTGGCAATAGCGTTTAAGCGACACTTAAATTTATTATGAGTGTGGTAATTAGGAACTAACGCTAATCATTGTTGTTTCCTTCGTATAAAGTTCGTATAAGTAATGTCTGGCGTTATTCAAAGGACGGTTGCGACAAACTTTCTAATTATTTTGTTTCCTTGATAGTCTCTACAACTTAAAGCGTTAATTGAATTGCATCTGGTTAATTTGCTCTAAATGTTAGTCCCAAAGTTATTGATATTTATATCAACACTCCAGTTCCATAAAACCTATTAAACAATAATTGTGTGATAAACGTGCTTTATTTTCCTAGTATCTACATTTTGTTTGTTGACATGCCATTAAGTAATAATATACATAAACGTTTAAATTCAAAACGGTTGATTGTAAAGGAAGTTTCAATTCTAGTACTCCTTAATTAATAAATTTGTAGTAAAAATATTAGTAGTTAGTAAGCCAAATTTTTGAAAGCAGTATAGTTTTGTGCTTCGCTATGGATGATGGAGTAATGGGCTTAAGAGGAATAACGAAAGCAGTATTCAGAGCCGCCGAGTGCCTAGAGTCTAAACAGCTAAGAGATAAAGTGTACAGTGTAGCACAAAAGCACAAGCTACTCATACGCTTTTGCAAAATAAAGGAAGTCATACCACTCCAATCAACTAACCGAGAGAATTTATCTAAATCTCTACTTAAACGGTAGGAATTACTCGTTAAAATTGATATATTACTACCGCCAAAGGGTACTACACCGGACGCGATGCGAGTTTTTAAACTGGAAATTTATAATTTAACTGAAACAATGTCATGCAAGGTAGAGACCTAGAGACCTTTAGCGAGAATAGCAACATTTACATGCGAATATTTAACCTCTCGTACGAACCATGACATGTTTCCCTGAAAAGTGTTGGCTTAACATTTTTCAAGCAGTCAGTGTCTGGAATCGATATCCAGACCTTAGGCAAAATAATCACCTGCGATACTTAAATTTGGAAGCCGCGGTGGGCTGCTATCGCAAAATAAAGTCAACGCTTCCACAGAAGCAAGGGAAGTGGAGGACTTGTAGCGGGCCTGAGAAACAAAACTAGTTGTGGGGGGATACATGCAGCAGGTAGCGTACACATCGAAGTGATTTAAGTTCGTTTAAACGAGCACAGCATCCCAATGCTCTACAAACTCAAAAGGTTTCTTTAGTTTTTGCTGATTACTAGTAACGGTCTTTATTAATTTTTGCAAATCAGGTAAGTTATTGCAGGTTAATTTCAAATATTTGTTAGTACTATTTCTAAATAGAAGTGGTAGCTTGATACATATTGTAGTATTTTTTATATGCCAATAAATACTTTTCGCAGTAGTGGTCGACAGTTTTAGTGGAAATCACTACAGATTTTTTCCAGGTTGATTGAATGTAGAAAAAACCTACTAACGTCGAAAAATGGCTTCTAAAACTACCTAAACTAATGAATAAGCTTCTCCTAATGAGGTGTTCTTATTTAAAGTGCTCATTACAAACTCCGAAAGCTAAATCATGTTGCACAAGAAAGGAAGCCATTACTTTCTAAAAAAAACTTGTAAATCATGAAAACAATTTGTTACAGATTCCTCAGTAGCGTGAGAGCGAGCCCTGCTAATTACTTGTGCTTTTCGCAAGAGGAATATCTGGATGACGCTTGAAAAAACTAGAATACTATTTTTACCCAGGACCATGATTTTTAAACAAATATATTTCGCCAGGATCTTCAGTGATTTTTTTAACAGTCACCAGAAAATTTTCTTTATTAACAGGAAATTCACACTGCCATTTCCACTAACCATTTAGCTATTTTTCTTCCTCTTCTATCGTGAGTATGGGTGGTGGTCCGATTTTTTAATTTTGTGTTGAGTAACCCTTGGTTTTAATATAGCCTGAAACACATTTATAGGAACTTCAAACTGATTACTGGGATGTGTAATACCCATTTTATTTTCTCGAATTTTCAAAGGCGTTATTTTTAGTGACTTGTCTGAGTATCCACAAAAAATTTATTGTTTTTCGGTTTTGTATGTTTCTTTCAACATTTTTAGTTTTTTCCACCGTTGGTCTGCAAAAAATAACTACAGCTGTATAGCTGAAAAACTATTTTGGATGTTGCATGTCTTATTTCAAATATTTCATAAGCATAAAACTCATATGTAATATAGGTAAATTTGTGTAAAAGGTCAACAAAAAATTTTGGTTGGTACGTAAAAATTACGTTAAAAAGGGAATAGTTTTTTTGAACGTTCAATGAAGCTTTCAATATAAAACATAATTATTTTTGCCGACTTTAATTGCTTAAAATTTTAGTAGTGAACAAATTTAATAAGAATATCTATTTTCATATGATTCAAAAGTTTTTATAGCTACTAATATTACAAGGACGTAGAATTATAAATTGTGAAAAAGTAGAAATTGTATAAATTGTAAAAAAAACTTTTTTAGCCTATTATACAAAATTTGGTAAATTTCGTTTGTCTTATTCAGGTATATGAAGTGTTAGAGGGGAGTGGGTAAATATTCTCTGTTATCAATATCATATTTTCGTTCTCTATGTGCAGGGAATAACTGAGCTAAACGAGGCATAAATCTAATTGTGTTGATTTTTAAATTATTTTATATCATTTTAGAGGCACAGTGAGGTGGCGAGCAGCAATAAACTGAGCGTTAAACACATCTGGCGTTCGTCGATATCGTAGCAATAAATATATATATATATATATATATATATATATTTATGACATAATTTATGACATAACTCACAATTAGGTAGCGGTCTGGCATGTTGGTAGCGATTCGTTGCTTAAGCCTTACCATAACATATAATTTAATAAACGTCACCATGACATAACTCACAATTAGGTAGCGGTCTGGCAAGTTGGCAGCGATTCGTTGCTTAAGTCTTACCATAACATATTATTTAACACTTTTCATTTTTGAAGCGGATAACCAGGTTATATTTCATTTCCTTATAAATGGTAATCATGTAAACATGTTAGAGTTCTTTAACAACCACCAGGTTGCTAACATCTATGTAGAGTCAGCTGGATAGGAAAAAGATAGAAGGATTTAGGAAGATCTAGACCAAACTATATTAGTCAAATTATTAGAAATTTAGGTTGTGAAGGGTATGTAGAGCTTTTTTAGATTAGCACAGATTAGAAAAGAAGTTAGAGCTGCGTCAAACCGACCTTAAGTAAGGTCGAAAACAAAATGATGATGATATATATATATATATATATATATATATATATAGCTCTAAGGTTAGTATACCTTGCAATTCAATTAGAAGTTGATGCTTAAGTTCCTAACTCGTATGTTTGTTCGCTGCATCTTCACTCTTGTGTAGCTCAATTTAGTTCCTTTGTGCAAGAGGCCGCAATGACATTGTTTAGTCAATGTATTTTGATCCATCGATTTTGCGGTTGCTTTACCGATTCTTAGTCTGTATATATATATATATATATATATATATATATATATTGCTGTGATACTTCCCTTATACTTGGGTGCACATAAAATGCTGTGTTATTTTACCAGCCCCTACGATGAGCGTCCTAAATGCCATGCTATACCCCTATATTAGGCTCCAAAACTTGGGCAGACCATAATGCTGTGATAATCGTGCCCCTACGCTTAGGCTTGTCATAAAATGCCGTGATACTTTCTATATATTAATCAAGCACTTGTAAAAATGTTAATTTATAAATCTCTTTGCCTCGACTAGCTGATTCAATTAAATAAAGCAATTCCACAATACACAGTATAATGATTAAGTATTTACAACCTTTTTAAATATCTTCCCCTTTTTAAATTATTTACATCTGTCAGATTTTGAGAAAATGAAGCCAACAAAACGAGTTTTTTATTGTTACATTTAGAGACCTATTAAAACGTCTCAAGATGCCTATTGACTTTTATAAATTTATCAAAGAACCCCAGTTTTGTCGACTCTTACATTTTTTTGAATTATTATTGAAATAAAACAGTTTACAGAAATAAATCATATCAAAATATCTAACCTGGAGTGGTTCAGTAGCTTCTCTGCATCCACAAGAGTTTTCGTGTCCAGTCTGAATGTTTTGAATCGAATTTGAAAGTCGACATCCAACCAAGCTACTATCCAAATCGTTTTTAATGAGTTTACTCCAATAAAAGGTTTTTCATCTCCGTAACTAACGAAACAGTAATAGAATATTTACCATTGTCAGAGATTACCAAATTAAATTAAGAGGCAGTAATCTCCAGAGTCTTCCTGACTCGTATCCAAGATCGTATTTAAGATCGCATCTAAGAGTCGTAACCAAGATCGTATCTAAGATCGTATCTAAGATCGTACCCAAGAGTCGTAACCAAGAGTCCTGTTCTATTTATTTTTAGAAATGGTATAATTTCACTAAATCTGGTTTACTTTCGTCTGTAGTAGAGCGGCTCGCTTACACAATTTTTTCACTCTTATAAAATGATTTCACTTTACTTTTAATTAACTATTTGCGTGAATATCTTAGCACTTTTGAGTATAGTGACTGCCCAGTTTCAAATGTATACTCACTCTTTGTTCAATTGTTATCATATTTATAGCCTGGCCTCTTTTGTTTGCGATTCGTGATTCCACGTGCTGGGCGACACCAATTGTCATATCTCTTGTGTTATTTCCGGAACTTTACCAATTTTGTAGTTTAATTGCATGGAGGAACGCTCAATTTGTCACGTAATTCATTCACATACATCACATTTAATTCAGAAATCCCAGGTACCTTCGTTCATCAAATCACGTATTATTGTTGTTTGCTTTATTCTAATCTAAATAGAAATAAATTTGGTGTTTGTTTATTTCCTAGTTAAATTGGATTTTTGAACAAATGTAATACTTTTCTGCCACGTACGCTTTTCAAATAATGCATAATTTCTGCTTGCGTATATGATGATATATTAACGCACTTGTTGAATATTTATCAAGCCAATTCATACAGGTTTTCCATTGATTTAATTTCGATGCATTTCGTTACATTTTTAAATTCTTATCTTTGCTCGTAGCTACTCTTGGATATGCGTTTAATCGCTTGTCCTGTTATATACAGTGTGCTCTCAACTAACCATATTTATAGTGACCTATTTACTCTTCTAATATCTGTAATTATGTGCTTTGGTTACTTGGGAGTTTCTTTTGTTTATTCTACGACCCCTATGACTTAACCTACCCCTGAATTAACCCTATAATTACAGCAATATATAAAATATGTATATATATATATATATATATATATATATATATATTATAGTGAATAAGATGAAATAATAACTTCGACTTTTATGCAAAGGCCAAATGATCAAATCAAATCGAGCTAGTAATTGAAAGATGGAAAATATATGGTCTTGAACAGGACTTGAACCTGTATCCTAGTTTTTCCGGAACCATGCGTTTACCAATTACGCCACCGAGACCGATGACACAATTGGGAAATTTACAAATTTAAATTTTAGGTAGTTAATTTATATTTATATATATTTATATATTTAATACTTGGTTTATAGCCGTAATTTTGAGCGTAGCTTCCTGTCTATAACTGACATAAGTCAAAAATTGACAATGTCAGATATGATTGACAAAAATGCCGAACGTAATTGAAAGTTAGGTTGATGTATCGTCGTGTACACGATTTAAATTTGTAAATTTCCCAATTGTGTCATCGGTCTCGGTGGCGTAATTGGTAAACGCATGGTTCCGGCAAAACCATGATACAGGTTCAAGTCCTGTCCAAGACCATATATTTTCCATCTTTCAATTACTACCTCGATTTGAAATGATCATTTGGGCTTTGCATAAAAGTCTAAGTTATTATTTCATCTTTTTCACTATAATACGATAGTATTTATCAACTTACCTTGTGTAATTAACTACCTAAAATACTTATATATATATATATATATATATATATATATATATATATGATTTTTAATATGAATTTTCTTTTACTCTAATTTTTGTTTTAACGAGCATGTTTGTGAATATTAGAAATTACAGTGAAAATTAAAATTGTTGAACCTTCAAAAGAGTTATATTTTGTTGATAGGGATTTTCGTTTGAAATTGCTCTTAAACACTTGAATATACTTCAAGATCAGGAAAAGTTGGTCTAGGTGTTTGATGCTGAATTCTATTTAACTCTCTATTCTAATATTATACAGAGTGCATCATGGGTACCAGGACGGTGCTTTACTTAGATTTTTGTTATGGAGCACCATATATTTAGTTGTAATTAAAAATTGTACACAACAAATAAGATTAAGTTTCATTACCGTTCGCTATGCATTTGTAGGAAATTGTAAGGTCAGGTACTGGCACCGCTAGCGTTAGGGTAGAAGGGAAAGAGGCGCAGGATCTTGAAACTGCGTTACCTAGTTTAAGTTTAAAGTCAGTTTTGTATTGGTAGCCGATTAGTTCAGTTAATATTTTAAATAAACCTTTAATGCGTATTTCTTTTATTAAAAAGCAACCTTTTTTAACATTTGGCGCCGAAACCCGGGAACGTATTCCGACCGGATCAAAGAATTACAAATTGAGGATTATCGCGATCGTGGCTATTTATAATCGGTGATTACAATAAAGGCTCAACAATGGAACTAGCAAAACGGACGGTCTGTAGAATGCAGTTGACTAAGGCAGTTAACAATATTAATGTAATGTTAGAAAACAAGGACAACAGTACCGAAGATATTTATAAGGCTTTATCAAAGTTAAAATTGGCTAATGATAACTTGAAAGAAATCGACAGACAAGTAGAACCTCTACTTAAAGAAAATATCGAAGAGGAGCTACTAAAACAATATGAATACGAGGAGATTGCTGTTACTACAGAGTCGAAGTTGAGGTTTCGATTGAGTGCAAAGGACAAGGCGCAATCACAATCAGTTGTTCAATCTGATGGCATTATTGCGCAACCGCCAAGTAACGACGTAAGTACATTACCATCATTACCATCTGTGAAGCTTTAGCGTAATTAAATTTGACGGTACCGCAAAAGGATGGCTTCCATTTTGGGAGCAATTTCGAAGTATGGTACATGAAAATTCACAACTAACAAAGAGCGATCGATTTAATTATTTACTAATGTCTGTGCCCGGTAAAGCAGCAGAAGTAATGGAAGGCTTTCTGTCATCAGGAGCATTCTATGAAGAAGCACTAAATGTACTTAAAGATCAATTTGGGAATTCTGAACGGTTAATAGAGCAATATTTTGAAATCATCATGAAATTTGAAACGGTGAAATCGAAGACTGACGTGAACACTTTACGCAAGAATTACAATCGTATTACGTCGGCTATGCGTGCACTTACAATTCTGGAAGTAGCGAGCACGCAGTATAACATGATTGTGAAATCTAGTTTAATGAACTCGTTGCCTCATGAAATGCGATTGGGGTATTTTCTACAAAGTAATGGGAAAGTAGCAGACTATGGCGGCGCCGAAATAGATACGTCACAAGAAACTTCAATAAATACCATGTCTGGGTCTGTTAAAAGAGAAGATAACGTAGACAAACAAGTGAAAGACTTGTTGCAGTTTGTCAAAAACGAAATAAAGTCTTTAGAACAAGCTCTAAAGCCGGATGCAGACAGAAATGATAAGATAACAAATGCAGGGACAAAAAACAGAATTTTGTATGGCAGACATCGCTTTAGAAAAAAAACGTGAAGTTTTAAAATCCAAGGGTACTTGTTACCGTTGTACGAAAGGGAACCATTGAGCGAAAGATAGTAAAAACAGGTTTTTAAAATGTAAAGACTAATGGAAAGCATGCAACGACTATGTGCGACCCAAATTATAAAGCAGGTAGAAGTAACCCAACAACGAATAAAGGAAGGATTAACATCAAACAATAGTAGTGCAGTGAACCCATCAACTGTATCTAGTTTAATGACAAATATAAGTCAAAGTGTATTATTACTAACGGCCTGTGTTTACGCATACTGCGACAAAGAGAGAAAGCTCCTTAGATTGGTTATTGATGGTGGAAGTCAACTTACCTTCATTAAGGAAACCGTTTCGCGAAATTGAAGTTTACCAGTCGTAGGTATGCACCGCTTCAGCATTGCCGCGTTCGGAAATAATGCAACGGTTCCGCCAAAACTGTATAATCGAGTGTTAATTACTTTAAAAGACCAGCATACTGATGAGTTACTAAGAATAGAAGCAGTTGAAGTTCCAGAAATTTGTACCGATTATTTAAATGTTCCTACAGAGAGCGTTGAACAGTATAAACATTTACAGCTGGCAGATAATAAACCTTACGATCCTGATCTGGAACTAATTATCGAAGGAATTAGCGTGCTTATGGGAGCAAACAATTATTGGTCAGTGGTAACGGGAAATAATATACGTATTACTCAACGTTTAGTAGCTGTAGATACTAAATTCGGGTACACGCTGAAAGGTCCATTTCCTGTGGATACTACTAATGTAGCAGTAAATTTGCATACGGTGATACACGCGAGTTTTGTGGACATTGACGCGGAAGCAGTGCAGAAAATGTGGGATTTGGACACAATTGGTATAGGTAAAGAAAACGACGAAAAGAACGGCCTTTGCGAAAATTTCGTGCAAAATCGCATTGTGAAAAATGGTAATCAGTATCAAGTTGCGCTGCGGTGGAAAAGCGACGAAACAATCGTAGAGGATAATAATCTTATTAGTGCCCGAGTTCGTGCTTAAAAACTGAAATTTAAATTGAACAATACCGGTAAATTGGATGAATATAATGCTGCTATTAAAGATATGATAAGCAACAATTATGCGGAACTAATTCCTTTAGGCGGATCCGTGGCGTAGTGGTATGTGTGTGACTACTACACCCAAGGTCCCGGGTTCGAATCCCGACACGGTCCGCTTGAAAAATGTTAGGCGAGCATTTTTCACAAAAATACACCCTCGTTCGCATGAGAGGTAAAATGGAGGTCCCGTGTGTGTGTGTGTGTGTTGTCACGCACGTTAAAGATCTCTACTTTGCTTGGAACAGCAAGGGTTCGGCAAAATTCTAATTTTAGGAGGTAAAAAAAATTCGCTTCCTGGCCAATGTAGTACCTTCGGGTGGAGCATTGGAAAATCACATGTAAGGAACTAATTCCTGATAACGCAATCGAAACGCAAAGAAATGACCGCGTGTATTATATGCCGCACAGACTTGTTGTTAGGAAGACAAAGAAACAACTCGCTTACGGGTGGTTTTTGATGCGTCATCACATACACCAGGACATAAATCTTTAAATGACCTGTTAGAAAAAGGCCCTAACTTAAACCCCGAATTAATTAAAGTTCTGCTTAACTTTCGAGTGGGTCAAATAGGTATAACAGCGGATATTGAAAAGGCGTTTTTACAGATAGCTATGAATACCAACCATAAAGACGCGCATCGTTTTGTGTGGTATGACGATAGTAGTACACTGCAAACGTATCGTATGAACCGCCCATCATTCGGTGTGACTTGTAGTACATTTTTATTAAGTACGGTGATAAGAAAGCATTTGAATGATAATTTAAACCTCGATTCTAGACTAATAAAAATTTTAAGGGAAGGTTTTTACGTAGACGATCTTGTTGTTAGTGTTAATAATAGTAAAGATGAGGAACGTATAAGGATTTTCGCAACGAAACTTCTTGAACAAGCGTCGATGAATTTACGTAAATGGAAAGATAGCGATAGGGAGTCCGCCAAGAGAAGTGAATCACAAAAAACATCGACCCAGAAAGTGATAGGAATTAATTGATGTAACGCAAGAGATAGAATTAGTGTCGACGTAAATAATACGATAGATTATATAAATTCAGTGCATACGATAACAAAACGGCATGTGTCACAGACAATTGCTCGGATTTATGATCCTATAGGTATCATAGCACCCTGCTTAGTTACGCTAAAGATCCTGTTTCAAGATATTTGGATAAAGAAAATTAATTGGGATGATTCCATACCCCAGGATATGGCAAAGGAATGGCTAGTGGGTAGTCAAGAATTAATCGCTTTAAAGAATTTTTCGGTTCCGCGCTGCGTGTGTAGAATAAGGGAGCCCCGCGAATTACAATTGCATGTTTTTTCGGACGCTTCTTTAAGAGCATAATGCGTAGTGGCGTATATTCGACAGATTAAGTTCAACGGTGAAATTAGTACTACATTACTGTGCTCAAAGGGCCGCGTGGCGCCGCTAAAGAATTGCAGCGATAAGATGTTAACGCTACTGACTGCCGCATTGCTAGCGGCTAGGCTACTAACCTTTATAACGGTGAATCTTTCAATTAGAATAAATAAAGTGGTGTGTTGGACTGATTCACAAATTGCACTGTACTGGATTAAAGGTGACGTCTCTAAATGGAAACCATGTGTAGCTAACCAAGCGAAGGAAATTCAAAGTTTGTCAAACGGCCTATGGCGTCATTGTCCCGGCCGCGAAAATCCTGCCGATTTGTTGACGCGTGGAATTAAAGCAAGTGCGCTAATAAATTCTTATGAATGGCAACATGGCCCGATATGGTTACACGAAAATGAACCCTCTAGGCCTTCAATTAATGAAAATGGTGATAACGTAGGGGCCTCAATAGAAGCTAAAATGTGTTTATTGACTTGTGATAATAAGGTGTTAATAGATAAATTGATAGATATGTCTAAGTTTAGTGACTGTGACCGCTTAATACGAATTACTGCCTACGTTTTACGGTTTCTTGCAAACCTGATAGACTAGAACAATAAAAGGACAGGTAGTTTAAACGCGGGTGAGATCGAAAGTGCAGAGAAGTGTTTATTTTAGCAAGCACAGCGAGAGGTCTATTGTGATGAAGTAAACAGTTTATTAGAAGGTGACATTTTCAAACGGTCCTCGACTATTGCGTCACTAAATCCTTTTTTAAACGAAGATCAGATACTACGTTTAGGAGGGCGTTTACAGAATTTGGACGATTGTTTTGATACAAAGCTCTCTATTATTTTACCAACGAAAGCACATTTGTATAAATTATTAATTTACAAATTTCATAATGGTGTACATCATAGTGGGGTAAACGCAACACTCCACGTCTTACGTAAACGTTTCTGGATAATAAAAGGAAGACAGTTAATAAAGTCAATCTTAAATAAATGTGTTGTATGTAAGCGACTTTGTGGAAAACCAGGAGCGAAGCCTTTTGCACCGTTATCTAGAGGTCGTATACAGAAAGCGAACCCATTCGAGGTAACCGGAGTGGATTTTGCAGGGCCGCTATATTTTAAGGACAAAGAGCAGTTAAAACGTTGTTACATCGTTTTATTTACCTGTGCTGTCGTTCGAGAGATTAATCTAGAATTAGTTGTAAATATGAATGTTAGTTCTACAGTTAGTGCATTCAGATTTTTTTTTGCGCGCAGAGGAATTCCAAGAGTAATTTACTCAGACAACGCAAAAACCTTTAAAAAACTCTCCTTAAAATTAGCTGATTTAAATAAAGTGTTAGCCAGGAAAGAGTTAGCTGAGTTTATAAGTGAACATCGAATAAGTTGGAAATTTATTGTGGAACGTGTTGCGTGGCATGGTGGATTTTATGAAAGGCTCGTTAAAAGCGTAAAGGATGGGCTTAAATCTACAATTGGACGCTCCTTGTTAAGCTTCGATCAGCTAAACACATTCCTTACAGAAGTAGAAGCTACAATTAATGCTCGGCCGTTGACCTACGTAGGTAGTGATCCTGATAATTTAATTCCGTTAACTTCTGCACATTTTTTATTAGGACCTGTTGTAAATAGAATAGCATTTATTGATCGTAGTCCAGGAGGTGAAAAAATTCGAAAGCTTTGGGAGCAAAGAACTAAAGTAATCGATAGTTTCTGGAAAAGATGGAATGTAGAATATCTGCTATTATTAAGAGGTGCCCATCACAACGATGATGTGCGTGAATGTTCGATTAAGCAAGGTGACGTTGTGCTAGTACATGGTAGTGATAAGCGCCGATTACTGTGGAAGCTCGGACTAGTGAAAGAGATAATTATCGGACGTAACGGAAAAGTGCGTGCCTGTTATATAAAATGTGCGGACGGTACTTTTCGACGCCCCATTCAGTTATTATACCCTTTAGAAGTAAGAAGTGAAAGTAATTAATTGCGCCGCCAGAGGATGTAAAAAATTGTAAGGTCAGGTACTGGTGCCGCTAGCATTAGGGGAAGAAGGGAAAGAGGCGCAGGATGTTGAAACTGTGTCACCTAGTTTAAGTTTAAAGTCAGTCTTGTATTGGTAGCCGATTAGTTCACTTGGTTGGTTTTTTAAAAAAATATTCTACTTCCTGATGAAGCGGCATTTCATAACACCAGTATAGTAAACAGATATAATTTTCATTATAATCACATTGAAAATAAGCAACTAGTTTTGTTCCACTGACCGTCAAATTCGTTGAATTTCTGAACTTTAGATACAATATAAATAAAATTGCAGTATGCTGAATTGAATTGCATATTAACTATAGTGAAATATATTAAGAACCAAAAAATATGTTTCTAAATAAATGTATTAAAAGATGTATGTGCTTTAGTATGTTTATTTGGCAGGAGGTACTTCCCACGACAAAAGTGTCAAAAAATATCGATGCTTACTTGATTAAATACTTTTTAACGAAACTACTGTAGATTTCTAAATTGTACATAACATGAAAAGTTAACATATAGGTATAGGGAACGCTATAGCAGTTTGATAGGCAATTAAAATGGCAATACGCGCAATAAACAAAATACTGAGTGTTCTGTTAAAATAACAAAGTTGGGTGTACATGTACTCATGAAGGGCATATTACCTTGAGCACCCTATACAACATTCAGGAATGCTAAATACTATAACCCGTTAAAGAAATATCCAATTATTTGAGGTTATAATTTTGTTCGGGAATCGTACACATTTTCTAGAAATATCACATTTGTTGAAAAATCGAAATATCTCAAAAACCGCAATAGATAAGCATATGGAACCTTAACAAAACTTGATCTCATTTGTTGTGTAGAATTCTAAATTGCAACTACATATAGGATGTTCCATAAGGCAAAACCAACCATTGACGTACCACACTTTTGGGATACCCTGTATACTAAAAACATTTTTAAATCGTTGCCACTATTGATTCACACAACTTAGTGCTAAAAAAATTTTTCTAAATTGTACCATTTCGACGTAAGAGGTCGTCCCGTTACCCGTGATACACACTGTATAAAACGGAACTGCAGAAAAACTCCGATAACCCGCAGAAAGGCGAGGTTTTAATAAATGTATCTCTATTTTAAGATAATAATATCTGAAGGAGGCTCAACTAAAGGACCTAAGTGGAATTAAGAACTACTTATTTTTTGCTGAAGATGGGTTTAATATTACTCTAGCTACCCGTGTTTTCAAAGCGGCTCTAGTGAATGTGTAAAGTTAAAGACAAAGGCAAGACAAGTAACTTACAGTTCCCTACATTTCAGTAGTTAGTTACAGTAAGGCATTCGATAATTCAAGTCGACAAGGATTGCTTAAAGTTCATATACTCTATAAATGGAAAATCTCTCCTGCTATTAATTAGCATATAGTTGACAGAAATGGGTTCATGCCGCCAGCTACTTACTTAGTAATCGGATTATTATTAAGCATCAATTACTAACAATCTAATTTGTATTTTAAATACTAAAGAGGCTGCCGTCAAGTACATCCTTTAAATGCGCTGGTGAGCTTAATGGATTGAAAATAGTTAGGAACAGGTTCACTATTTATTTATGCATCTCATGAAAAGATGTCCAGCAGAAAGAATATTTTTCTCTTATAACTTTCTATTGAAAAGGCTATAATTACATAGACCAACGCACTTTTTGTTTCTTGACGTCTGATGGGTGTCTTTTACGTATTTTTGATCGTCACACCGACTTTTCGCATCACAGTCAGGTATTAAGATATTCGTTAATGGCTGTTGAAATTGTATAACATTGTAACAACGGATCCGGCGGGTGACTCATCATTTGAATGAAATCAGCGTCTTAATGTCTGGTGAAGCTTCTAGAAATCGCTGAAAAGGCCGGCTTAAAATATATAAACGACGAGGACTGGATAGGCAGCAGTTAATGTCCTAAACGCGTCTAAAAATAGATATAAATAATAAATAAAAAAATAATATTTAACTGTACACTACATGTTGCTGATAGACTTTAAAGAATATCGCAAAACTGAGAATCAAACGTATACGTTTTGTTATGTTACGTTAATCAAAAAAGCTTACGAGTTTTATTTTGTATGCAAACTAGGAGATCAGGATAAACTTTGGGCGCCGCTTGCGCAGGGTGTGCTGTGAATTTAAAAGGATTGCTCAACGATACCAGCAAGTTTACGCCTTTTGCAGTGCCCATGGTGTTGTCTGTATACGAGGTGTTCTATAATATTTGTAGTGAACTTACCTCAACCGCAGCTCTATTGTTCTATGGGTAATTAGCATCAACTAAGTGGATTATATGATGAGATATCGAAACCGTGTTGCTACACTTTGTATTGTCTATTACACCATTTAACTCGGTCACTTTTCGAACACATAAACGACTTCACTCTTTGACCGCCGACGAACGAGTCAGTTAAGTTCATGTCTTTAACCAATTCCTGCGACAATAACGGGTTTTTCTAACGGGACTAATGGACAAAGGATGGGCAGGTATTTAGGTTTATCTAATACTGACAATTATAGCGTACATTATACAAGTCCCGCAAATATGCTACACGGGGAACCGAACAGGTGTGGAGAGGTTTGTTTGACTAATCTATCTGGAATTTCACTGAAGTCGAAGCATACTGTACAGTACCCAAGCCTACAGTCAGCTGTGAGACCAGTTCTTCACAGCCAAATTTTACGTATCCCCAAACGTACAGAATCATATACCCTTGACCATGATATAAATGCTGCTGAAGATAATACTGTTGAACCTATGGATGAGGACACGGATCCTGATTTCCAACCATTTGATATACGTACTCCACAGTTGCTTTCACAACATTAATTTAACGACTTAGTACTGAATTTTAATTTGTCAAACGCTCAAGCCAAGCTGTTGTAATCCAGATTGCAATCTATTACATAGTGATCACAAATTTCCACATATCGGACACAGTAACAAGATTTTTTTCATTTTTTACGTCATGTGGTTGCTTGGTGTACTGTGTATAGATGTTCCTGGAGTAATGTATGCATTAGGATGTAAATAAAAACTAATGACTGGATACTATATATTGTTTCGCCTATTTTAAGCATGAAGGGAGTTTCCCTCTACAATGGAAATTCGTACCTCTCTTTTTCTATTGTACACGTAATATACATGAAGGAAAACATGAAAATATGAGAACTTTACTTGAAAAAATTAAGTATACATAACATGACTGGAGCATATGTGGTCATTTAAAAGTTGTCGCACTTTTGTTAGGAATGCAACTAAGTACTACTGTTTTCACAGCGAATGCAACAGTAGAGGAATGAACAAATGCTACTTTGTAAAAGAGGAAAATGCGAGAAGACCTTGTTGCTGGAGAAAGAAATCTTACAAATTCTCCTCTCGTCAATACAAAGAAAGTTTTGATAACATGTCTGTTCATAAAACTAGGACTGATGAAAAACTTTCTCAAAGTTTTAAATAAAAATGGTGACGGATTTCATAGCTGAGAAAGAAGTTTCCAAGATTAATTGAGTCAAAAATAAAAGAAGAAGTTTTTATTGGGCTGCAAATTCGACACACCATAAAGGAGAGTATATTGAATTCGAAATTGACCGAAATACTACTGTATGTTCCAATATCTTGAGAGATAGAAAGGCAAAAAATTACCAAGAAATTGGGAATACTTTAATTACCACATACAGCGACATAATGTAGCAACGTGTCTTTGAAAATTCATTTTCTACACTCGCATTTGAACTTTTTCCCCGTAAATCTAGGGTCTGTGAGTAACGAACATGTTGAAGGGCTTCGCCGAGATGTTATGTACTGTGAAAACAGATACCAAGGGATGTGAAGACTCATAGTGCGCACAAATCATTGTTGTAACCAAATCGGGAATACTTTAGAAGTACCCTACAAATAAAAATCAGGCGCACAAGAAATTTTGAGGTTCTGAAGTGACGTAGTATGCATAATTTGTATTATAACAAATGTTAACATTTCATATTTAAACTTTTCACTATAAAAAATATAAATAACTTTTGACTGAAGAATAATAGAAAAATTCCGTTAACAGATTCGTAACCATCGGGAAAAATCCTATAGGAAACACTCTTTATATATTAGGAAACAAAAAAAAAATAATTTGTGGTTCATTGCTAGTTTGATCATTTTAAGGTTACAAACTCAGTTTGTTGAAGTTCTATTCTCAGAAGACGCTTGGACTATATGTTTAATTTTCAGTAGTATTGTTAATTGACGGTAGAAAAAATTACGAAGGTTGTTAGCTTACAACGCCGTATGCCAAATTTTTAGGATTTTAAGACATGTGTGCAAAATGGTCTATTTAAGCAACATCTTGCTGAAAATCTTTGCTACTCGAATCATATATGTGCAAAATCGTCCAAATGAAGGAAATGCTATGATAAAATCAATATATTTTACTGGCAGTCTAAATACAAGTTGTAAAATATTTGGGTATTATATTAGAAAAGTTCCTGGATTATAGAATATAGACACGATATAGCATCTGTAGTATGAAAAACCTGCTGTCAATTTGAATATATTTTTAAATTTTATGGCACTATCATATCAGAAAGTTGTTTAAATTTTCTACCTTGAAAGAGAACAAAATTGTCCTTTTATTGTTGTAGAATCTTTTGAAAGTGCATCATGTAACTAAAACCCATTCTGCACTAACAATATTTCTTTATTTTCAAACTGATTATACAAGCCCTTTCCACAACTCGTAGTTACAATAGAATTTGCTAAAAGCACTCCCAACATGTGCTCTCAGCTGATCGCTAGCAGTACAAGTATCATTTTCTTGACACTATTATGCTATCTTCTAAATTTCCATCTAAGTACTATAATTATCTGTTTAAGTATTAATTATTAATTTATTTAGTCACTGCAGTAATTTAAATCAACATAGAGTAATTAGTATCGGCAGTGATTTGTATCACATATGCACCACCATTTATTTCCTATGGCAACTATTAAAGCCTTATACTAGAACAAATTGTTTTCAAAGCTTTAATCAGAACTAAACTGCACAACCCCTTAAAGGCAATTTATACTCTATCCACTTGCTGTAACTTATTCTAAAAGACATCAAAATTTGCAAATAATATTCTCGAGATTTACTATTGTAGCCTAAATATTTCTTAAATTCAAAACCCTAGTACCTGTCAGTCAACCCTATTTGAAGGGTGACCACCAATTATCTTTTCTGTACAGATGCTTCGTTTGTGTAATCATTCTGTTCGGAGGCAGACCAATCTGCTCTACAAATCATTTTGGTTGAGAAGTTATGGTAGAAACAGTTTTAGATGTATTAACACTTATAACTTGATAAAAAGATATTACACGAAGCTGGGGTGAAAAGCACTGCATACTAGTTTGTAAATAATGTAACAAATCAGTGCGCGAAACTCTACTTAGCAGGAATTTCTAGCTATACTTTATCTTTACACGACCCTAGTTTTGCTCAATCAGTATGAATACGTTCGTGATCGCTAGTCTATATCATAGTATAGCATATATCTGCAATGTCCAAGCGTTTAAAACAGCGCGAGTTAAGGTTCGGGCCTTTGGAGCTGGGTTTTTAAAAAACAACTTCGACACTTAACAAATTTATTTGATTTAAAATTTAGAATAACTTGTACATAATACTAAAAATAATTATTGTACTAGTGAGTAGCTTGAACAACGAAGTATGGAGTTCGAAGACTGACTGCCGGGCATTGAGCTCCCGGGCTTTTTATAATAACCTGCCCCTCACACGGCTGTGGGAACTTGCAGATCTCATGTCTGCGTTTCTCTTAATTGTACACTTTATTACAATGTAACAACTTAATTCTAAGTAATTGCGGTCTGTTGACCGCCTGTGACCTGCCACCTGCAGTATCACTGCCCTCACGGATGCAAAGTTGCATGTCCGTTCTCATAAACTGTCGATAACCTCTCTGGGTTATCCTTGTGTTACAATGTTGCAATGGACTTATACTTTATTTAACAATTTCTAATAATTCCTATTAGATTCAATATATCAATATATATAGGTATTTGGGGGATACATAACTCCTCCCACCGTAAATGAAAAATTAGGGTTTTTCTTAATTTTTAAATACATAAAATTCATTATTCAAATTCATTTAAAATTCATTGTTTCTAAGGGTATACTTATTGTTTCCTTTTTTCTCTTTGTTTCCTTAACTCTAGAACTGTTTCCATCATTCTTATATCTAAGGTACATTTTGTAAAATACATATATAATTACAAAAATTATTAAAATGATCACTATAATTGTTCAAACACTTATATTATTATAATGTAACTTTGGCGTTTTGAGTTCACTTAATTGTTCTTTATAACTTTCCACTAATTTCACGGCGTGGTTGAGATCGTCTAAGTCTAGATGCTCTAGCTTCATAGGTTTCTTGATTATTTCTTCGTCTTCTTGTTGTATCTTGAACTGTAGTTCCGGTAGGTTTGCAAGTTTCTTTGTTGCTATGGGATCTTGATAAACTCTGATTACTTCATCCTTCAATTTCACATAACAATCTTTTTTGAGGGTAATTAGTTTGCTTCCGATTAATGCTTGGTTATTTTCATCTTGGTTGCATTGGATGGTTGCTATTACTTCTGTTGGGAAAATGGCTATCCATTTGTTATCTGTAACTTTTTGAATTTTCATGTTAGTTATTTGCACTTGTTTGGATTCACAGTTTTCGTAATGATTTGAGAATTTTAATAGTTGTACTTCACAAGGGCTGTTTTCTTTAATGGTTGTTGTCGTCATCGATTGACATAAATATTGGTTTGGTGTTACTTCAGTACATTTTTCGTTTGTATAACCATATCTCAGTTCATTTAGGGATAGGAATTTGGTTTTGGGTATGATTACTTGGTATGTGCAAGTAACTTTCGTTGGAAAAGCAAATAAATGATAATAATTATAATTGTTACTTTCTACTATCGGGATTTCTATTAAAAATATTATTTCGTTATTCTTAATGTAGCCTTTTACTATAGCTATCTTTTCAAATATTAGAATATTCGATTCTGTTACATCAAAAGGTAATTTACTGTTAATTATAAGTGATCTAATTCTTATTAATTCGTTTAATAAATCGGTTGGTTCAATAATACTAGAGTGTAGGGTATTTAGTTTTGAAAATGTTAATTGGGTTTTGCATACTGCCTAATTTAATTGGTAGTATACCGGGGAAGTTTTTTATTATATCTTTTATTATTATTGGGTTGTCCGTTCTACCTGGGCGGAGGTTGACGGTAAGGGTGATGACTGTCCATCTGAAATTACAGGGTGTCTTAGGTTTTTCAAATGAATGTACTTTGTTATTTTACCGTTGTTCACTACTGCTATGTTTTTATCTGATATTTTCTTAATTTTAAATGGTCCTAAATTTCTGGGTGCTGTTTTATGTCGCTTGCTTTGAAAGTTTTTCTCATACACGGTTTGTCCTATTGAAAATTTATTTGAGTCGGTATTTTTATTTCGGGTTGTGGTGATACGTTCTTTATCGTTTTCTAATTTATCTTTTACCTTGTCGTAAGTTATTTTTAGTTTTTGTTTGTGATCTTTCGCATATTGTTGATATACTTCCTTGTTGTAGTGTATGTCATAGGGATTTCGTGAATCTGAATGTCCTAAGGTTAATTCTAAGGGTGTAAAATTTGTTGATGACAGAATAGTGTTATTATAGGCGATTAGTGCGTATGACATTAAATTGGTTATATGTTCCTTTTTATAATTTATTCTTAATAATCGAATTTGTTCTAACAGGGTTAAATGTAGTGGTTCAATTAGTCCGTTTGATTCAGGATGGTTTTCCGTTATGAAATGAATTTTTATTTTGTGAAGTTCTAATGTGTTTTGTATTGTATCATTTTTAAATTCGCTACCATTGTCTAGAGTTATTGGTTCGGGTGTTCCGTAAAATGTGAAATATTGTAAAAATCCTTGGGTCACGTCGATGCTATTTTTTGATGTGATTGGTATTGCTTGGCCTATTTTTGTGAATGCGTCTACAATTGTTAGATAGTTTTGTGCTTCTACTACTAGAGTATCGGCATGTAGTTTTTGAAATGGTTTGTCGGGTGTTTTGGTTAACATTAAGGGTATCTTTGGGGGTTTCCTATCGTATTTCTCTCTGTCACATAGTTCGCATTGGTTAATAAAATCTGTGGTCAACTCCTTCATGTCTTTAAAATAATAACGTCTTACAAGTTGCTTTATAGTTTCGTTAATTCCACGATGGTTAGTTTTTCCTTCGTGTTGATTTCTAACTACATCGTTTATTTCGTCAGGGTCGTTTAATGTTATTAATTTTCTCGTACATCTGATGAGTTCAGGGCCAGAGTTATTGAATAGTTTAATGTATAATTCGGAAAATCTTTGGTATAAATGTTCGGTGTTGAAATAAAAATAAAATCGTTTTTTCTCGGGGGTGTATTCTTTTAAAATTTTAATTATTTGTTCCTCGTTGTCATCTTTAGTTATTTGAATTTGGTATATCTTTTTGTTATCTACTTTTGTATATTTTACTGGATTGAGGTTATTTAAAACTTCGGTTATTATAAATTGGTTGGGTTTCATATCGATTGCTTCGTTTAAAATTTTAATCGCGTTTTTTTGGTTCTTCGTTTTGTGTCGAATGAATCGTGTCGATCTCGTCTGGATCTTCCCTTATTTCTGCTTCGTCTACGTTTCCTATAATGGATTCCGTTTCTAATGCATTGAGTTGGATTCTGCTTAAAGCGTCTGCGTTGTTGTTATAAATTCCTTTTTTATATATAATTTCGTAATCATACTCTTCGAGTCTGATTCTCCATCTTTGTAATTTTGAATTCGGTTCTTTCAGTTTGCATAGCCATACTAGTGGTCTATGATCGGTGTATATGTAAAATTTTCTTTCGTATAAGTAAGGTCTAAAATATTTTGTTGCCCAAATTATGGCTAATAATTCTTTTCTATGGTACTATATTTTGTTCGGTTTCATTCAGGGTTCTGGATGCGTAGCTGATGGGTTTATCGCTACCTACTTTTCCTTGGCTCAATACTGCGCCTAATGCTACATTCGATGCGTCTGTCGTCAGTATAAATGGTTTTGTAAAGTCTGGGTATTTTAATACAGGGTGATTCGTTAATAAGTTTTTAATTTTGTCTACGGCTTTAATAAATTCCGGGGTGTGTTCAATTTTGTTTCCCTTTTTTAAACAATTTGTCAGGGGTTTGGTTATCTGAGCGTAACCTTTAATGAATTTGCGGTAGTAACCATTAAGTCCTAGAAATCCTTTAATTTCTTTGGTTGTCTTTGGTAATGGGTAATTTAGAACTGCATTTGTTTTGTCTGGATTTGGCATTACTCCTTGGGGTGTTATTGCATGTCCTAAAAATGATACTTCTTTTGTAAAATTCACTTTTGTCTAATTGTACTTTAAAATGTGCTTGTCTAAGTCTTTCGAATACTTCTTTCAATCTTTTTATGTGTTCTACCAATGATGTGGAATAAACTATGATGTCGTCAAGGTATACAAGGCATTTTTCATTGTGTATTCCTCGTAGTATATTGTCCATGACTCTCTGGAAAGTAGCGGGTGCGTTCTTTAATCCGAATGGCATTCGTTTGTATTCGTAATGTCCTCTAGGTGTGCTGAAGACTGTTCTTGATATATATTTTTCGTCCATCTCTACCTGATGGTATCCTGATGCTAGGTCTGATGTTGAAAAATATTGGCATTTCCCTAATTTGTCTAGAATTTCGCTTATATTTGGTAGTGGATATTTGTCATCTACCGTTTTTTCATTTAACTTTCTATAGTCTATTACCATTCTGTACTTTCTCTTTCCGGTTGCGTCTAATTTTTTAGGTACTATTAACACGGGGCTGCTCCATGGTGAGTTGGAGTGCTGGATTATGTCTTGGTCTAATAAGTCTGCTACTTGTCAGTCAGCTTCTTCTTGGCTTGCATGAGGTAGTCTATATGCTTTTGTAAAAATTGGCTTATCGTCTGTTAACTCGATATTATGTTTTACTGTGTTGGTGAATGTTAATGGTATTCCTTCACAATGGAATATGTCGCGGTATTCAAAACATAAGTTCTTAATTGCTCTTTCTTCTTCTTGATTGATGTCGGTATTGAAGCGGATGTTAGTTAAATTTTCTCTTAACATTTCGTCATGTTCTATTGGGTTGTAATCGTTTTCTAAATTTTCGTCTATTTCCATTTCGTTAAAATTTAGTTCTTCTACGTTAATTGGGTCTGTCAGTGATAATTCTACGGGATAGTCGTTTGAATTTAATATTGTTGTGGTTGCATAATTATCTTTTATTTGTACTAAGGCAGTTGGGGTTTCTACTCCTTGTTGAAATGTCATATGATTTATTATTCCTAAATTTTGTTAGATTTTACTGGGATTTTATTTTTCTTTCCGTTCGGGGTTCTATAGTGTATTTTGTTCAATTTGTGTGTTTTGAAATTTAATTGGGATTTTTCCGTATTTTGTCCTTAATAAGCGATTTTAATGTCAATGTTGGCTCCTAATTTTCTTAGAAGCTCCATTCCGATTAATCCGTCATATTTGTCGTTAAATTCGAATACACAAAATTTATGTTTCATTTTAACATTAAATGTTCTCGGTAAGGGTATATTGGCTACGAATTGGTGTAGTGTTGTTTGATGGGCTGTTTTAATTTTAAATGGTTCTCTTTCTACATAATCTAAATAATGTTTTTGTACGGTTCTGGGGCTAATTAATGTTTTTGATGATCCGGTGTCGATTAATAGTTTGAATTTGGCGTGGGGTATTTCTATGTATGGTAATACTAAATGATTTATGTTATTTAAGTTTATTAAGTTTGGTTGTCTATGAATGGGTCCATTTGAAAATTTGAGTTTGAGTTTTCGTCGTCGTACTCCTCGTAAGTTTCGTATTGTTCGTCACGTTCGTAAGTTTCTGCATGGTTTGATTCATTGTTCGTAGGTGTCTCAATGTAATTATTCTGGTCAGTGTCAAATTTTTCTATTTCTTGATGGAATAGCTCTTCCGATGTAAAATTGCGTTTCTGATAAGGGTTTGGTCGGATATGTGTTATTTTTGTATTTTGTCTGGTGTTACCAGATGAGGTATCCATTGGTGTTGGTTTGTAATAATTATTAGGGTTGTTATTATTATTAGTCATTGGTGTATTTCTATTGGGGTTTGCGTTGAATGCTGGTCTTTGTTGGTTTAGGTTTTGATTAAATCATGGTTGGAATGCGGGTTTCGTAAAAGTTGGGTTAAATGTTGGTTTTGAAAAATGTTTATATTGATTATTAAAATTCGTATTGTTGAAACTTGGGTTATTAATTCGCGGTTGATTTGTTTGTGCGTTAAAGGGTGTAAATTTTTGTTGAGGGATTGTTTGTCTTGTGGCTTGTATGGTTTTTATTGGTGAATAACTTTTATTCGCGTTGGGGTTGTATAGTCTGTTGCGGTAATACATTACATTTTCTTCTTCTATGACTAGGTTCATAGCTTCCTCTAGATTTTGGGGTCGTTGGAATCTGGTTTTATCCGATAGTCGTTCTGTTACGTTGGTCTCCAAAATATGCAATTAGTAGTTGTTTAAACTCCTGCCATTCCTGTAAATCGTCCCTACTGGCGATTAAGGTCAGTGCCCTTCCGGTTAGTTTACTAATTATCAAGCGAATAAGCAATGAATTTCTTTTGTTATCTCCGGGTTTGTAGAAGGTTTTTAGGAACATTTCAGCTGCTCCAATCAAATTTGCAAGATGCGCCTGCGTGCCATCAAATATCTGTATTGTCTCTAAATAGAGACGCATGTCTGTGCTACTCATGTTGGTTAAGGGTTGTTTTCGATTTTGGGTAGTTTCAAAAATTTTTTTTTTTTTTAATTGAGGTTTATTTCGCTATTTTTATCGTTATTATTGCTTCGGATTTACTAATTTTCCGTTTGGGTTGTGAAATTTCAAATTTTGTAAAAATTGGGGTTGATTTTCTATTTGTAACGTTAATTATGCTTGGGATGTATTAATTTTTCTTTTGGATTAAATAATTTCGAATTTTGTAAAAATTGGGGTTGGTTTTGCTATTTGTGATGTTAATTTTGCTTTGGTTTTATTAATTTTCCTTTTAGATTGAATAATTTTGAATTTTTTAAAAATTGATGTTGATTTAGCTATTTGAAACGTTAATTTTGGTTTTGGTTTGTTAATTTTTCATTTAGATTGGGTAATTTTGAATTCTGTAAAAATTGGGGATGATTTTCCTATTTGAAACGTTAATTTCGGTTTGGGATTATTAATTTTTCTTTTAGGTTAGGTCAATTCAAATTTTGTAAAAACTTAGATTTATTTTGCTATTTTCAGCGTTATTTTTTTGGTTAGGATTTGTTAATTTTACGTTTAAATTGGGTAAATAAAAATTTGGTAGAGGTTGAGATTTATTTTGTTATTTTTCAGCGTTATTTTTGGTTAGGATTTGTTAATTTTAAGTTTGGATTGGGTAAATAAAAATTTACACAGTGCGGTGATGTACTCGTGAGATTTATACTCAATACCGTAGTCTTGGATTTGCTTGTTTTTATGCAGCTTTTAATTTGTCTTGAGTTTCTGCTTCTTAAAGAATCTGGAATGGATGGATTTGTTCTCGCTATAATTACTTTGTTGTTAATTTGTAATTAATACTCTTTCCGTGGTTTGAGTTGCATGAACGTACAGTTTGTCTGTCTTGAATTCTAATTATGACTTGAGGTTAATTACTTCTGCACTTTATTGTTTGCAATTAAATACTAAAAGTTGTAGTCTTTGTTATTTAATCATGTTTTTTGGTAATAATTGCGTACCTATGACTATACTTGTTGAGGTAGTTAACACTTACAGGTGTTAATAGGAATCAAACACTTCACCTTGGTACTTGCTGAGTGCTTGCATAAATTGTTATGTTCTGTTTATTCTTAGATCTCTCGGTATAATGCTTGTTGGTAATTGAATCTCTCCGTAATGTTAGTTTTCAGATTACAATTAGGAGCGTTTTAATTCTTATGATGACCGTTTTATTGCACTTTAATAAGTGATGAGTAATTTTTAATTGAAAAACGTTTAGCTTTTATTGTGTGTTTGTACTGCAATTTATTTATAGATCGTTGTGGTGTAATTTCTCATTAAATGTTAGTTGCAATTTTACGCGTTTATTATTCCGTGATGGATTTAATTACTTATAATGCTGCTTTTATGGGTTAATTAAATGCAAAACTGCGTTGCTTTTATTATCCCGTGATGGATTATTTACTTATGATGCAAATTGCGTTGTTGAAGTTATTGCAATTCTCTGAGGTTTTAATAAAGGATGCTTCTTGCTTTCTTCGGATGGCGTCTTAGATTAAAGTGGTTTTAGGTTACCGTAGCAGAGTGTTTTGCTATAATTTATAAGGTCAATGTTTTAATAATCGTTCCGTGACTGCTTTCAAAAATTAGCTTTAGCTTTTGCGTTAGTTTACCGGTTTAAAACGTGGGTTTGAATAGTGCTTCTTATTTAGTGTTAGTGAATGTGCGCCCGTTATTTTGGTTTACTTTGAGTTTGTTTTTTTGTTTAATAATTTGCGGTAAGAATCTCTTAAATATCAAGTCTCATTTGCTTTTTAAAGAAAAAAAAATCTCTTTAACATTCGTCTCATAAATTAATACTTTCTCAAAATAAGGTCTCGTTTTTTTTGGAAATAATTCACTTTGTAATTATTTTCAAAACAATATTCATAAAAATAAAATTCATAAAACAATAATAATAAATGGTAATCAATAATAATAATACTAGCATATATCAATTATAGTTTCTGGTTAAAAAAAGGTGTGGAAATGAACTTACATTAATTTCATCTGTTTCTTTGGTGGGCTCGATCGATGCTGTATCTTCTCCACCTTGGTTTGTTTGTTGGCCTTAGACGATTTTTGTTCCTTGTCCAACTTGGTTTGTTGCTGGATTTAGACGATTTGTGTTCTTCCTCCAACTTGGTTTGGGTTCTGCCAAAATTTCGAATTAAAATTCTTGGTCAACAATCTTCCGATTTTTGGATTTTAGTGCCCTTTTGACATCCGTTACGACTGCGCCAGTTAAGGTTCGGGCCTTTGGAGCTGTGTTTTAAAAAACAACTTCGACACTTAACAAATTTATTTGATTTAAAATTTAGAATAACTTGTACATCATCATCATCATTAGGTCTTCAGTCCTGGAACTGGTTAGACGCGTACCATCATTGTTTCCTATTCTGAACTAACCTACAGATTTCCCTGAAATTTGCACAGTCTGCATCTATCACTATCTGATCTAGGTCAACATCTACCTTTTTTTTCCTATCTCTGCTTGTAATATATCCCATACTGTTACCCAAAAATCCCTTAGAACATATCCTGCCCTTCTATTTCTCTTATCTTTTTCCCCATATATCCTTGTTTCCCTACTATTTCTATAACCTATTTGTTATTATCTTTGTCTGTCCATGCTATCGTCCTCATACACTGTGTATACAGCTCGTTCCCCTTTTATTGTTTTCTAATTTTATGCCCTATTTCACCGAGATTTAGTGAAGGGGGTTAAGCAACCTGTGGCTACCAAGATCCCCCAACACTTAGATATTTGCCGAAATAATGGTTTTCCAGTAAATCCTTTCACACACTTAACATTATTAGAGAATGTTGTCCAACCAATTCTTGTAGTTACTTATAGTAATCATCGTGTTTAAGCACAGTTATTTTCTCGTCATTAGTTTATCCATCTTGGGATTGGTTGGATGCGTACCTCCATTGATTTCTATTCTGGACTAGCCTACACGTCTCCCTGAAATTCCTGCAGCCTACATCTTTTACTATCTGTGTGCAGTAGTCTAGCCTAGGTCTGCCTCTTCTTCTCTTTTTTCCTATCTCTGCTTCTAATATATTCCGCACTATTCCCTCATGCCGTAGTATGTGGCCTATCATCCTATCTCTCCTATTTTTTACCGTTTTCCACATATTTCTTTCTTCCCCTACCATTTTTAGTACCTCTTCGTTCTTAACTTTGTCTGTACATGATATCTTCAGCATACGTCTGTAGCACCACATTTCAAAGGCTTCTAGCTTTTTCTTGTCCGCTTCTCCTACTGTCCAGGCTTCACAGCCGTACAGTGCCGTGCTCCACACATATGTTTTAAGCAATCTTTTCCTTGTTTCTATGTTTGTGGTCTTTGAGCACAGTAGGTGCTTTTTCTTGTTAAATGTAGCACGACCTTGTGCTAATCTTTGTTTTATATCGGTAATAACTTGTACATAATACTAAAAATAATTATTGTACTAGTGAGTAGCTTGAACAACGAAGTATGGAGTTCGAAGACTGACTGCCGGGCATTGAGCTCCCGGGCTTTTTATAATAACCTGCCCCTCACACGGCTGTGGGAACTTGCAGATCTCATGTCTGCGTTTCTCTTAATTGTACACTTTATTACAATGTAACAACTTAATTCTAAGTAATTGCGGTCTGTTGACCGCCTGTGACCTGCCACCTGCAGTATCACTGCCCTCATGGATGCAAAGTTGCATGTCCGTTCTCATGAACTGTCGATAACCTCTCTGGGTTATCCTTGTGTTACAATGTTGCAATGGACTTATACGTTATTTAACAATTTCTAATAATTCCTATTAGATTCAATATATCAATATATATAGTTAATTGGGGGATACATAACTCGCGCAGTAGTCGAATATCCAACCCCAAAGAGAATGCGTCCTAACCGATATTTATAGACTGCTACGTCTTGTTTGCGAAGAAGAAACGTATAAATAATAGAAGTACGGAGAAGAGGTGATCGATCGAAAGTCGTGGTTTGTAGTCAATACTTTCGATTTTACGGAAGAGCATCACAATGGAAGACCAGTCTCAGCCGTTGACGAAGTATACAGTTTTCGTGTCTGTGAATTGATTCAAGATGAACATCGTATCGCGCAAAAGCCTATTGCAAATAAATTACGAATATCGAAAGAAAGGGTAGGTTTTATTATATTTCACAGTTGAGTTTCAAAATTTGTATGCTTATAGAAGAGCACAAACGCAGAGGAAGAGACGCCTAGTCGTTGTATGTTACGGATTGTTTTTTATTTATTTTATTGGTATTGAAAGCTGGAATCATTATTAGAATTCTGAAAAGAAACGGAGTATGTAATATCGGCGTCAAGGTTCACTGAAACTATAGAAATTAGAAACGCTGCTATCGGGTGACAAAATTTTCTTTACTGCTTTTGAAATGCTTATAATGTTTTATCACAATACCGATCATAACTCATCGCGGAATAGTATTGTAACGAATTACTATTTTAAAAGTCCACAGTAAAATCTTACGCGCTAAATAGAAAACTATGTGCACGTTATTCCTTTACAAAACTGTAACTGCTCACAAGCTCTATTAAAATACAAAAGTTGAATAGGAAACAATTTCCTGATTTCTACCAAGTTGACAGATTTGAAAATTACACACAAGTTTTCGAGGGATGATTTGATTGGAACGTTTTGCACGTTCAAAGTTCAGAAGGTGTGAGAATTAACAAATACCACGCTTAAGAGTTCCCTAAAAAGCTTTAATGATATGAAATAACAACAGATTTTGTTTATAGTATTCAATGAAGCAACAATTAGAATAAAACTTTACACTAAATTAATATGCGCACGTTCAAAACTAACAGGCAGATGTATGCTTTGAAACACGAGTGTTCGATAGTATTTTGAGAAAAATTTAACAAACAGGGAAAGATTGTTCGTGACGTCAATATTTCTCAAATATAAATAGCTTCGAAGTCATAATATAGTTCTCTTATGCTCTAAGTTTGATCACGTTAAGCTTTTATTGCTCTAACCTTTTACGATGTTAAGATTGTAAGTTTTTTTATAGTTCGATTTCCTGCTTGTTGAACGAAACAAAAGCGTTTAAAAACTTTTGAAGCGTAGCTTGTTTAAAGGAATATGTATGTAAAAACCGAGCCTTTATAAAACTAAAAGCAGATTTAGAGCATTTATTGTTATGCATTTTATTGTATATTGAAGAGCAAATCTTAATGGCACTAAATGCTTAAGAACTGAAAGAAAATTTATAAAATACATACAGGGATGTAGCAGCTGAGATTCATGTCTCTGATGGCACAAAGTAAGGCCATTGGAAGCCATGGGAATAGCTATATAATTCCATTGTGAGCTCCCTGCGTTAATTAACTCCGTATTTAAATAAATGATATTTGACCTGAGATTTTATGTTAAATAATAAGGTTTTGTTAGCATATAATATACCTTATTTCAGATATTCAATTCAAAATGTCACGAATAGTTAAATTGTTTGAACAATTACCTACTAAAATGTATTTTAAAAAAGTACTGAACTTGCAAACTTGAGGCTATTGCTATGTATTATATTTATAGGATTTTTATCATGAGTGGATATTGAAAAATGGTGAGTTGGTTTTTTATATAATTTGTAAAATTTTGGCATTGTTTTTCACTTATTGACCTTATAATAAAAATAGTATGATAGAATAAGTAAACACAGTTGTAAACAAATTACGCAATTTTCTTGAGGATATTAAAACTCACATGGCTTAAAACGTATTTAATGTTTGTAGTTTTTTTTTAGTTAGTTGTAGTTCTTGTTGTATTTACAGAATTTACCCACTGGTCAAAGCAGTTATGCTGCTCTGCTGAAAGTTATGTAGCCGTCAGCTGTTGTGTATACACAGAAACAGCAGTATATATATATATATATATATATATATATATATATATTATATATATATATATATATACAAAGTAGAAAGCAATTATTGGCAAGTGACTCAAATTCAGCCACGAGGGCATCTTGTCGACGCGTTTCGCCCTAATTGGGGCTCATCAGGACAGGAATAGCAAAGTTGTAATATTTAATACAAACACCTTATGTGGAGTACAGCATCACCTAGCTCACAATTTGTGTCTTCGTGTCATTTTACCTGACATCGCAGGTTCTACCAACAGTCGGCACGGAGGAGATCCGACTCAACTGCTTTTTTCCATAGCCAAAAGTTATAATTTAAAAGAAAAGTAAGATTAATGAGTCTAAAACTAATACAAAGTAGAAATGAATTATTGGCAAGTGACTCTAATTCAGCCACTAGAGCATCCTGTCGACGCGTTTCGCCCTAATTGGAGCTCATCAGGACAGGAGTAGCAAAGTTGTAATATTTAATACAAACACCTTATGGGGAGTACAGCATCACCTATCTCACAATTTGTGTCTTCGTGTCGTTTTACCTGACATCGCAGGTTCTACCAACAGTCGGCACGGAGGAGATCCGACTCAACTGCCTTTTTCCATAGCCAAAAGTTATAATTTAAAAGAAAAGTAGGATTAATGAGTCTAAAATTAATACAAAGTAGAAATGAATTATTGGCAAGTGACTCTAACTCAGCCACTAGAGCATCCTGTCGACGCGTTTCGCCCTAATTGGGGTTCATCAGGACAGGAGTAGCAAAGTTGTAATATTTAATACAAACACCTTATGGGAAGTATAGCATCACCTAGCTCAAACGTCAGTTTCATCTAATACGACGAAATATAAAATCTAAAAATTGTTGTGCTAAACGGTCGATAATTAACACACAACTGCGTTTTAAAAAGGTTACATTCGTCAAAATTATAAGCATATTAAGACAGGACTTTATAGAAAATATTTTCAACCGTCAGTTTGGTTTAAACAACAAGCTAACAAAGTTCTTATAGAGCAAGGGAAATGCACGATTGGTTATATACTACTGATAGAGACAGAGATAAAAGCGTTGGTATTGAAAACGCACGCACCATATCCACGTAGAGTGAAAATGAGCTGTCAGCAGTATCGATTTTCTATAACTCAAGTGGGGTTTTCAACGAGACAGCAGACATGCATCAGACAGAGATAAAGACAGTGCAGACGGGGTTTTATGACGACAGAAAATATTATCATTGGTTAAGAACCGACAGTTTTCCAAACGTAGACAAACGCGACAGGTGGGAGCGCTTTCGGATACGTACGGCACATAGACGAAGTAAATTTCAAGAATTTTCAAGACGGTTGTATCAAAATTTGTAGAATTTACATTTGAAAATAAGCTTTTCACGTGAAGTGTGTCCGGGGGTAGCATTTGGAACTAATATAAATACTGAATGGAAATTATTAAGGGTCTCCTGTCTTGTCTCCTCTTCGCTTCTATACTACTTCACTACGATAAAGTACTGAATGTTGACCAACATTATAGTAGAGTTTTTTTGTGAGTATTAGATGTCTTAATAATAGAGTAAATATAGTGCTAGCACGTGTAGCTTATTAGTAGTGGCCTTCTATTTATTAACGCGAAATACGTGTAGTGTATATTAAATTAATAGAGGTCTGGCTACTACTATACTAAGCTTAGAAAATCGATAAATGGAAGCACAATATATGTGGGGTAAGCATCACAAACAACCAGGATTGTATGCTGATATGGAATGGTACTATGAAACAAGGCGCTTGGCTCGCAATTGGGGTTATTGTCTGTAAATCCGCCGAGTATCACAGCGCATGGTCACGAAGCCGAGGTGTTCTAGTGATCGTCGTCGAAGGAATGGAAGCCTGAAGCATTCTCCAGGTAATTTATTTGAAATTTCTGTTGTCTGATAAACTTTTGTGAAATTTTGGAGCTTTAAAACATCACATTTGAGTTTGTAATTAGTGTATCAAACTGTTCTTTTATACAGGTGAATAATTTGTCTGTAAATAGCGGTAAATAAAAGATTGTATGAATGTTGTATTATTTGGTGATTTTATTAAATGGTGTGCGAGTGGGAAGGAAGAATGGTTGTAAATTTAGGTATCCGAGAGGAGGCATGGCTGAGCTAACCAGGGAAGCTGCTGAAGATTTTTGGAGCAGAAAGTAACAGGGTAAGAAATTTTTTTTTGAAATTTGTGCATGTTTGAAAATTAATTTGATGACACTAGTGAAGCAGAAAACTCTTAGTACCCGAGTCCACGGCAATATATATATAGTTGTGATAACGCCTGGCATTGGGCGTCGCTAAAAGAGTGCTGGGATACAAGTACAGCTAATTGAATAATTTGAAATTACTGACTTACCTTCCTTTCAATTTTTTTATTGTCACCCTATTCAGAATTTGTAGGGACAAGAGGCAGTAATAATACTCCTGTCTCTATTTTAGATTGAACATATAGTAATTAGTCGCATTTCATGTGTCCCCAGGCTGGTCAAGAGCCGATGTAAAATTTCAATGGGCGCCAGGGTGATTACCCCTGAATCGCAACTAAACTACTGACTATTAATCACCCAATTAAATCACCACTGTCCGGTTATATCCATACGTTTAAAATTTCACTACTATTCCAGTCTCAAAAATAAGTTACAAAAGCACCCGCTACTCTTGCCAAATATTAATTTATATATTGCACGTACTTGAATATCTATATACATATATAGATATAGATATATATATATATATATATATATATATATATATATATATATATACAAGATCCCAAAATGTGGTATAACTCAACATTTACCAATCAATATTATTATTACAATAAACATTCATTTTATTACTATTACATGGTTTCCAAGGCTGAAGACAGGTTACTTTGACTTCCCGTTTCTCCAGTTTATATAAGAGAAAAAAAATAACAAAACAAAATAACTTTTCGTAAGTTTACACTAAGTGCACTATGGATAACTAGACTTTGCAAACTTGGCAAAACCCCGATATGATAATAATTAATATTAAACTTCAGTTTCAAGGCTTAGAATTGATCCCGACTAATTTATATTTGCCGTTTAATGCATCAACTAAATAATAAGAGTTTGACTGTTAGTCCCTTCTAGTTTTATTTTGCACCCTTGTGTTGTAAGATTATTACCCTCGACACAGCAGTTTGATACTATGTTTCCAACCGCTTCCAGGATCTTACGCTCCAAGCCTTCACGGTGTTGATCTTCTACCAGATAAAGATGGATTACAATTATAGTTCCTTGTCTTAGCTATTATTATCCCTTAGATTTAAGTTCTTAGATATTTAACTGTCGGTAATCCTTATGACAGAACATCTGAGTTTGAACCGTGAACCTGAATCTGAAACCCTAAAATAAACTGTGAACACACTTTAGAATCCCTAATTTAACTTACCGTACTATCACGGGATCAATACTTGATAAATAATCACTAATCGGTACGTAACCAGTTTTCTTCAACTTCCTAATATCTCTAAGCAAGACTATAAAATCAGCGAATTTGCAACTACCTTTTCGACAATTGTCGACCAGAGTTTCTAATGCACCACTGCTTACTATCATCTAATAGACCCTCCATAAATAATCAGATTCCAGTTGAACAATCCCGTGTACTTCGGAAAAAGTCTACACTTCTAAATGTATATAAGCACCAGCAAACTTTTTACTTCAAACAGAATTCTCGTAGTCTTCTACAGACCTAACTGCTTTGTACTGAAGCCTTTTGTTATTCCGATTTAGTTTATCGAGAATTTCCGATAATTAAAAAGGAGCCCACGGCAAGTTCGGATGGAAGGTGGCTCTATGTTGAGGAAATCTCGAAGGTATAGCGGCTAGTCGAACTTATATGCTCTGGGTAGAGAATGAGCTGTGGGTCGGGGTGTAATTGCAACCACTAATAATAAAAATAAGGCGCCACCGTATTTTTTTATACTGAGAAGACCTGATACAAGTCCCTTGTACAAGGCTAATGCGGAAACCTTTTTTCTATAACCGCTATATAATTTTTAAAGACCTCCTAATCTTTAAAGTATCTTACCTTATGGCTCGACCTTGACCTTAGCAATCCTCCATTGCACCTGTGAACAAATTAAACAAAGAAAAGCACTGTTTGTGCATTCAAACTCAAAAATAATTAAATCCAATCAGAATCGACTTTCATTCCTCTTAAATAAAAGATAGTCTTTAGTCCGAAAATAAGAATCTATTCTTTTGGTATCCAATAAAGTAATTTTTACAAAAATATGTCTTCCTTTATAAGTTAATTTAAATTAGGAAGAGTTAATTACAATGGTACTGAATATATCCGTACCAATTACTATTTAATGAAGTTTATATAACAGATTGACAAAGCATAAAATTGCTTATTTATAGAAAGAGTTAATTATGGTAAATTTACCTTAATTTCACAGTAAATAATTACAGATAATTGTTCATAAAATATCAAATGTAGAAATTTAATTTCTAAAGGTTCAAAGTTTTAAGAATTTACTTTATCTAATTAGTAGTGACATCTTCTGATGTTTCATTGAGTTAATAAAAGAATTTGTAGGAACAAATTACAGATTCATATCGTATGACTACGAAAAATATAATTGAGGTCTGTCCTTGACCTGTTCAAAGTTAACACAAGTCGGTTAAAGTAAAATTTATCTCGTTTCTACGTCGACAGTTCAAACAACATACGAATATAATTTTTGTACATACCAGAACTCCAAATTGCACCTAAATACTTGCTTGAAAGCTGACGTATGTATTAACAACGGAAAATTCCATTCCAAACAAACAGCTGCGCTGCATACTGAAAAACACGTCACTTGGCTTCCATTATCTGCGTTTCAATTTACAGATGTTCCAGGAGTAATTCACATCACAAGAAAGCAAATGTTGTTTGTAATTAACTTGAATAAATTATATATGTGATTCCATATTATACAAGAATAAAATTGTTTTCATTTAATTTCGCATGAATACCATTCAGAAAAGTTGCATATTTATAATTTACGTTGCAATATATTTTAAAATAAATTATTCCCAAAGTTACACTGAAAATTTCAATCAATATTGTTATAGAAACAAATTCACTTACTGTTCCTAATGGTCTTTTAACAAAAACTTCATCGTTCTTCACGACTGGTTTCAACAAAAACATGGACCATCCAAAACAATTTCTGAAGATGGCTTACACGTGCAATCTTCCACCGTGCACGCTTCCAACACCAAAAATCAATCACGGACATCGCTCCTAAGAACAACTATCGACCTGCTTGAACCCCAGCTGTGTTAGAAGTGCCGGCCGAGCTTGTTGCCGCCTGGTAACAGCGATACCTAGCGGTTCCTGAGTAGAGGGGGCTTTAAGAAGGATACCAAACAAAAGCTTTTATATTGTCTCCGTAGAATTTAACTTTTAACATGAACTAAATACTAGTTCTTTATTGGACAATAGATATTATTAAATTAAGTGGATTGGATAACATTATAATGTATTATATTATTTAATATTTAATAAAAGGATTGATTATACAGATATATATATTAGGTGGAAAATAAAATTGCTACAGTACAACGTCACACCCAAAAGTGAATTAACAAAATATCACACCTTAGTACAAGGTTCGTAAATTTATTCTTGTCACAACTGAAAGTATAAATTTACGATATTCTATTTCACTCTTAATTGCAAATGAATTTAAAGATGAAAATGCAATGCAGTAAGTACAATAATACCCAAACCTGACACGGACTGGTACCAAAAATAAATTAGAATTAAACAATGGTTTGGAAAATTATTAAGACTATGGGATTTCAAAATGATAACATGATGGCTCAAACCACGCTAACGGACAAAAAATATGTACAAATTTGTACGGTTACGAAGTAGTCGTTACATTGTTTGCCTGGCTAGCTCAACGGAAGTAACGGAATTTACAAAATGAAATCAAACCCTGGAACATTATAAAGCATCTATGCAGTCAAAAATATTTTCTCTAATACAAAAGAATAGAGAGCATTTATAGCAGAGTTTCTTTCAAACATAGAATTATTCCTAACAAGTACTTATCTACTTAGTTATCAAAATGTTCCTCACTTAATGCTGCTTACAATTTGCAGAACTAAAATCTCTTCTCTTGTAGATAGTTTACCTGGTTTTTATTCCCGCGCTTGTAAGGTTTGTTTGACCAAAAAAGTTCTTGACAGATAGTCTATTTAAAAAGTCAAAGTGTTTCGAACTCTGACCACAAACTCTCTTACAAAAAAAATACTATATGATTAAGACTTATTCTAAGTTAAATTCGAATGACAAATACTTAAATATCTGTTACATACAAAACAATCTAAATTAATACTTGCAAAATCCACAGGGCGCCTATCTGATTCGTAATTATCAGCATTAAATACCTTCTGATTCTATTTTTAAATTGACGTCAAAATCCCAGCTCATAAAATTTTCCATTTAAAATCTTCATTTAGAACATCAGTTACCAAAGTGCATCTTCAATTTAATAATTTAGCTTTAAAATGGCTCTTCGTATTTAACAAATTTCCATCTTTATTGTATATTACAGAATTAAATAACTGCATTTAACTACTTCCATTTCTCAAACTTTTCGTATGTAAACTTTGCATGTTATTCTGACGGCATAATTAAACGTTATTTTTACTTGGTTGTCGCGAAATTATAAATTATTACATTGTCGACCGCGTAAATCGACATAAACCGAATTACTGAATCATACGAATCACTAAAATCAAATCTGAAATAGAATGAATTCATTTGGATACTCTTTAATAGAGCTCCCATTTATATATCTTTATCTGATTACGTCAGGGTTCTCCGGCGTTATCTAGATTTAATTCGAATCTTAGTCATATACGAGATGTAATATTTCCCGGAATTTTACAGTTTTAATCGTCTAATTAGTGTCTAAAACCACTTGGACCGATTTGATTTACGAGCATCGCAATTATTGTTATCTTTGTCAAATTCACGGATTAATTTTGCGTCTCATTCTGTAGTATTGCGAAAGATAATAAAATCAATCTCACGACATTTTTATTATTCTCGCGGCTTCTTAGAATAGACGTTTGTTTATTTAATTAGTTTATGCCATATTTCTTATTAATAAATAATAAAATTAATAAACAATGTATATAAAATTAAACACATTTATTATGTCTTAGTAATAGCATGTTACATTGTATTAAATGAAGGTTATAATTAAATGTTAAACAGAGTTCATATCAGAAATAGAAACGGAAACGACTACTTTGAATTTCAGACGCCACTTGATACTGCTGGTGCAGAAACAATGAACTGCAATAAAGCAATCTTAATTAAATTACTTAGAATAAGAAAGAGTTTCTTAAAGTCGTACGTATGGAGCGTTCTATTAGACGGTAGTGAGACTTGGACAATTAAAGAGGTAGATAACAAAAAGATAGAAGCTTTTGAAACTTGGTGCTATCGGAGAATGTTAAAGATTAGTTGGACAGATAGAGTAACAAATGAGGAAGTTTATAGAAAGATTGACGAGAAACCCTGTATGTGGAAACAATTAAAGGTCAGGAGAGATAGAATGACCAATCACTTCAATTTCTTACTTACAAGTAACGGTGGTGTCGGCTCCCTTGCCTTATCGCTTAGCTTTCTTTCTCTCGTTGACAAATGCGTTAACTACTTTCTATTTCGTTGTCCATGAACCACAATTTTAATACGCGTAGATTGTTTCTCCGCCTTTACCTCGTCTACCTCGTTGGGGTTAATGTAATTGCTTCTCCTTACTCCCTCCTCAATGTCTTGCCTGTGGGATTAACGGCCCTAATTTATTTGTCTTCAATCCAATTCTTGTATGGAAAGGAAAACTACATGGACAGCAAACTAAAAACATTTGTGTTTATTGAGAGCATACAGAAGCTAACAAGAATATTCATCTAGGTTGCGATAGGGTATTGGAGAAATACTGCTCGTATTATAATAATCGGATTACAGCTAATCGATTTATCTTCTTACAAAAAGGGCAATCATGTAACCTGCCTTGACATCAACTACTGTCACCAACCATCTACCTTTTTTTTATTGTTACAACCACTAGATCGACTACCTGGTCAGAAACGCACTACACTTATATACCAAAAATGAAGTGTCCAGAACATCTCTTTCATTCCTAACTCTTGTTTGCCTGATGTTAATACCGCTATATCATCTTCTCTAATTCTTAGCATGTCAATCGTTTATCATTCCAAATATTTACTTCTCTATATTCCTGCTTTAATTCTATTACAGCTGTTTGCTCTTTGTATAAACCATGTATTATCCTTCTATTCCTATAACGCATTCCAATCTTTTCGAGTATTTCGAACATTTTTTCCATTTTACACTGTCGAATGCTTTTTCCAGATCTACATACCCTATATACGCGCTTTCTTTTTCTCTGTTGTTTTCTCCATTATTACCCTTAAAATGGCCGCCCGTATTTCTCTATTCCGCCTAAATCCAAATTGATCTTTTTTTAGTACTTCTTCAGCCGGTTTTTTCATCCGTCTTGTACAATTCCAGTTAGTACTTTTGACGCGTGTACTGTCAAACTTATTGTTCTAAATTTTTCACATCTATCAGCGTCTTTCTCTTTTGGCACAGTGGTTATGGTGTTACATTTGAAATCTTTGGGTATCTCGCGTCTCATACATTTAACTAACAAATTGCGACAGACGTTCTGTTATTGCTTGTCCAGCGGCTTTTAGAGTTTCTGTTTGCACCTTATCATACCCGATGCCTTATTATTTTTCAGTCTGTAATGTTGACACAAAATCGTGTCTCAGTATAGGATATCCCAAGTTTTCATTTTCAGTGTCTGATTCCAGTTCTAATGTTTCTACTTCCTGCATTTAAATTCTTTGTATATTCTTGCCATCTAGACACTTTATCTACATTTTCTACAATGATGTTTCCTCCTACACCTCTTATATTTTTGCCATACTGTTTTATACCTCCAACACTCATTCTAATTACTTTGTATGCTTCGTCTGTCTTTTCTGTTGCCATCTTAGTTTGTACGTTATTTCACTTTTTATTAATCCATTGTTCTTTAACTTTCCTACATTTGCGAATAATTTCACATTTTATGGATTTCTATATCTGTTTTCCTACTTTGTTTGGTCTATTTTGTATATTTGCCTTTTCTCTGATAAATTCAGAATATTCGTTGTTGCACATGGTCTCTTTTTTGTTTATACCGCAAAATATCCCTTGACGCCGTGTCTAATCTGGATTTAAAGCTATTTCATTCCACTTCCTTAGTATTAGATATTTTGCGGTTATCTTTTAGCAATTCGCTTGACTTTTTTGCAAACGTTTGTGGATATCTTTACCTTTTAGTTTCTTAAAGTCAATGTGCCTTTTTCCGTTCTTGTTTTTAAAAATGTTTAAATTGAAGTGCAGCTTTCATAATTACTATGTTTTGATGAGTGAATATACTTGCTTCTGGGTAGCTTCTACAGATATTTACTTAATTCCTAGAGCGTTGTGTAATCTATTTGATATCTCCTTGTCTCCTGTGATATCTTTCACGTGTATCGTCTTGTCGCATCATGCTGAAATAATGTGTTTGTAATTGTTAAATGGTTTTTGTCACAAAATTCTACCAGCCTATTTCCCTTCTCGTTTCTCTTGTCTAAGCCAAATAACCCTATTACCGCTACTTCTCTACCCTCTCCTGCCACTGCAGTAAAGTCTCCCGCAATTATTAAATTTTCATGCCCTTTACAGATCATAGTATGTCTTCGATATCTTTGTAGATCGTTTCTACCTCTTCCTCACTGTAGCTAGAGGTGGGCATGTAGACTTGTATACTACTACTATATTTACTGATTTAGATTCTAATCTAACCATGAGTATTCTTTCGTTCTTTAGTAAGTAGTTTTCCACACAATTTTTTTATCCTTTTCCGTATAACTATTCCCACACCCTAATTTCTTTCTTCTGATCCTGTATGACAGCCTAAAGTCTCCACTGCCAAAATTCCTCACTTCTGACCGACGAACTTCGTTAAGCCCTACTATGTCTTAATGCTAACCTATCCATTTCAATTTTCATATTCTGTGGCCTACCTACTTACTCCATCGTATGACATTCCACGTTCCGACTCGCAAAATGTTCCCGGTTCTTCTTTTGAAGTTGCTGATCACATCCTCTAAAGTAATCCCTTTCCGGAGAACCAAATGGGAGTCAATTTTAACTTCAAACTAGCATAATTTAAAAAGCAAGCGCAGTGAGAAATATTGTTGCGAGCTACTATTAGGCAACCCGTCAAACACACAAGCGCCGTAGGCTCTGCATATTCTCCAGGGTTCGAGAGTTCTTCTAGCAATTACTGGAGGATGTCATCCTTTTTAATTCAGAGTATATATAAGACCGCTAATAAATGCAACAGTTAGTCTATATCAGAATGTCGAACATAAATTATATCGTGTACAGTAAAAGTAGTTGAGCTTTTGGAAGTCCAAGAGTATAGATAAATGTTATATGATGTGTCTAATGTACATGCAGCTTGTAGTATACATAAATAGATAGAAGTGTAATAAATAATAGTTGTGTTAGTGTTGTTAATGGACCAATCTTTAAGAAGTTAGTTTAAGAAGATATTAGTGCTTGTAAATTCATTAGTGTGATAGAGCTTCATTGTTAATTGGACTGAAAACATCTATAAATAAGGCTATACTGTTAATTAGACTTGTGAACAGTGAGTAATAAAGACTCTTGTTATTACTTGTTTTAAATTAGAGAAACGCGGTAGCAGTAGCCCGTTTCAATATAATAACAATGTCTTGCATAAAACCGCATTTAATTGTTATAGGTTCCAGTCACCGTGCAGTAATAAACAGTTTGAACATAATATTTACCATTACTCTATTTTGACATTTTTATTAGCCTTAGCGTAAGCTTACTACTGCGCAAATTAAACATGACGGGTCTATACACCTACGCATTCATTATCGAATATTTATACTAGTCTCAGCGAGGCCATTGCTACTTTAAAGCTCAATCAGCCATTTAAATATACAAATACAATCTGGTATAGAATTACTCCGGGGAAGATCATAGACTCTAGTGCTGACAAGATTCAGTCGGTGATAATATAGATGTACATGTACTTGAAGGATTATAAAATATTTCGAAAGTGTTCACTTGTAAGCTCTAAATAAACCCAAGGTCTGCGCCATACTAACGTCCGGTTAAGACGTCCAATGATAATATCCTTACGTAATCCCATACCTGTAAAACTCAGCAAGTATATTACAACGTGGAACACTAAAGGGAATTGTAATGCAGTTTCATATAAATTTGATTTATGTATATCTTTAATTATTCAAATCTAGGTATACTCTCACAGAGTTTTTACGACTGAAAAATTAAAAATAATATTTCAAAGCTTTTAGGAGTAAAAATTGTAATAAGTATTTATTGCTTTACCGTGATTCAATTCTAGGGTATACATTATATTCACTTTCAATTATTTTTTTGGAACATAGATAGTGGTGAACACTCGTACCGTCTGTTTTCCTTACACCAACTTTAGCCCCACGAGTGCGATAAATTACAAAATAAAAAATAAATCATGGTGTAGTTAGGCATTGAATGAAATATAGGTCGGTACCTGAATTACATACAATTCGACTAAAATGTGTTCGCAAAATTAAAGCTATTTTTATTATTAGCAGATGGCGGTAGCTTTACGATTCGAAATATTTAAATTCTAGAAAGATAACTTTTGGTATAAAAATGATCTTGTTAGAAAAAGTATCAATAATACCATGTAATTACATTTATCAACATGCTTACAAATCTTTCCGTTTGTTGAATATCTTGCTGTTTCGACGTTAGCCATATACAAAAAAATGTTTAAAAAATTCATAGAAACGTTGAAGAACTCCACATATTCTTCTACTAGAAAATACTTAACGTACTTGTAATAATACAAGATCATTTGTTTGTGGTAGCCCTCAAAAACTGTTACGTGCTGAATTGAAGTTTCGTTTGAAAAGTAATTTTACTATACTGGAGGGTGGAGTGATGTAGCGGTAAATTAGTGCACCAACTAGCATTCAGTGGCGCAGAAATTATTACATGACAACAAATATACCACTTTTAGGAGTACAAATACTGAGCTTTCTACTAAATATTTTAGACTTACCTTGAAAGATCTTTATAATGTCCTCTATGTAACGCCTTTGAGCGCCAACCCACCTGAAGAAGTCACAAAATAAAGTCTACTTGGAAAGTGGGCGGTCCAAGTAACGGTTTGAGCGTTCTTTCTGCTGCTAGATGTCAGCATTAAAGACTGAAAAATAATAAGGCATCGGGTTATGATAAGGTGCCAGCAGAAACTCTAAAAGCCGTTGGACAAGCAATAACAGAACATCTGTTCCAACTTGTTAGTTATATGTATGAGACGCGAGCTACCCAAAGATTTCAAACGTAACATCATAACCACTGTACCAAAAGAGGAAAACGCGGATAAATGTGAAAAATCAAAACAATAAGTTTGACAGTACACGCGTCAAAAGTACTAACTAGAATTGTACAAAGACGGATGACAAAACCGGCTGAAGAATGTTACATTCCAAACTATTCATGTATCATGTTTTAAATTTAGAGATACATTTGTAGGTTAATTGCCGCGTATTTTTAAAATGATACACTAACTTCCGTCGTCGCTAACAGTCGAGTCGGTGCAGAAGGAATGCGGATGTGCGGAAGTGGAGAAAGCGACATTAAGCAACGAAACATGGACTAAACAACAAGTATCTAATTGCGTGGTAGTTTTTTAAGAAAAAGGCATGTAGTTTCTCTTTACACCCCCCCCCTATCGTTCCGCTACCTCATTTCCTTCCAAACCCCTACGAGATGCAATAGAAGTTCAGTGACGGGTAATAATTTGAAGTTCAACACGGCGTAATCACGACAACTCTTAACCACGTGGTAGACCCTGAGATGAAGTTTCGAGATGCACATCACGTAAGTAATTTGGATTTTACCTAAATTGTGCATGCAAATGGACTTAGACAGCGATTGCATCATCCGGTAAAAACGTGGTCTGTATATGTTATAACAATGGCGTTAAAGCCACGCCTAAAGTGTAAAAATAACTCGTAAATTGCACGCGGGAAATTTAACAAGAAATACTAGGAGAAGATCAATTTGGGTTTAGGCAAAACAGGGAAACACAAGAGGCCATTTTAGCTTTAAGGGTAATAATGAAAAAAACGATAAAGAAAGGAGAAATCATGTATATAGCGTTTGTAGATCTGGAAAAAGCATTCGACAATCTAAAATGGAAAAAATGTTCGAAATACTCAAAAAGATTGAAATGTGTTATGGGAATAGACGGATAATGCATTGCTCATACAAAGAGCAAGCAGCTAAAATAGAATTAAAGCAGGAATATACAGAAGTAAATATTTTGGAATGACTACGCAAGGACAAACGATTGACATGCTAAGAATTGCAGATGATATAGCGGTATTAACATCTAGCAAGCAAGAGTTAGGCATGAAAGAGATGTTCTGGAGACTTCATTTTTGGAATATAAGTGTAGAGCGTTTCTGACCAGGTAGTCGATCTAGTGGTTGTAACAATAAAAAAAGATAGATGGTTTGTGACAGTAGTTAATGTCAAGGCAGGTTACATGATTGCCCTTTTTGTAAGAGAAGAAATTAATTAGTTGTAACCCGATTATTATAATACGAGCAGTATTTCTCCAATACCTCATCGCAACCTAGATGAATATTCTTGTTACCTTCTATACGTTCTCAATAAACACAAATGTTTTTAGTTTGCTGTCCATATCGTTTTCCTTTCCACGCAAGAATTGGATTGAAGACAAATAAATTAGGACCGTTAATCCCACAGGCAAGACATTGAGAAGGGAGTATGGAGAAGCAATTTCTTTTGCTCCAACGTGGTAGGCAAGGTAAAGGTGTAGGAACAAACAACACGTATTTAAATTGTCGTTTACCGACAATGAAATAGAAGGTTGTTCACGCATTTGTCAAAGAGAGAAAGAAAGCAAAGCGATAAGGCATGGGAGTCGACAACACCGTTACTTGTAAGTAAGAAACTGAAGTGATTGGTCAGTATAACAATAAACATAAAGGTTATCATAAAGTAAGGGATATATTTTAAATCATTACAACTTTTTAATAAATTAAGTTAGTAACATAAAATAAACGAAATCTAGTTGCTTAATGAATGGGATTTTACCGTATCTATGAGAAACAAAAGCGTTGTCATAACAATTGTTGACACTAGTGTCAAAACGAAATTATTCAATTTGAAGTTTTATTTTGAAATTAAAACTCAAGTAAACGTTGAGTTCAAACGACTCAACTGTAATAACATGGATTTACAAACAAGAATTGGTTTAGTTCAGTGCTATTATGAATCCAGCAGAAATTACACCGCTGGATTACGAAGATTTCGCACGAGAATGGGTTTGAGAGCGGGACCCTGTCAAATGAAAGCGTACCGCAATTTGATACAAAAATTTGAAAGAACAGGGTCTGTAACTGACTTACCAAGATCAGGAAGACCAATAATTAGTGATGTCCAAGTTGCAGAGGTTCTTCATGAAAATCAAGACATAGCCAAAAGCAATTCACTCGCAATCAGCAGTGCAAATGCGATATCCAAGCGATTGCAAATGCCGTATACCACGGTTTGGAAAATTTTACGCAAAATTCTAAACATGTATCCATATAAACTGAAAATGCTGTTTGAATTAAAGGACGCAGATTTGGCTACTAGGTACGATTTTTCTTTGCGAGTAATGGCTCAGATGGAAATTGAACCCGAATGGTTATCCCGTATTTTATGGACAGATAAAGCACATTTTACTCTGAATGGTGGAGTCAATACTCCAAACTGTAGAATCTGGTCTGCAGAAAATCCGCAACAAATCGTTCAAAAAGGTCTTCATGACAAGAAAGTCACCGTTTGGTGCGGATTTACAGCTGATTTTATTATTGGTCCGTATTTCTACGAGGAAATGCAGAATGGATAAGCCGTATCTGTAACTGTAAATGGTGAACGATACTTGCAAATGTTACAAAATTATGGTATTCCACAGCTGCAAAACGAGCACTACGGAATTGAAAACATCATTTTTATGCAGGATGGAGCACTCCCGCACATTTTTCGACCAGTCAAAGGATTGTTAACCAACGTTTTTCAAGATCGCGTGTTAAGCAGACATTTCGTAAATTCATGGCCACCAAGATCACCTGATCTAAATCCAGCGGATTACTGGCTGTGGGGTTATTTAAAAAGTTTAGTGTTTAGAAGACGACCAACTACGCTACAAGAATTAAAAGACAGTATTACGGAGCAAATTGGTACAATTCGACCAGAAATGTTACGAAATGCTGTGTACAATTTGGAGGTAAGGATGGTGATCTTACAACAACAAATAGGAGGTCATATTGAGCAATTGCTGTAACCTGTTTTGGGCATATTAAATCCCATTTCATAAGCAATTAGATTTCATTTATTTCTTGTTATTAACTTAATTTGTTAAAAAGTTATCATAATTTAAAATATATCCCTTACTTTATGATAACCTTATAGTTTAAGAAATAGTTAGTTAGTTGAAGGAGTTCGTCGCCCACAAATATTAATAAATTGAACCAGGATAAAGGTGTCGTTACTATTTAGTATTGAGTACATGAATTGTTTGTTCTGGTATATATAATAGGTACATGTACATAAATATTCTTGCCTTATATTATGTGTATTGATAAATAGTTACCCATAAATTAATGTTTTGAGGAAGCACAGTTGATTGATTATAAACAAAGTCATACTTAGCTGTTGCATTCTAAGATTTATTGATTAATACTTAATTCAAGTGTGAGGAAGGTTAATTTTCCCTTTGTTAGCTAGGATAGTGTGGTGAAAAGTTATAAAATGCACCATTAAAATAAGAATCGTGACGATGAGGTAGATGCGAAACATGAAAAACGCAGTAAACATAAAGTGGAAAAATTAGAGGCTGTAATAGCGAAATTAGGGGAAGACATGTCGGAAATGAGTTGAACGGTGAACCAATTAGCACGAACAATAGAAAAGAATTCGAGTGTTGGTAGTTCCAAGGATTGTACCTTGGATAGCAAAGTGAAACGGGAAAATAATGATTATGACCTCAATTATGTTTCTTTGTGAAGGGAATTAGGAGGGACACAATTTATCATTTATACTGGGAGAATCGCAACACCATATAGTATTTATTAGAAAACTAAGAAGATCCGCGGATAACGCGGGAGTTCCGGAACAAAATAAATTGGGACTTGCTTTAAACATCCTCAAGGGTTCTGCAAATGATTGAGAGCAATTTTGCCGTGCTTTTGAGGAACGCTATTGGGATATTGAATAGGAACGAGATAAAATATGGGTAATACAAAGTGCGAATCGCGCTGATTAATTTTTGAATTTTGTGGGACAAGCGGTTTTTCTATCCGAGAAAATTGAGCAGCAACAACTGGCTCAATGGTTGGTAAAGCATATCCCGCCAGAACTGCAAAAGGAATTTTTGTGTCCGGATTGAGGAGTGTCGAGGAGATTGAAGCCTATTTGCGTAGTTTAGATACTACTTTGCCTGGCATGAGGAAAGTAATTCGAGCATAGAAAACGAAAATCTATATAAGTTGCTGGTTATTTTGCAGAAAGAAAAGCCCGTGAGCGGTTTCACTGTTCTTGCAGATCATCAGACGGACGCATCTTTTTTTGCAAAACAACCAACTAAGTTCTGGGATTATACACAAATCAAGGTGTATTTATAATACAAACAGTTTGTCATGCACTCTCTCTACTCGAACGTAAGCAACTAACCATCTGTAACTTTTACAAGTCCCAACATAATCCGTATAGATGGAGTTGGTAGACAAAATTTTTAAAAACTTAGTCAATAGACAAGATGAAAAATTTAATTATTTATTTATTTATTTTTTTAATCGCGGAAACTCTGCGGAGGGGTGAATTATACATATAAAATAAAGTGTGATGGTATTAACACTGGAACTGTTTTAGTTACAGTACTAGAACCGAAAACATATGTTGAACGTCGATTTACTGTAATTGGTGAAACATTTGACAGTGGACTAAATTTTATAAAGATTTATAACAAATATAAAACCCAATGACCCATCAATGTCCAAACTGATCATTTCCTATTGCAATATAGAAATGGAAAATTCAAAACTTAGGTTGTAGGTATAAATACGTTTTCAAAAATCCCTTTACTTATAGCAACATCTCTGAATTTACCTAACCCAAAAAATTACACTTGGACACGCACTCCGACGCTCTTCCGCGTCTCTATTGGCATATTTTGGTGGTGATTTAATTCAACTAAAAAAGCACGGTGGATGGAAATCCAGTACAGTTGCAGAGAGTCTCGTAGACGACTCAATGCAAAATAAAATAGATTTCGCTACAAAAATTTTAGCAGGAACCAGTTCGAGTTCGAATCACACAAATGTTCAACTGCCTGCTAACAATTCAATGAGTATTAATATAACTGTAGAAGATATTATTTCTATAAACTTATTAAATGTTGACAATTTGAATACTAATATAGCACATTTAACTTCACTTTCACTACAAATACTCAAAATTGTACATTTAATATTCGTGTTACTAAATAAATATAAATGAATGACGATTATATCGAATTTATCTATCTACGGACGTAGAAAAGATTTTGTATGAAACTCTTGAGTTAAGTACCTTTTTTTCAGTCGTAGGAAATGCAGCACGAGCCGAAGGTGAGTGCTGTGAAATTTTCCTACTCGTGAAAAAAGTATTACTTTACTCACTTGTTGCATAAATAACTATTTGTTAAGATTATCCATTGTTTACAGAAGTGTAAAATTTTGACATTCCCATATCTCTTTTATTGTGAGCGGCGCAGCGTTGCCAACTTTCTTAGGTGCTGTGTTGTCAGATTGAGGTATTCTTCAAAACATTCTTGAAATTTCGTGTTTAAAGGCGAGTGGTTGTTTAATGCAATTTATTGGATTTGGTGAAAATATAAACTAATGTTTGCTTGTGTCCTGATTTGTTTTGTAATGCATTTAACTGCTATTTAAAGCATTTATTGGGCATTCTTATGAATAATTCCTGATCTTCTTTCTGTTAAAAGCAAACTTATTTGTGTTCCATCCTCAATAGCTGTTCATGTCCTAAATACAATCACTATGTTAAGTTGTGGTATAGCTTTATGTCTTATAAAACTGATCAAAAATTCTACCCCTCAATTTAAAATTGACGTGATTATTGTGCCTTTAATCACTAATTCCGTACGATACGCCCCAGTTTCGAAACGTTGGGATCATGTTGAGGATTTATCTTTGGCCGACCCATATTATGGTCGCCCCCGTGAAGTAGATTTGCTATTAGGAGCAGATGTTTATTCTTCTGTTTTGCTACCTGGTTTACAGCATGGGTATATTGGTGAACTTACAACAGTGAATACAATTTTTGGTTGTGTAATTGGTATAAAAACTGGTTGCTCTTCTAATACAAAAGTGAAATCATTGTGTACAATGTAAGTGTTCCCTTGGATACAATTCTTCGACAATTTTGGGAACCGAACAAGTTCCAATGTTCCAGAAACACTGTTTTATTTCCAGAAGATACTCAGTGTGAAACTATTATCAAACAAACTCATAAGCTCATAAAGAAGGGAGATTTGTTTTGCATTTGCCTTTTTGTGATGCATGTATGGAATTAGGTGATTCCTATTCTATGGCGCTAAGACGATTCGAATTCTTAGAAAGACGCGTAACTAGAGATTGTGCTCTTGCTGACAACTATAAGGTCTTTATGAAGGACTATCTACATTCCGGTCATCTGTCGTTAGTAACATTGTGTTATCAAACCCAATAGTGCTACATCAAGATTGAGAGTCGGGTTTAACGCTTCAGCAAAACCTTCAAATAGTACATTTTTAAATGATGTACTGTTAATTGATCCTAAACTACAGAGAGATTGAACAGGTATTCTTTCCAACTTTAGTTTACATCAATTTGTTGCGACCGCAGACATAAAACAAATGTATCGTCAAATTAAAATATTTGAACAACATCGTCCTTTTCAGCGTATTCGGTGAAGACTTTCTAAAAATGATCCTGTTAGCGAATACATATAGTGTTTCTTCATCGCCTTTTTTAGCAATTCGTGTTCTTCTGCAACTTGCTAATGATAATTGGACAAATTATCCTTTGGCTGCCAAGATGCTTATGCCTGACACATTCATCGATAATACAGTGACTGGTTGTAATTTTTTGATAGTGCTTCAAACTTACAACAAGAACTTATACCTTTGTTATTCAGAGTTGGATTCACACACCGTAAGTGGGCTAGTAATCATTGTAAATCGTTGTCGTCGTTTTCTATCAAAGATCTTCAACCGTTGTGTTTTGATGACGCAGATACATTATTCTTGAAGGTCATGGGCGTTCAGTGAGATCCTCGAACAGATTGTTTTCAATATAAGGTAGAACCTTTATTTCAAATTTTACCAAACGAGGAATTGTATCAGATATTACTAGAGTATTCGATCCGATTGGTTTATTAACTCTTGTGATCTTTCCTACTAAATATTTGATGCAACAACTTTGGAGTTTAGGACTGCATTGGGATGGTAAACCTCCTTCGGGTGTAATTGATCGTTGGTTATCTTATAACTTACAATTGCCATGTTTAACTAATCTTACCATTCCTGGTAATATTTAAATTGATAATGCACAATCGGTACAGCTTCCTGAAGCAGGCTATACTGCTGCCATATATATTCGTTGTGTTACACTCGAAGGAAACATTTCCGTAAAATTAGTGTATGCCAAATCTAAAGTTGCTTCTCTTAAGAGAATTTCGTTACCGCGTATGGAGTTATGTGCAGCTGTGCTTTTATTCAATTTAGTGGAATACCTGATTTGTTTTTACAAAAACGTGATTAGCTCTAATTAGATATATGCTTGGTCAGACCCTACAGTAGTATAATCTTGGATCAAATCGTCTTCTCATCGATGGAAGACATTTGCTAGTAATCGCATCTGTCATATTCAGGATAAGATTGTCCCTCATCAATGGCATCATGTTAATGGAGTGGACAATCTCGTATATTGTGCTACGCGTGGACTAATGTTTTTTTATCATGTTAATCATTCAATGTGGTGGTTAGGTCCAACTTTTTTTTACATCTCAAATAAATATTCTTTATTTGATGCACTGAAAATAGACCCAGTGGCAGAAAGTGAACAAAGGAAATTAAGTTTGTTAAATGTCTGCTTTTGATCAGAAAAATGTCTTATTGAATACATTTTCATCATCGCGTAAAATTCAAGGTGTTGTGGCTTATTGCTTAAGTTTTGGTAGTAATTAGAGATGTGAACTGCAACAAAGAAAAATAGGCTTTCTTGTGATAAAGGATTACTTGTGATTGCGAAAAAGTTCAACATGAGGTTTTTCTCAATGAAGTTGATTCTATTGGGAAAGGTAAAGTGTGTACAAAACCAATTCAAAAATTGGCTCCGTTTATCGATTCCGACAACACTGTGCGTATTGGTGGTCGTTTATGACTCTCATTATTATTATATGATGCTAAGAATCTTCTACTACTACCACGAGAACATAGACTCACTAAGTTGATTGTCGAATATACACATCGTAAATATCTACAACCAGGTACACAAACTTTGAGTTATTTGATTTCTCAACAATTTTGGGTGTTGGGTTTAAAACGTGATATTAATCGGGTTCTTTTAAAGTGTGTTCAGTGTTTTAAAATCAACCCTACCTCATTGTTTCGTATAATGAGCGACTTACCTGCCACTCGAATTTCTCAAATAAAACCATTTAGTCATGCTGGATTAGATTCTGGTGGTTCCATTGTCATGATTCCAAAACATGGTAGAGGTACAAGGAAAACGGACCAAAGTATACATTTACATTTTTGTTTGTATGGCCACAAAGGCTTTATATATTGAACTGGTTTCTGATCTTTTATCCGATGTTTTTCTTGATGCCTTGCGGCGCTTTATAGTACGACGGGGTCGTTGTTTCGATTTATGTAATGACTAGGTTATCAGTTTTGTCGGAGCGTCGAGGCTGCTCATATATTACGCTCAAGAGGTCTCTGGATCATTAACCATCAAGTGGCACTATAATCCTCCTGCATCTTCCCATGTAGGTGATATCTGGGAAGTAGGTGTTCGGACCATTAAGACTCACTTATATAGAATTATTGGCGATCAAGTTTTGACACACAAAGAACTTTAACAGTGCTTGTTCAAATTGAGGCTGTTTTAAATACTCATCCTTTGTAATCAAAATGATCTATGGGTCCTTACACCTGGACATTTTCTTACTTTGGAACCATTGACGTGTCCTCCGGATCCAGATATCACAGATGGTGGAAACTGCTGTAAAGAATGCACCAAGACTTCTGGAAGCGTTGGTCTTCAGAATATCTCAGTTCTCTGAAACAGCGTGAGAAATGGATAAAATCCTCTTCCCATGTTGATATTCATGATTTGGTGGTAATCAAAGATTCCAATTTGCCTCCACTACAGTGGAGACTTGGTCGAGTAGTTGCTCTTTTTCCAGGCCGTGACGGAGTAGTCATGGTCGCTCGTGTGGGCACTCAAAATTGAGAATTATATCGTCCCTTAATTAAGCTGTGCCTACTACGACTGTAAATAATAATATGTATAATTATAACTACTTATGCCTATGTAAAATGAAATTTTGTTGAAGTTACATTTTGTATACATGTCTTCAAGTACATTGGTATACGTTTATTATTATTATTTTTCTTCTCAATTAATAAAAATAACCTTGCTTATTTTGGTGAGCGGTATGTTTATTATTGGTTAATTTAATTAGTTAAATTTTTATTCTTATTCGTGTACTAAAATTAGCGTGTTTGTTGGTACATTATCACTCTCGCCAACGTATTTTTTTTTTTTGTAAAACAAATGCAAGAAAGACGCCATTAGTCTTCTTTCTACAAGTGAAACTACTAGGTGAGTGTAGTTACGTTTGAACACACCAATTGTGTGAAAATTAAGTTAAACATTTCTACTTACTTCGTGAATTTTAATGATTCATTAACAAAAACTTTTGCTCAAATGAAGTAAAATATTTAAAGCTTTTAACCTGAATATTAATAATTGTATTCAATTTAAGAGAAATTTTCAATACAGAGCTTTTTAATTTCACTTTTATATAGTCGGTTGAACGGTATTGATTATTAACCTTAGAAATATGACATCGACGTTAACCTTTAGAAAATTAACATTAAGGTATGTGCCCATTGCGTTTTTAACTTAGACCTGTCTCATAAACCTATTATTACATAGAGTGATAAAGTGCAAAATATTAGACCAATAATTCATTTTTAATAGTTAAATAGCACACTTCTAAACATAAAGGAAGGAAGCTCGTAACTCGAAAATAATATAGTTATAAATCAACTTTCAGGGATAATTGGTGCCACGAATACTTTAATCCATTATATTTCGATAAGAAATGCTGTTGGATATTTTTAAAAGTATTCATCGTCACTGAATCTGCAATGACACACTTTATCAGTAGATTAAAGAATTATTGCTATCTTTTTATTGGTTTGCTTTTTGGACGCTTTCCTGGCTTTGTTTTTGGTGGCAAAAAATTATTATAGACTCGAGTAAAGTGCAATTGTATAGTTCGTCAGATGTAAATGATCGTTCGACTGCTTTTATCAAAAACTAGTAGCCAATCACAGCAAATGCAAATTAGTTACGTGCTAAGTTTCAATTCTGTACAACAGCAGATCAGTGCACTAAATCGATGGTTTCAAATCAATATCTTGTAAGTCAAGATCTAACATTTTTCAAGAGAAGCAAATAACTGTCTGCATTTGATAATAAAGCCAACGACTTGAAAATATAAGTTAACAAATGCAACGATTTTAAAGACGTGTGGAACTATGAGGCGGTTTATTCAAAATTTGAATTTGTTCTATTCAAAATTGGAGTTACGAGGTATTGCTAATAAAAAAAAAAGAAAAAGAAAGAAAGGAAAAAGAAAGAAAAATGTTCATTTAACTTTATTTAATGGTTTTTAAATTTAACACAAACAAAAAAATTGTTTATAGATAAGGAAAGTTTCAAATTAGCTGACAATAAATCAGTTGGGTATTAATAATGTGGCAAATTATTGTAAAATAACCAACAGTCCTCTGGCAATACTGGCTTCAGTTGCTGAAGATGATCAAATTTTTTAATCAAATTTTTTAATCTGTAGTCTTTGCTTGTGGCGTTCTCTAAAAATGGTCTCTGTTGGAACTCCGGTTTGTTTTACCCATTCTTCGTGTTAACCGTTTGCATTTATCGTCAAAATTTATCTTATAAAATATTGTCCCTTCAGGTGAATATTTCAGCGACCTAAGATTTACAACGGCAGGATCTCCTGATTTTCTTCCAGGCCTTATGCAAGCATAAACCAGGGGTGATTAAAATTAGTAAATATGCATAATTTACAATTTTCACTGCATAGTTTTCTGGTAATGATCATGCATCTTCAGTTATGCGAGTATAATCGCTCGGCAACATAATTTTGTAATTGCTCAATTTTCTTTCGATAGTAGCGTGAACACTATCGCATTCCATCTGTGTATGCGCTTTTACAAGAAATTTTTGCTGGATGGTAACGTTTAATTCTTTTGATAAATAGAGAAAAGCATTAGACATGACAGCATTTTTTTCTGGTATGTACAACTATCTGAATAAATAACAATAGATTTTCCATCATTATAAGGTGTCTCCGTATATAATCAACAATAAATGATGCGAATGTTGACGCTTGAAGATCGCCATGGGTTTCATCAAACCAATAACATGTGCAATGTCTTGTTGCCCAAGTTATATACTGTAAAGTCGTGGACACTCAACTTAGTTTTAAAATACACCGAGCTAGCCATGATTCATGGGCACACCTTCACAGTTTGTAACTCCATGGTTACTACATGCTGGACACATTTCGAACTTTCTTCCTTATCTTTCGCTTTTTCCTCTCGTGCCCTATCTTTTTCCTTTTGTATCTTTTGTATCTTCCGATAAATTCTTTTCTTTGTATTGGCAACAAACATAGCATTCATCTTTTTTGGTTGGTATAACGAGATGTTCATCTTTTTTAACATTTTAGTCAAAGAATTTTGGCTCATATAAGGCATGTAGCTTTTGAAATGGTTTGTCAGGTGTTTTGGTTAGCATTAAGGGTATCTTTGGGGGTTTCCTGTCGTATTTCGCTTTGTCACATAATTCACATTGGTTAATGAATTCTGTGGTCAATTCTTTCATGTCTTTAAAATAATATCGTCTTACAAGTTGCTTAATTGTTTCGTTAATTCCACGATGGTTGGTTTTTCCTTCGTGTTGATTTCTAATTACATCGTTTATTTCGTCAGGGTCGTTTAATGTTATTAATTTTCTCGTACATCTGATGAGTTCAGGGCCAGAGTTATTGAATAATTTAACATATAATTCTGAAAATCTTTGGTATAAATGTTCGGTGTTGAAATAGAAATAAAATCGTTTTTTCTCGGGGGGTGTATTGTTTTAGAATTTTAATTATTTGCTCTTCGTTGTCATCTTTGGTGATTTAAATCTGGCATATCTTCTTGTTATCTACCTTTGTATATTTTACGGGATTGGGGTTATTTAAAACTTCGGTTATTATAAATTGGTTGGATTTCATATCGATTGCTTCGTTTAAAATTTTAATCGCGGTTTTATGTTCTTCGTTTTGTGTCGAATGTATCGTGTCGATCTCGTCTGGATCTTCTCTTGTTTCTGCTTCGTCTACGTTTCCTACAATGGATTCCGTTTCTAATGCATTAATTTGTATTCTACTTAAAGCGTCTGCGTTGTTGTTATAAATTCCTTTTTTATATATAATTTCGTAATCATAGTCTTCTAGTCTGATTCGCCATCGTTGCAATTTCGAATTTGGTTATTTAAGTTTGCATAGCCATACTAATGGTCTATAATCGGTGTATATGTAAAATTTTCTTCCGTATTAGTAAGGTCTAAAATATTTTGTTGCCCAAATTATGGCTAATAATTCTTTTTCTGTGGTGCTATATTTCTGTTCGGTTTCGTTTAGGATTCTGGATGCGTAGCTGATGGGTTTATCGCTACGTACTTTTCCTTGGCTCAGTACTGCGCCTAATGCTACATTCGATGCGTCTGTCGTTAGTATAAATAGTTTTGAAAAGTCTGGGTATTCTAATACAGGGTGATTCGTTAATATGTTTTTAATTTTGTTTACGGCTTTAATAAATTTCGGGGTGTGTTCAATTTTGTTTCCCTTTTTTAAACAATTTGTCAGGGGGCGTGGTTATCTGAGCGTAACCTTTAATGAATTTGCGGTAGTAACCACTAAGTCCTAGAAATCCTTTAATTTCTTTGGTTGTCTTTGGTAAGGGGTAATTTAGAACTGCATTTGTTTTGTCGGGATTTGGCATTACTCCTTGGGGTGTTATTATATGTCCTAAGAATGATACTTCCTTTTATAAAAGTTTACTTTTGTCCAATTGTACTTTGAAATGTGCTTGTCTTAGTCTTTCAAATACTTCTTTCAATCTTTCTATGTGTTCTACCAATGATGTGGAATAAACTATGATGTCGTCTAGGTACACCAGGCATTTTTCATTGTGTATTCCTCGTAGTATATTGTCCATGACTCTCTGGAAAGTAGCGCGTGCGTTCTTTAATCCAAATGGCATTCGTTTGTACTCGTAATGTCCTCTAGGTGTGCTGAAGGCTGTTTTTGATATATTTTTTCGTCCATCTCTACCTGATGGTATCCTGATGCTAGGTCTGATGTTGAAAAATATTGGCATTTCCCTAATTTGTCTAGAATTTCGCTTATATTTGGTAGTGGATATTTGTCATCTACCGTTTTTTCATTTAACTTTCTATAGTCTATTACCATTCTGTACTTTCTCTTTCCGGTTGCGTCTAATTTTTTAGGTACTATTAACACGGGCTGCTCCATGGTGAGCTGGAGTGCTGGATTATGTCTTGTTCTAATAAGTCTGCTACTTGTCTGTCAGCTTCTTCTTGGTTCGCATGAGGTAGTCTATATGCTTTTGTAAAGATTGGTTTATCGTCTGTTAGTTCGATGTTGTGTTTCACTGTGTTGGTGAATGTTAGGGGTATTCCTTCGCAGTGGAATATATCGCGTTATTCAAAACATAAGTTTTTAATTGCTCTGCTCTTTTTGATTGATGTCGGTATTGAAGCGGATGTTACTTAAATTTTCACTTAACATTTTGTCATGTTCTATTGGGTTGTAATCGTTTCTAAATTTTGTCTATTTCCATTTCATTAAAATTTAATTCCTCTACGTTATTTGGGTCTGTTCATTATAATTCTATGGGATAGTCGTTTGAATTTTATATCGTTGTAGTGGCATAATTATTTTTTATTTGTACTAAGGCAGTTGGGGTTTCTACTCCTTGTTGAAATGTCATATGATTTAATATTCCTACTTTTTTGTTAGAATTTACTGGGATTTTTATTTTTCTTTCCGTTCGGGGTTCTATTGTGTATTTTTGATCGATTTGAGTGTTTTGAAATTTAATGGGAATCTTTCCGTATTTCGTCTTTAATAAACGATTCTTTATGTCAATGTTGGCTCCTAATTTCCTTAGAAGGTCCATTCCGATTAATCCGTCATACTTGTCGTTAAATTCAAAAATACAAAATTTATCTTTCATTTTTACAATAAATGTTCTCGGTAAGGGTATATTAGCTACGAATTGGTGTAGTGTTGTTTGATGGGCTGTTTTAATTTAAAATGGTTCTCTTTCTACATAATCTAAATAATGTTTCTTCACGGTTCTGGGGCTAATTAAAGTTTTTGAGGATCCGGTATCGATTAATAGTTTGAATTTGGCGTGGGGTATTTCTATGTATGGTAGTACTAGGCGATTTATGTTATTTAGGTTTATTAAGTTTGGACGTTTATGAATTGGTCCATTTGAAAATTTGAGTACGAGTTTTCTTCGTCGTCCTCCTCGTAAGTTTCGTATTGTTCGTCGCATTCATAAGTTTCTGCATGGTTTGATTCATAGTTCGTACTTGTCTGAATGTAATTATTCTGGTCATTGTCAAATTTTCCTACTTCTTGGTGAAATAGTTCTTCCGATGTAAAATTGGGTTTCTGATGAGGGTTTGGTCGGATATGTGTTATCTTTGTATTTTGTCTGGTGTTACCAGATGAAGTATCCATTGGTGTTGGTTTATAATAATTATTAGGGTTGTTATTATTCATTCGTGTATTTCTACTGGGGTTCGCGCTGAATGCAAGTCTTTGTTGGTTTAGGTTTTGATTGAATCTTGTTTGGAATGCGGGTTTCGTAAAATTTGGGTTAAACGTTGGTTTTGAAAAATGTTTATATTGATTATTAAAATTCGTATTGTTGAAACTTGGGTTATTAATTCGCGGTTGATTTGTTTGTGCGTTGAAGGGTGTGAATTTTGGTTGAGGGACTGTTTGTCTCGCGGCTTGCATAGTTTTTATTGGTGAATAACTTTTATTTGCGTTGGGGTTGTATAGTCTGTTGTAATTATATCTTTTTCCGTGGGTTTTAATTAAATTGCATAAACGTATAGTTCGTCTGTCTCGTCTCCTTGAATTCTAAATATAACTTGCAGGTTTTCCGTTGAATACTTTGTTGCACTTAATCTTTGTAATTTAATCACAAAGTTATGTCTCTTGAATATGTAGTTCAGTTTCTTGGTTATTTAATTGCGTACGTGCTGTATAACATGCAATTATACTTGTTAAGGTAATTAATACTTACTCACAGGTGTTATTTTCAGTTTGTAGGAATTAGATAATTTGCTTCTTTACTCGTTAATTGCATAAATGTTGCGTCTGATTATTTTTAGATATCACCGTATTCAAATATAATGCACAACTTGTAATTGTATCTCCCGTATGGAAAGTTTTAGTTTCTATGATGAACGTTTTAAACTATTTTCAAAAAAATATTGGCATAAAATAACAATAAAATAATAATATAATAATAATTAAATAATAAAATAATAAAACTAACATATATCAATTATAGTTTGTGAGATCAATTGGTTTTTATGGAAACGAACTTACATTAATTTCTTAATTTGTTTCATTTGTGGGCTCGATCGATGCTGTATGTTGTCCACGTTGGTTTGCTTTGCTGGATTCGGTCGATTCTTGTACTTCCTCCAACCTGGTTTGAGTTCTGTCAAAATTGCGAATTGAAATTCTTGGTCACCAATCTTCCGATTTTTGGATTCTCAGTGCTCTTTTGACATCCTACCGCTGCGCCAGTTAAGGTTCGGGCATTTGGAGCGGGTGTTTTTAAAAAACGTTTCCAAACTTTTAACAAATTTATTTTATCTTAAAACAGAAATTAACATGGAATTTTGAATAACTGTAAAATATAACTTTAATTTGAAAACATTTAGTTAATTGTAATAAGGTGAGTAGCTTGAACAACAAAGTATGGAGTTCGAAGGCTGACTGCCGAGGCTTGAGCTCCCGGGCTTTTTATAATAACCTGCCCCTCACATGGCTGTGGGAACTTGCAGATCTCATGTCTGCTTTTCTTTTAATTCTACACACTTTATTACATTGTAACAATCTTATTTCTAGGTAATTGCGGTATGTTAACCGTTCTGTGACCTGCCACCTGCAGTTTCACTGCCCTTTCGGATACAAAGTTGCATATCCGTTCTCATGAACTGTTAATAATCTTTCTGGGTTATCCTTGTATTACATTGTTGCAATGAACTTATACTTTATTTATCAATTTCTAATATTTCCTATTAGATTCAATATATTCAATATATATATATATATATATATATATATATATATATGTAAATTGGGGGATACATAACACGAATACAATCCAAGATATTTTGTGAGACTGTTGGAAACTGGCTACTCTACTAACATTTAAACTTTGTTCTAATTTTTTAACGGTGTTGAAAGTTGTTCGGCGATGGCATTTCTCACTTCCTATACGAGATTCTCGAATAAGAAATTCACCTGCTGTGACAGTTTTTATTAATTAAGGTCGCGGTAAAGTATTTTATTCGGCTAGCATTATGATAATCCCAGGGGTATGCTTCTGTCATCTTTAAAATAAAGCACACACGTAGTAACTATTTTTAATTAATAAAACTCAGCCGTTAAACATACAAAACTTAAATGACTGTTTACACATTTTTAACAAACTATAAACTTTATACAAAAATAATGAAGAATAATAGTTTGTATGGTATCTTAATATACAAAAGAAGTCGACTCATACCTGAAACACGTAAGCACGCGAGAGTTGCTTCAAGATACCATCACGCTACAACGGCTTAAACAATACTACTCAATACAACTGATAGCACATTACACGGCACGGCGCAGCGTATATTCACGACAGGTGGAGGTCGCCTGTTCTATCATAAAAGATATGTTGCACTGCGTCTTTTCTGTGATGCAGACTTCCTCCACAATTGCTTTCACATCATGCAAGAAATTGTTATTGTTTGATACGAGTAAACTGAGCGATACATAATAAATTCTAATTTGCTCTGAAAGGGCGGGGACTTTGTATCGATATTAAGAGTGCACCGGCTAACTAGAGTAATGCGAGAGGGAATTCCTATGAAAGAAATAATAAGAATACAAAAAAATAGACTTTTGAAATTGCTGGAATACAAAAACTAACTTACAATAACCATTTACCCCGAAATCTTGTTCTATCGTCATAATTAATAAACGCCAAACCGTCCTTTCTCAGCAATCCCTTTTGATATTTCCCCTACACGGAAGACGGTTTTTGTGAATATGCCTACTTTTGGTTTCTTAAATTTATCACAATTTATTTTACTATGTTCTACAGTACTTTAATAGTATATTATTCAACATACGGTAATGTAGGCAATAACTCACGCAAATAAAGTTTGCGGCACGAGCCGAAGGCGAGTGTCGTAATTCATCAAGTGAGTAATTGCTATTACCGTATGTTGAATGCTATACTTTATCTACGACTATAAGCACAGTAACAAGTTTTAATACACACATGTAGTCAAGATTATTTTAAAAAAACTATAGTACAAAATAACATCTACTTATGATAAATAAATCAAGAACACGTGTAACGCAGTTCAGTAGTTTCTAATTATTCTTATTATTCAAAATAATTGTAATATTGGAGCAGCTGATGAGTTGTATGGAAGGTGTAGAATTATCCAGGGGTATTGTTACCTTTGTAGTAGGTTCTAGGAAGGTAGAAGTACTAGCACTTCTAAGTGGATTAATAAAATTATAAATTCTTTCTGGTTACAAACAGAATACTCCGCAAGACTCTAATCTTGAAGAAATGCAAGAAAAAGGTAATCCTGTGGATGGAACATATCGCTGTTATACCTTTAAAGGTAGATTTAAAGAACCTCGAAGACCCCAATTCTTAAGGAAAACGCGTGAGAGAAATTGACAAAAATTAAAAAACTTAAAGAAAGATTTAGAACATGAAAGACAAAGAGCAGTTCGTTAAAATATGCGACACTATTGATTAAAAAAGTCAAGCGCAGTAGGTAACCCTCCTCACCCAATAAAAAAGCGGAGAAGATTTTGAATAGAGGTCGAGATGACGTTAAACGAAAGTTAATTCTACATGAAATTATTTCGAAAACAATTAAAAGTCTAAATACTAGTAGACAAAGTGAATCTGATGCATTTGGCACACACTTTATACCATGTAAAAAATATTTTAATAAATACCTTTTAAACAAAGACTTGCATAAAATTGTTGGATGGCGTAGTCGACATATTAAAATTAAAACAAATGACCTTCCTAAAGCACACAAAAGTAAAATGTTTCTAGAAAATTTGAAAAATAAGTTCAGTTTATTTTTAAAAAACGACAGCAACATTTCTTCGGAGCAAACCATTTTGGACAGTGGCGCAAAAAGTTTCGTGCAGAGATACATGCTTGTGTGCAAAATACGCAAACTTTTAATTATATTTAGACAAGTGCAAGCAATATAATTTAGTAACAACTAGGTCGACTACGCAGTTGATTCAAACTACATGTTGCGACAAAAATAATATATGTATGTATCGCACATGTTTATCCTGCATGCAAAAGACACTTTTTGACGTGGCACCTATTGTATCTAATCATAACCATGCAATATTTTATTGCCAGTGCACCACAGGACCCGAACAAAGACTAAAAAGGCATGAGAAAATTATAGTCAAAGTAACAAAGAAAAAAAAAGGTATTGCAGTTTAGATGACTTGATAAAGAAAATTAGAGAAGAAATTTTCCATATATGAAACATGTTTAGGAGTTACACGACAATTGTCGTTTTCAAAAAACTCATTAACAACCTGTCGGAAAAGAAACTATTTATTATCATTGATTTTTTCTGAAAATTATCAGTTAAAATATGCAAAAGGGGTACAAAACGTGCATTTGGTAGATCGAAGCTTCAGATTATTCTGTACACTGGTGGATATTATTATAAATATCAATATATTGCTGATCCGCAAATAACACATTTTTTACACAGCTTCTTATCCATTGCGCCATGATGCGCCAGCAATATGGGCCCTTTTACTGCCGGTATTTCAGAACATTAAACACCGTTTTCCAAACGTCGAAGTAATTCATTTTATGAGTAACGGGCCTACAACACAATATCGCAATAAGCAAAACCTTTATCTGTTCTGTCACTTTATGAAACAGTTTGGGTTCAAAACGGCAAGTTATAATTTTAGCAAAAGCGGATATGGCAAAAGTAATGTTGATGGCATTGGTGGATATATTAAAAGAATGGCAAGAATAAAAGCAGTTGAATGTTAGGATGTGTCAGATATTAATCTTTTTATGAACGCTGTCAGTGGTGGAAAGACACAATTATATGTAGTTACGGAAGAGCAAATCGAATTCCTTGCAAATATTGTACCCAATCTAAGAAAAACAGTCCCTTAAACCATGAAAATTCACCAAATATTTTGGATTTCTTTAGACGCTATGAAATTTTATTTACGTGAACTATGTTGCAATTACTGCTAACAAAAGTTTACTTGTATCCATCACGAACTTAGGCCTTCTACCTTTACCTTTTTCATTTTTTGGGAACCCATGCCGTTGAGAGTTTCAAAAACAATATCCTTTTCTTATTTTTACGTCAATACACTTTTATATATTTACATTTTCGAGCTACTACAAAATTTGTGTTTGTAGATTTTAACGGATATTCATGACGAGGTATCTCTTCCCGTCGACAGCAGAGCAGTTGGGGCATGGTTGGCTGTTGCGTATAGGGACAAATGATACCTTGGCTTAGAACTAAAGCAAAAGAATAATCTTTGCATATCAAATTTATGCATCACTGCGGCCAGTATTTGTTATGACCATCTAAGCAAGGCTAGCAAACGTTAAATGACTCAGAAATTCTTTGCGCTTTGCCAAATCCGATTAAAGTCTCTTCGTGTTTATATAAAGTTAAAAACGTCGACCTAGTAGAAAATATGTTTAATGTTTGCTTTGACTAGTAGTTTGATTTCCCCTTTCGTATTTGAGGAGAGTTATATTTTGTTATTATATTATATACAATTAAGTTTTTTTTCTATTTGACAAATCAAAGTTTATTTTGTGATGAATATATGTTCAACTAAGTATATTAATTTCAATTGTTACCCGGTAAGAAAAGACTAACAACCGTCATAAATTACTCACGACCATCACCCATTCCTCGCTACTTTCGCAAATAGGTTTAAATAACACCAAGCAGAAGTAAATAACAATCATCGATCTTTGGAAACTAGTTCAACTATTTTATAACTAGTTTAGTAAAATGGATTGCATAACCATAAAGTTTTCTTTTGCGATGTATAAAAAAAGGCTTAAAACGATAAAACTTCCCAAAAACAAAAAAAAATTGTTAGGTTGAAGTGCCGTATTAAACCAGAACGGAACTTTTTAGGCCACAATTAACAAAAATTTGTTAAAGCTAGAAGTCATATAGGTTTGTGTACCCAAATTATGTATGAAAACGATTATGGCTTAGATATTTCTAGTTCGTATCAAGATGTGACCGACCGTGGTGAACAATTTATGCTCAATCACAATCAAATGTGCCTGTGAATATTAAAAAACGGCCGAAACTTTGAGACTCTTATTAAATTGCCCTTGTATAATGTATATTAAAATTATATCCAGAAAAAGTACAATTTATTTTAGAACATTAATTTTTAAGTATACGGGTTTTATCATTTCCATTTTTCAGCAAAAGAAAACTAAAACAACTCACAGGTGTAACGATTTAACAACTTTAATGGTTGATAAATAAATAAAAGATAGTAGGACATATTTTCACAGCACCTAAGTTGTGTAGTTATGTATTACTGCACAGCTTAGGTGCTGTGAATATATGCCCTGATTCATATCTTTTATAGGTACAAATATTAACGATGTTTAACTTTCATGTTTTAAAGCATGTTCTTCGTTAATGTGCGTTGATGTGAGTCGTTTTAGTTTTCTTTTGCTTATAGGAAAACAGTTTATGCATACTGAACAAAACAGTCAACCTTTCAGTGTTCTGAATAGGAACAGAAAGTAAAAAATAGAATGGTAACAATAGCTAAACTAAAAATCCTGCCAGCTACGTCGAAGGAAACCTTACCTAAAGCAACGTACGATAATGGTATCAAATCGGCGAATTCAATGTCCCAATACCAGACTAAACTCTAATTCTAGATTTGAGTAGTTCTGAAGGCAAACGAAATGCTTTGCAAAATTACTACTAGGTTGACCGGCTGCGCAACAGGGTACAATACAAGTAGTTCGGGAACAATAACACTGAGCAAGAGTAGATTGCTTTATTAACAGTATAGAACGTTAAGAAAATATTTCAGCCGTTAGCAAACGGAGCTGACATTGTTTTACAAAAATAATCTATTGTAATACTACGTTGTATTAATGAGGTTTTTGATGAAACAATAGTTTACGGAATTTTCAAGAAACATGCTCGCTGAAAAGTTTTTAGAAAGTGCGGCATACCAAAATTTTTGTTCATCTTAATCGTTTGTAAAGTTTACTGTAATATAATAAGATAATAATAAAGAAATGATAAAAAAGTAATTTTCTTTTAATTTCCTTCAGAAAATTTTGTGAAGGTAATATTCATTTTCTTAAATGCCGTATATTTATAATATTATATTGATAAAATTCTTAATATTTTATAAGTTAGCAAGATACAACAATGTGTGTCGTCTAAATTTCTCTATAGATTATTAAACAGTACTTAACTTAGATTAGAAACAGCCCGGCATTAACCGACGTTTATGCAAAGTAGATGTTTAATAGCAGGAACATTACTTTAATATCAAACTAAATCTGAAAAACCTACAAGACTTTAAAGATTTAGGGCCATTAGATATTACCAAGTATGGGTACCTAGGAAATCATTATCTACATATGTAGTTGAAAACAGTAAGGACAAATTATCAAATTCCCTTCTAATTTATTGAGTTTATTTTGAGAAAAATTTTGAATTATGATTATTCATATGTGTGCTGTTAACACAATTTGAAATCTACTTTTACCGAACAACGACCGTCCTTTGCTTTGATTTCCAAGAAACTGTTGCACTGAAACCCAGAAGAACTGGTAAAATTGGCGATGCGTTATAAATTTAGACTTCGTAACAATTTTAAGATGCGCCGACTAATTACAGTGGTACGAAAGTGAGGGTTCCTATGGATAAATAATAAAAATAATAAAAAAAATGGTATTTGGGATGGCTGAAATATTAACAAACCAAGGTATAATATTCATTTACTCTAAAAGGCTTTTTTCTACTGTTATAGTTAAGGGGCCCCAGACCGTCATGTTTCATCAATCCCCTAAATATTTTTCCTACACAGAATACGGTCATTACGAATATATCTCTTTTGCTTTTGGTTTTCTAAACTTATCAGGCTATACGTTACTTTTTCTACAGTCCTGTAAAAAAGCTCATTAAATTTTGATCAAATTAGAGAAGATCGTAAATTAAAATACCTCCCACAAATACGGTTCATCACCAGGATGATTGGGTGTTCTTTCTGTTAATCTACTTCCTAAATCAGTTGAAATTAAATACAGAATAAATTTAGGTTCCATTAAGATTACACCATTGAAATATGAACACAAGTATACTTTCCCAAAAAACTTAACTGTTTGACATCAGTCTGGTCGGGTGTTACTAAATGAAAATATAGAAAAAAGATTTAAATGAACTCCATCAATAAAACTATCTCCCAATTCTACCGTTTCCCGTATTAAATTACATGACATTCTAAATCTCTTTTCTGGAAATACCATTAATGACAATCATAGAAATCCGTTAAATACCAACTTTTCCTTTTATCATTTCATTGTTTATTAAAAATACTGAAGTTGCATTCTTCAATTAACACTAAATTCTTATAATAAAACCTCCATGTAAAATCAAGGCTCAAATATTCTTTAATATTTCCAATGTTCCAAATGTATTATTTTATTTGTGCAGGTAATTCGTATTATTAATTTTATTTCAATATTTAACAACTGGTTTGTAAATACGTTTATAACGATGTCTGAAATAATGTGTTATATAAAAATTCTACACCAACAGACACTGTTAGCTAAATGCTATTTGATTAGGGACAGCAAGCGATGTAAGAGCATTTGTTGAGCGGTGTGGGATCTTTTTTGAAAAACGATTATATGACTAACACCATTAGAAGTAAAATAAAGGCGGAGTGCAGTAAGATCAAGTGCAGCAGCGAACATCAGATTGGGAAATAAAACATTGAAAAATGTAGAGAAATTTTTGTACTTGAGTAGTAAGAGAAACAGATACGGTAGAAGCAAGGAGGATATAAAGTGTAGGCTGGTACTAGCAAGGAAAGCATTTTTGAAAAAGAAGAATTCGAAGAAAACATTTCTGAAGGTTTTTATATGGAGCGTGACTTTGTATGGAGGTTAAACGTGGACGATATGCAGCACTGAAGGATAGACAATAGAGACTTTCGAAATGCGGTGTTACAGACGAATTTTAGAGACTAGTTTGGTAGAACCAGTCCCAAGTGATGTGGTATTGAGGCACATTGCTAAAAAGACCGGTCTGTTGCAAAACATAAAGAAAAGAAGAGATAGGATGATTGGACATATCTTGAGGCATAGTAGAAAGAAATGTATAAGTGTAAAATGCTGGAGGCAGACCGAGGCTTGAATATGGTAAAGAAATTCAGATTGATGGAGGATGTATTAGTGACGGATCAATGAAAAGAATATTTCAGGATAAGTTAGTATGGAGAGCAGCACATATCAGCCTGCAGACTGCGAACCCATCAACAGCTAAGTTTTACTTACCGGTGTACTTGCACATTTCTGTTAAGCCGATTTAATAAATGTTTATCATGTTTAATGTTAAGAACGTTAATATTGCATTATAGCGTAGGATAAAGATATACTATAAATTGGTAATCGCCATTTATGTTAGCAGCAATGGTGCTATACTTACCTTCGCTTTAGGTAATGCAATTTGAGTAGTATCTTGTAATGAAATCCAGCATGCTTTTTCTTATTACTCCTGCTATGTTTTTGTGATAAGACATAAAAATCTAGAACAATCGATTCGAGTTTCGTGGCTCCGTACCAAATGATTTAGTAGGTTGTTAAACAATCATCGTTTTAGTTATACGAAGGTAGTCGAAATTGCAGTTAGCTATGCAAACGCTTATTAAAAGCTTGTAACAGCGCAGTTCCATACTCCTCTGAGGAAATTGCTCAAACCGCACCGGAAGATACATATATAAACACGCGTTTAAAGATGCAAAAGCAGAAATTGTGATGGGAAATTCTAAAGGCGCAAGATAATTTACTTCGTGTGTGCAAGCAATAGCAACGCTAACCACAAACCAATTGAAGCATTTACATGAATACCTAATAAACTCGTTTCACATACATTTCTATAAAAGCTATTCTATATGCGCACTGTAAAAAACAAATTTTTACTTATAAATAATTCTGTCGTACAATGTTACTGAATTGCAGACCTGTCTGTTGAGCAAAAAAGATCGGTAATTAAATATTCGTAGCCCTATTGTATAACAAATTAAATGCTGTTGGATTTTTGAATAAATTTGTATCCTAAGAATTGAACTAAGCTATGGAATTGGTGAAAAGTAAAAAGTGTTATAAAGTCCTTAACCCTTAAAAAATTCGCAAAAGCACATCAGGATAAACGAAAAGGTTTGACTCGTGACAAATGCGTAACGAACATTTGCCCTAAACGCATTTATAACCAAGCTTCGGGTGCTATAAATCTAAATAAATATCAAATAAAATTTCTATAAAACTTATTCAAAAAGAAATTTCATTGTTTTGTTCCAGTATTTGTTCAACATTTTTGTGCACACATATAAATTTTACAAAAAAACTGAAAAAATGGCTCTTTTAGTAGTCTTAGTATCAACACAAATATTTTCTGAAGCAAGGACAATCTTAGCAAAGAGTTATTCTCCGTTTTAAGTACTTGTTGCATAAACAAGACCTCCATACCTTAGCTAAGGAAATAATCCATGAAATTTAAGTCGAGATACTTTGCTGGTTAAGTAACTGTATCACAACTACCAATACATCGGTTTTGATAATTTTAATTAAAAAAATCTGTTACTTATCTACAAAAGTGAGAAGGTGAATAATCGTATTCAATATACATCCGCCGTCTTACACTAAGATGATCAACCAGTAGTATTGTAAGGGCATATTACGTAACTAGTGGTCTCGAAACGTTCTATTATAAACAGTTCTGTGAGACAGTCATCAATAATACCACAATAAGTATTTGACGAAAACATATCTTCAAAATGAGTTTTCCTAGTTTTCTGTGCACTAATAAGTGACCAATAATATGAATTCCGAGTGGTATTGATTAGCGTTCGGTTTCTTAATAATCAGCCAGTAAGTTGCAACGTTTATGACAAATATATAGTATAATCAAATTTATAAGGAATTAAATACCCCAGGGCGTCAAATACGTCTCATATTTCAAAGCTAACACTTACCACGTGGTTGTCCTAATCCCGATTCGTCTTTCACCTCGGTGTGGCGCCCAGATGTCCCCTTGTTTGGTTGGCGATAGCTTTTCTATCGATGAAACGCCGTATTTAGTATAACGGTAGAAGAACGAAAGGGAACATACGACTTGCTCGACTGTCGAACTACAAAACACGTCTGAACTCGTTAAAGGTCTGCTTATTTCGACGCATCGGCTCCAGCGAGCCATCGTCTCACCTCCAAGATAGGTTAATGTTATGACACAAATTGGCGGGCACAGCTGTACGTTAGGCACGAGAAATGCAATCCTTGCAGCTTCCGAAACAACAACCCAAAAACTAGTGTCCGGACTTAAGTGGTAACCAAATCTTTGTGTGGTTTTTACGTAACGCTTATATTAAACACAATAATACTGGAGAATTTGCCCATGCGGGGTTTAAAAATCTCCTGAACCTAACTAATGCAATACAAGATAAAGCCTTTTTGAAAAAAGCGCAACAAAGTTCGTCTTTTGTTGGGAAGGCAATAAGTTTCGAGACCTGAGCAAGTAAGATAAGGGAGCGTACAAACCAAAATTGTGTAGTTTCTAAAGTCTGATGCGGCTTACCATAAATATTTAGCATTATCTTTGAATTCAAGTAAATGGTTGAGTGTGAATAATATTAAAGTGCTTTATCTTGAGCAACTTCTCATTGTACAAGCCGCACAACACTAACTTAGAAGAGCGCATCAATTTCTTTTAGACGCCGATGGATATTGCTAAACAGACTTGTATGAAGAATTTTACGAGTGGGAACTCCTCGATGATATTTTTTAATTGCTTGTCACTCGTATTCTTAACAACATACAAGGTGCAAAACAGACCATAATCATTAACTGGTTTTATTTAAAAATTGAAAATAAAATGCTGTAAATTAAACAGCAGAAGAATATCCAATAATTTTTATATTTAGGTCATTTTTAAGGTGAAGGTAAGTTACGGTTTTTAAAAGCTGTATTTAACCATGCTTTAGTGCAGCGATTATTTATTACATAGTCAGTGGGGTGGAGTATATAGAATCCCAATATACTTTTATTTAGAAATACCAATTGTTGGAATTAAATAATAAAACAATATTATGTAAATAAAAATAAGTGTGTTTTTTCCCAGAAAGCGAGTTACATATCCCCCAATTATGTATGTATAACGAAATAGAAACGAATAAGAAATTATTAGAAAATTATTAAGAAAGTGCTAAGTGAAGTGCAACATTGTAATACAAGGACAATTAATAAAGTTTATTAACAGTTCATGAGAACGGATGCAATACTTTGTATCCAGACGATAGAGACACTGCAGGTGGCACGTCACAGACGATCAAGATACTGCAATTACCTAGAAAATATGATTATAACATTGTAATAGTGAATAGAATTAAGAATAAGCAGACATGAGCTGTGCAAGTTCCCACAGCCATGTGAGGTGGTAGGGACATCATAAATAGCCCGGGAACTCCAAGACCCGGCAGTCTGTCAAAGTATTCAGCTTTAACATTGCAGTTGCTTAGACTACTCAAACTAGTACAATTAATTCTTTTTTGAACTTAGAGTAATTTAAATTAAATTGGTAAAATTCCATATTCAATTTTGTTTAATTAAATAAATTTGTTAAGAAGTTTGGAAGTATTTTTAAAAACGCAGCTCCCAAGGCCCGAACCTTAACTGGCGTTACACAAAATAACTGCATTCTCCAAACACAAAAATGTATTGCACTCTTTACAAAGGTATTTGGTTTTCAATTCTTGGATCTGAGGTAGTCTAAACAATGCGGTTGTTTTTCTAACTTTGGACCTTTCTGAGGATTTACATCTTCGATGGTCTTTTTAAGAACCGCTGTTCTTTGTCTTGGGTGTTTTGGTAGGCGGTTGTTAAACTACCTCTTTGCCAAATGGCCTATAAGTAAATCAAAGGCAAGTAGTTCTAAAAATAATCTAGGTTGTACAGTTTATTGGTTATTTAGTGTATAAATTATTCGTGAATTAATACCCGCTATATTTCGTAATGTGAAAAATATAGTAAATGGCCATCCTCGGCTATTTCTTGAATCGCCATAACCTCATCACAGCTGATGAACTGTATCAATGCTACCGTACGTAGAATTGTAAGTAGTCATAGTTTTACGTTTTCTGGTTTCCCTGTCTATTGTCCCATCGCAATGCATGGTTTGACAAATTTATAATTAAGCAGTCGCGCTCATCAATTCTTGCTCGCAATAATTCATTGCTACCGGTATTCCAAACTGATAACGCTACAAGTTATAAACCGGCTCCCAGTAATGTTAATGTTAAAATTGAACTCGAGAAGTTATCACGGGACGCGTTCGCTCGTGAAATAATATGGTCTTGTTAAAAAGCTATACCGCTGCATATGCACAAGTGCAAGATTGGAACCCACTTCTTCAATTTGGAAATTGTATGCGTGTCTTGTATGTATTTAATATTTGTCAACTTGCTACCAGCCGCAACAATCCAATCTATTTATTCCACACGCTCAGGCAATTTCATAATTCTTTTTTTACTCATAAAACCCCCCGCTATATTACAGTCCACTCGCTTTTACACACCAATGCATTGTGCTAAGAAAATAATATTCTTTTCCTTTTTTTGAAACATAAGATACCAATTTCATTTTTTCATGAAATTCAATTGAAGTCAAACTTTCATTTCGTTCTTTTGTTCCACGAAGTTTGTAGGAAGCGTCTTTTTATTTTTTCTTACAGTGCCTAAAACGCTGATAATGACCAGGTGGTTGTTTACCGAGATATATATTAGAAACGTAAAAAGTTTTACTAACTGCCATTACTAAGATCTTTATACCGTACTTTGATCGATTACTAGGCAAATATTGTCAAAAAGGGCATCTACCACGAAATGCTGGCAGCATTTCGTCGATTGTTACATACTCTGATGGAATATAGTTACCAATACAGTTACGAATAAACATTTCAAATACTTCTATAATCGGATCAAATTAATGTACAGTTTTCTTAGTATTGCTTGTGTTGATATCATCGAATCTACGATTTACTAAAAGAAAACGCAAACGTTGAAGCCTCATAGAAGTACGAAAGGTTTAAACTCCTGAACCCTTAGTTTGCCATGAATCATCAAGTTTTAGCCAATGTGCTTTATAAACTCCTGCTAAATATAACAAACCAATTACTGCTTTTAGTGCCTCTTGTGCGAGATGCTGCTTTGTACTTCCTATGTGGCTTTCAAATTTGTATATTTATACAATACACTAAATTTTGTAGTAATTCGTGTGAAAAAAACAAGACCTATATTGTCTTTCTGACTTTGCTTTACGTCAGTTCCTATAGGTCCAGGTAAGTGTAAATTAAACGATATTATGTTTTCTTGTACGCACATTAGCTTTTGGCATTACTTTTCGTCATCTGGTTTCCTTGTCTTTTCTGCTAGAGTACTTATTTTCTGTACTTAGTCCAACGTTTGATGAATAACTTGAATTAGCATTATTTAAGGCGTAAGAATCGTTTTCTAGGTCATTGACGTTTTGGTTACTATCAGTATCAAGTTCACCTTCTTCTACATTTTCCTCTTGAAAGTCTTCACTAACCGATTCTAACAAATTTTCAACAACCGTGTACATTCTACTTCTAACTCCTGCAATACTTATGCATATATTTATACAAAACTGCTTGCTTTTTTTCATATTCCATAGCTAAAAGTAATGCTTTCTATTAAAATATAATAAATAAGTTAGTAAACAAACTTGTAATAATGAAGAAATAAGTCTATCTTTCATAAATGTGAACATGACGTGAAAAATCCGACCGTGAATGGTGCGATGGGGTGTGTTACACCCAGACAAAAAGAAAACTGATCTTACAACTTCAACGTTCATATTGCAACTAATGATGGATTCGAACCGAATCTTGCCCTAGGTTCGGTTCGGTTCGAAAACTTTTTAGTCCGGTTCGGTTCGAGGTTCAGTTCGAAAAAATATATTCTTGTTCGGTTCGGTTCGGTTCGAAAAAAACGAACCGAACCTCGAACCGAACCGAAGCGGTTCGATATTTTGATATTTTAAACAACTAGTGCGTTCAACTACAACAATTTAACTGTTGGATGTAGTTATTATATTTAGTAGTGGCTACTTTCAAATAAACCCAACATTAATTTGCTTTAGATTTTAGTAGCATAAATCATATTAATACTATTTGTCCAGGTTTGAATTTTCAATGCTTACTCTCTTTAACAAATCTTAATTACAATTAGGTTAATAGTGAAAGTCACCTCTAAAATTTAGAATGCGTTAATAATTAATGATTTTTGCTAATGTCATTTTACCGTGAAAGAACGATATCACACGATCTTTGCGATTACTTTTATTGTAGTTTTAGTTCGTATAAAAAGTATCAAAACAATAAGGTGTTGCTGATTTCTTATACAGTACAAACAAAACGCTGTTTGTTAGTTTATCTTTATTATTAATATTATTTTTTTTAAAAGACAATATCAGATGGTTCTCGGAAAGAATCGTAAATCTACCTCAAACAGAGTTTACGTTTTTCATAATAAAATATAACAGTATGTATGGCACGGGCATTATGTCTGCTTATTATTGGCATTATACTGTGTTATTTTATGTCGGCATTGATTGAAAAGTTTATGCCGCCATGAGTCATAAACTTCAACCCTTGGTTTTAAGAGAAAGTTCGGGGTCATCCTTCTGGAGTATCGGCTACTTCTAAAGACGTTGGTGGTAATGGCCTCACTAAATAAACAGTAAATAGTATGGTACCATGCATTTTGTAACACCATTTGTGGAGCGATTATGTACAAAAGAAAAGGAGATTAGTTTTTGCTACAAGGTCACATTTTTTAATAATAATAGAGAGCTGGTTTTCATACAAAAGTAAAAAATTCAAAATGATGGATTAGTAATGCATACTTAATTAAGAATTAAATTGTTTCGTTTATTCTGAAAACTTCTGTAGTCTCTAAGACCGTGACGTCGGTTTGTATATGTTTAAGATGGGTTTCAACACGACGTCTATTCATTAAATAAAATAATTTTGTTTTTAAAACTAAATTTTCAAAATCATTTCAAGTTTCTTTAATATCTAATACTAGTTATAAACAAACAACAATTTGAAATAAGGAGCATTAAACAAATCGAACTAATCTAGAATTTTTTGATCTACAAACGTGCCTCGATGATAAAATTTATTAGATATGTAACACTAATTAATACCTATTACATTTTTTACCTATTGGCTTAAAACTCGAAACTATGTACATTAGAAAATCGTTGTATTTCTTATATGCTTGCGACTAGAAATTTTTAAAATGTGCATTTGGAAGAAATGTTTTTTGTGAAAATTAAATTTTTAAACTAAATTTTTATTTAAAAATCGAACCTCTCGAACCGAACCGGACCGAACCTTGAGGTAGGTTCGGTTCGGTTCGAAAATAAAATGTCCGGTTCGGTTCGGTTCGAAAAATCGAACCGAACCTCGAACCGAACCTCGAACCTGTTCGGATCGTGTCCATCCCTAATTGCAACTGAATTGCTTACTGTATGATGTATTAATGGGAGCTAGTAGTAAGTACCTTAAGGCACACAACCAGCATTCCAATGGTGTATAACTTGTTGACTAATTTAAATGTTTGGGGTATAATATACCCCACAGCACTAACGCAGGATTAGACGCATGCAGAAGTCAAAGTGTTTTTGCGCTGGAACTGTAAGATCAAAACCACCTGTCCGTTCCCTTTTGGGAAAGTTATTGCTTCCCAGTCGGCTCATAAATCGTTTATTACAATCCCTAGGCAACATCGTAAGTTTAGAAATAGCCAATACTAAAATGTTGTTTACTTCGAGTTGACCATGTTAACAATGGTAAAATTGTAAGCAAGGAAAAACGAGATCTAGTTAAAATACTTTAGTTGGTAACTGACGTAAATGACAAAAGAAGTTTGCCTAAAATTATAGTTTTAACTTCTAATAGATTATTTTCACAATGCGTATAAATGGTACGGCGACCACTTCCCGTACCATTGTGACATCGCATTCTATTTACATAAAAAGTTTTACTAATTCTCATTACATATTGGAGATATAAATAGAAGGGGTCAACCAAGAACCTAGTGTTGATATTGTCAGCATTTGATATGGGGCATGTAATGTCTACAATGCACTTCAATCTGTTAATTAAAATTAGAGTTTTTGTAAAATTATTAAAATATTTTCACATCTACAGTCCGAGCACCTTAATTAGGTAATTTTGTGTGTTTAGATATGACGATAATAAAAAGATGTCTAGCACGAAGGTGGAAGATTATTTTCTCTATTGCCGGCAGTCGAAAAAAATTTAAATCTGTTCCAAAGAATGACGTTATATTTTCTTCCTCACGAGAACTGCCCAAGTGCATTATACATGTTTTTAGAAGTGACGCAAGTAAATTATATTGCTAGTTGGTGCAGGGGTTGCTGAATAATTTTAACAAGACATACCAATCAAAATGAAAGTTAACCAAGAATAAGAGACATTGTATGTATCAAAAAAAACTAGAATCAAACTTCCTGTAGAGAGCGAACAGTTTTCAGAAAATTTAGTATGCAGGATGTTAAGACGTTTATAATAGATGTAACAAATTCTTACAAACGATGGATTTCTTACTCTGAACAGTTCCAGCAGTATTGTAATCTTGCAGGGGTTGGATTTCTCGACGATGGGACGAAAATGATCTGCTGAGGCGGTAGTGCAGTATACGGTTTAGATTACCTAAGATGCTTTTTGATGAAACGTCAGTCGAATAAACTTTTTCTTGTAATAGAAAATGAGCAGTAAGGCTCAACGACGACCTAATATAGAATATGTTAAAAATATATTGATGAATACAGCTTGGTAAAAGTTGGCAAACACATTTTGTACCTATAAGGAACGTGCGCAGTAATACGAAATACATTTAGTTGGATGTCTGAGGTTGTCAGTAGGAATCTACGATAGCCAAAAACTTATGCTGAAAATACAACATTGGCATTGCATGCAAATTTTTTTCGTGGGAATATTAGAAAAAAATGATAAAGAGCTGATACGATTTAATCCAGAACTGCAACTGATGCAATAAACAAATAAAACAAGTGAATTTCTTCAGCAGAAGGTATTCTGCATATTTATTTGGTACATACTTTTAATGGGAAAACAGTTTCTGGTGAATATTTCCTGCATTTTACACTATTTTAATAAATGTTTGCTTTCATGTTCGGTAAGTTGTTTAAGTATACGACCCGCCTACGATACGTTCGCATTTGGTATTTATTGTAGCTAAATGACCTAGTTTAGCTGTGAAAAAAAACCGAGTGTTATCTTTGAACTTTGGAAATATGCTCTAAGCTGTTGTTTTTCTTTAATAGGTTTGCCGTTATTTTATAATACGTTCGTTAAACTATTTTATTATATTTAGATTGTTGGTTTGCGTGGTTTATTTTGTGATAAATATTTTAAATCCAACCGAGCAGTTACAATTCTTTGTACTGAAAACTTGTTTCCCATTTATGTGGCAGGTGGGCAATTGAAGGGTGACGCTCCTTTAATAGACATTTTTATTTTTTAGTCCGGATTTTAAACCACATTCTTAGGTCCTTTAAAACAATGCTTACTTGGTCTTAATCCAGAAATCCCGTTCTACATAGATAAAGTTATGAAGGTTTAGGTACATTGTAGTTACCAATAACCCTTGAAAGCTTACATAAAGGCATGTCATCTTGGTCGACAGGTAACGGTGGCTTTACTCATTTATAATACGTGGGTTTTATTTGTATTATACTAAATATTAAGAAAAGCAAAGCTTTGTTAATTATTTAATATCGTATATTATTAGAACAGTGGAGGTTTTGTGTAATATTATTTTTCTTTCGCATTGATGAATAACCGAATGAACTGGTTTCAAAGTTACATGTAGGTTTGATAATTATCCATTAGCTGTGGTAATTGATCAGTTATCGGTTCTAGATTGTTGATTGCGCCTAAGACACAATTGTAAATATCTATTTTGTTTCTTAGGTTTAGTAGATTCTTTTAGTGCGAGCTCGTCATAGTCACCGTAATAAATGCGCAGGGAAGATTATTGCAATATTTATATTTATATGTGATATTTATAATCAGTGTGAATTACAGGGTAGAAATGTGAATAAACAAGTTGGAATAAACGTCAAAACTATTCTGACTATTTTTTTCTGTGTTATTCATTCAATGTTGTATTTTATTGTATTGAACAGACAAGTGTACTGTCCGCATATATATGTTGTATGTATACTAATTATTTTTTTCAGGGCGCATTAGGTAGTGTGTTATTTTCTTTCGTTCTTTAGCGTTCTCATCTCCGACTGCGTTAGCGCGGAATTCATTTCGTTTCTTTTCTTTTTCTATTACCGTAGGTTGGACAAACATTCAGCTACTGATTTCACTCTTTTCTACCTGGCCCACTCGTCTTACGTGTACAAGGTTTAATTCGTATCTTTGTTAGCCGCCTCTGTTGTTGCGAATTAGGACTCCTATTGTTCAGTCTTAATCCTATGTATGCAACGACATAGACGGATAAGTGTAGTTCACCATATAAAGTGATTGTCGGCTAAACAGTCTTCTAGAACACGTACTCTAGTAAGAGATGGGTTAATTTTTAAATTAAGTGCACAAAACCTCAAGTTTTAAGATAATGCACTCATTTTTGAAAGAAACACTGTAAGTACATTGTCTTAGGTTTCGGACAAATTTCTAGAGGTTTGTAGGCGTCTATGTTGAAATTTAGAATGGCTTTTAACCATCATTTTAACATATTATGTACACACGGTTTGTTGTGTAATTCTGTCATTTAAGACAGTGCAATATGTTTTTAATACAGTAATCAGATGGTCACAAAATTAGAAGCTAGTGTGCTTACCGTTTCTTCACAGAGTATTTGACAAACTGATTAAATGCGATATCCACTTAATACTTTTAGCAGACGTAGACTAAGGTTTCGTTCTATTAGGTTCCTTTTAGACGGTACCTCTAATCATGATTTTCGTCCATATAAGGTCACAACCTCTTTATTTTTTGATGGCGCAAAGGGCACGTTTTTGGGTTCACTTTAAGGAGATTTTATATTTGGCTGTATTTCAAACTTAGAATTAATCTTTTCTTTAACAATCAACAGAACTCTCAAAAGCTTGCCAAACCCGTGACATTTTTTCCGGTTGTATAATGGTCCAGGCAAAATTCAAGAAAGAACATATGGCGACGTGATGAACTGTTCGCCCTTTTGCAGTAGACCGCGCAATTAAAGCCAATCAATATATAGGAATTACGTAGGTCTTTTGGAAATGGATTCGAATCAAAACAATCTTCCAGAAAAAAATTTGTTTAGCAACCTACATTTAATTTATGTACTAAATATAACTGGACCTTAATAAAAATATTCGATTGGCGTCATTTCGGCCATGGGGTATTCACACTAATTATATCGCTAATTTGATTCATAAATTGATTCCCATCTTACTTTAAGATTTTTCAGCAGATGTTAGATGCAATTATTACAGCATTTGCTTGATAATATTTTGATGGCTACAAATAAAATATAATACACCCTGACCGAGAAGTCCCTGTACATGTTATTAGCATAGGAGAGCTAGGCATGTAAATAAACTGCAGATGCGACGTTCAGTTCGATAGTAATAATGAGGGAACGAAACAGTCAGTAGAGAGACTTAAACTATGGCGGATACAAGTGTTTTGAGTATTGAGGAGCGTTGGGTGCCTTCTGTGTGGGTTTACGAACGTCAGAATATGAAGAAGGCAATAGGAGATATTTTGAGAGACTTCGCTGTTTGTTTTGGAATACCGTCATCATCACAACCAACGTTATTCGAATATAGAAGGATATTGCAACGGGAAGTGTGGGCGATGCACCACTTAGCGGGAGGCGTCAACCCACAGTCCGTTTATAAAAAGGCGTCCCGTTATTAATTATACAAAACCACGTGTAGGTGGATTTAAATGTTTCATGTTTTCGACCATCCTCCGTCAATGAATTAAATGATCGTTCGTTTGAGCACCGTATATATGATGCTCACGCGATTATCGCATGCAAACAATCAAAAAGACGATATTTTCTTAAACGAGCATGCAATTTATTGCAGCTCTCGTAATTGTAACATTATTTTGGCTAAAATAGTCCGCACTTTTATGAGAAAATCGAATGCAAACCGTCACATGATTTGGGCAGGAATGACATCAGCACATTTGCTTGGACCATATATTTTAGATGATCCTGTAGGCCAGCAGATTTACCTGCACGCGGTTGCTACCGGAATTAATGACCAGAAAAAAGCTTACATCTGACTGTGCTTCACTAATATTTGCTATGAGTGTCCACACGTAGCTGAACGAAATATTTTCAAACTGCCAAATTGGACGTGGATCAAGAGTTCAGACGGGGCTCCGTGGCGTAGTGGTATGTGTGTGACTACTACGCCCAAGGTCCCGGGTTTGAATCCCGACACGGTCTGCATGAAAAATGTTAGGCGAGCATTTTTCACAAAAATACACCCTCGTTCCGATGAGAGGTAAAATGGAGGTCCCGTGTGTGAGTGTTGTCACGCACGTTAAAGATCCGTACCTTGCTTAGAACAGCAAGAATTCGGCAAAATTCCAAATTTTCCAGGTAAAGAAAAACTCGCTTCCTGGCCATGTAGTACTTTTAAGTGCAGCATTGGTAAAATCACATGTAAGGATCAAGAGTTCTTTTTGCACCGTTGTCAGCGCCTCAACGAAGCCCGGGCCTCACTTCGCCGAATAATACACTCTGGGGCATAATAAAGGAAGAGGTTCGTGAATATGGCAATATGAACGACGATCAATTCGAAAGCGAAGATCGCATGGTATTCCAAGGGATCATCACTGTTATGCTTTAGCAGATGAACACAAAGATGTGGCGGACGCATCAACTTTTGCAACGCACATGGAAAGGTATACACAGACTTTCTTTATAAATGAACAATAAGGACTTTAAAGGTTAATATTGTCCAAACACGAGAACATATGTCTCCACCAAAAGAGTCAGTTATGCTTAACATCCGTATTAACTTATGAAAAAATTATTTTCGGCTAAAATATTTTAAATTGGCGGCAGCACAACATTCATTGGTCATATTAACTATTATCTGATTTCTATTACTTCAAATAGAAATTTTCAATTCAATATCTCTGTTTCCGTATAAAATTAATAATTTACAACCAATTTTAAATTGCATGTTTAGAATTCTAACTTCTTGCAACGAATTCGCGTTACTTAAACTATAAACTAAATAAAAATATACAAATATTAAATTTTGATGGATATAATAAATAGGACCGCACTCTATATAATAGATTTTACAAATAGTAAATATTAATTAAGCATGATATTTAAAATTTTGTTTCTATAGAGGTAATTGAGATAATAAGGTAATGACATTATTTTCTTTTAAATAAATTGTAAACGTAAGAATCGAGGATGGTAACGTATTTTAAAACCGCAAAAGAAAACATAACTTAATGTCACAAGATACTACGTATGCGTTTTTCTTGAAAAGATAACCTACAATAGAGGTATGCTGTTCACCAAGAACATTAAAACAATTTCATGCAACAAGTATAATACAAATTACATACAGAGTAATGTGACAGTAACGTTTTATTAAGCATAGATAAAATGATACATTGTGAGGACGAATTTCTATAGAGGGAGAAATGTGATATAATAACTAAGGACCACAGTTAAGAGTTAAGTTTGGAAAGTTACTTGAAGAGGTCAAAATATGATAATTCTAACAAATATTAAAGCCGAGAGCCGTGCTGTTGGGATCGTACGAGGACAAGTTAAAAGTTAATGGACGGATCATAGCTTCAAGATATAACGTGGACTGCTCTGAAGGGAAAACTTAAACTGCGCGCGAGCATCTGTATAACTTACCTTGCAGATTTTGCAAGGCATGTAATCCGTGTGCGGGATTATACAAACTCGCGTGTGTTGTTATAAAAGGGTACCTACGGGTATAGTTCAAATAAGTGGGTTGGTTTTAAAGTAACTGATGTATCAAATAAGAAAAATTGAAAGGTTAGCGCTTTCTGAAAATACTTAAACTGATACAAGATTAATTAAACCGTGACTAAAGTATAAGCTTCTATGTTTACGCTTATTAATTATGTACTTGTGGATTCTAAGAATAAGTGTTTATATCTATGTAATATGAAATTAATTACATGTGAAAGCGATTATTTTATTAGGCAATAACCTAACAATAGGACTAGTGATACTTAAATTTAATCAGGATATTGTTGTGAAGAAAAGCTGTAATATTTGAAAATATTAAACAATATTTGAATCTTGATTTTAAATGGAGATTTTATTATAGGAATTTAGTGTTAAGTCAAGAATGTATCTTCAGTATTTTTAATGGACAATAATGTAATAAAAGGAAAAATTGGTATTTAACTGTTTTCTGTTTGTCATTAAGGACATTTCCAGAAATGGGATTTAGAATGTCATGTAACTATATGAGAAACTGTAAAAATAGGAGATAGTATTATTGATGGATTTCGTTTAATGCTTTTTTTCTATGATTTCATTTAGTAACACCCGACCTCTCTGATCTCAGAGAATTAAGTTTTTTGGGAAAGTATACTTGCATTCAGATTGCAAAAGTGTAATCCTAATAGAACCTAAATTTATTCTGAATTTTATTTGAACTGATTTTGGAAGTAGGTAAACAGAAAGGACATCCATTCATCCCAGTAATGAATCGTATTTGTGGGAGGTATTTTATTTTACAATTTTCTCTGGTTTGATCAATATTTTACGGGATTGTAGAAAAAGGTATCGTAAAACCTGATAAGTTTAGGAAACCAAAAACAAAGGTGTCCTATCCGGAATAGCCGTATTCCGTGTAGGAAAAATATTGAGGGGATTGGCAAAACAAGACGGTTTAGCGCCCCTTAACTATAACAGTAGAAAACGCCTTTCAGGGCAAATGAATATTGTACCTTAGTTTTTTTGTATTTCAGTCATTCCAAATATAATTTGTATATTATTTTTATTATTTACTAAATATGAACCCTCACATTTGCACAACTGTAGTTAGTCGGTGCATCCTAAAATTGTTACGGGGTTCCGGTTCCTTCAAGACAAATCTAAATTTATAACGTTTCGCCGATTTTATCAGTATTTCTGAGTTTCAGTGCAACAAACTGAGTTTCTTTGAAGGTAAAGCAAAAAACGAGCATTTTCGGTAAAAGTAGATTTCAAGTCGCGTTAACAGCACTATGAATAATCATAATTCAAAACAGTTGCAAGTCGTACTTTTTAAAGTACTACCGACCTTATAAAATTTTTCTCAAAATTAACTCAATAAATTAAAAGGGAATTTGATAATTTGTCTCTTACTGTTTTCAGCTATCTATGTAGATAAAGATTTCCAAGTTACGCTTACTTGGCAATGTCTAATAGTCCTAAATCTAAAGTCTTTTTCAGCCTTCTCCTGCTATTAAACATCTCCTTTGTATAAACATCGGTTAATACCGAGCTGTTTCTAATCTCAGTTTACTACTCGTTTAATAACCTATAAAGAAATTTAGACGACAATAAAAATACGTTGCTCTATCTTGTTAACTTATAAAATATTAAGAAATTTTATCAGTATAATATTATAAGCATGCGGAATTTAAGAAAATGAATGTTACTTCACAAAATTCTCTGAAGTAAATTCAAGGAAAAATTGATTTTTTTTATTATTTCTTTTTATTATCTTATTATAATACAATAAACTTAACAAACGATAAAGATGAACCAAAATTTTTTTAACCGAACTTTCTATAAACTTTTCAGCGAGTATGTTTCTGGAAAATTCCGTAAACTATTTTTTCATCAAAAACCCGATTACTACAACTTAGTGTTACAATAGATTATTTTTGTAGAACAATAAAATCAGTTCCGTTTGCTAACGGCTGAAATATTTTCTAACGTTATATGTTGATAAAAAAGCAATGTTATTCTTTCTCAGTGTTATTGTTGTCGAACTGCTTGTATTGTACCCTGTTGCGCAGAGATTCAACCTATTAGTAATTTTGCAAAGCATTTAGTTTGTCTTCATAGCTACACAAATCAGAATAGATTTTAGTCTGGTATTGAAACTCAGCTTTATTGGGACATTGCATTCACCGTTTTGATACCATTATTGTACGTTGCTTTAGCTAAGAATTCTTCAGACGTTGCTGGCGGGATTTCGAGTTTAGCTACATTTACCAATCTACTTTCTGTTTGTTCCTATTCTGTTTGTTCCTGAAAGGTTGACTGTTTTATTCAGTATATAAACTATTTTCGTATTTCCACAAAGTCTTAGCAACCTAATAGTAAAAGCAAAAGCACACTAAAACAACTGCTCACAAGTGTGACGCTTTAATAGCTTTAATGGTTGAGCTAGTTTAGAACTACAACTCAAAAGTTGCTCTCTATAGGCGCAATTGATCAAATACCACAGGTACTTGTAGCAGTGCTTTAAAAAATGAAAGTTATACATCAATTATATTTGTACCTATAAAGGATATCAGGGCATATTTTTATAGTACCTAAGTTGTGTAATTATTGGTATGTATGTTACTGTTATAGTATGTAATTAAGATATTTCATGAATTACCTATTGCATGAAATAACGGGTTAAGTAAGTTAAGGTCTAAAATAATTTCATAATTTTATACTTACCCTAGTTATTCTACGAAATAACTACGTATTTCGTAACTTAACTAATAATTGTTAGTAGAGTATATAAGTAAAAGAATGGAACAATTACTAACACATACGCATTTAGTGGAGCAAACAATAGAAAAGGGGGAAAGCGTGTATATAGGATTTGTAGATCTGGAAAAAACATTCGACAATGTAAAATGGGAAAAGATGTTCGAAATACTCATAGAGATTGGAACGAGTTTTAGGGATAGACGAATAGTACATAGCTTATACAAAGAGCAAACAGCAGTAATAGAATTAAGAGCAGGAACGTAGAGTAATAAACGTTAGGAAAGGGATGAGACAGGGATGTGCCCTATCCCCATTATTTTTAACTTGTACATTGAAGAGGCAATGAATACTGTCAAATGCAGGAAGACGTTTGGAATTGATATGCAGAGACAAAAGATTAATATGCTTATATTTGCAGATGAGGAGGAAGAGTTAGAAGCTGCTCTTAATGAAATGGAAATAGTTCTAACAGAGAGATACGATATGAAAGTTAACAAACATAAAACTAAAGTTCTAATATGCACATTTACCAAAGCTATTTTCTCTTACACTTTTACCCGTTTGGAGACCATAATGTGGGATGTTTGTTATTAAAGAATCTGCTTTTTTGATTTTTGCAAACTGTATTACTTCAGAAACCTTTTCAACTTTGCTTTTCATATCATCACGTGGGACATTGAAGGCTAATGTTGACAATTGTATTGACTACGTTAAAAGTCTTTCAGTATACAAATACCCTTCAACTTTATTACTTTCAACAGCTTTGTTCTTGCAAAAGGATCTGCTTGTTTTTCGATTAAAAACTCCACAGTATCTACTTTAGGCGCTTTTTTTAAAAAACTTCACAACACGAGATTGACGTTTTAGTTGGGTAGCTTTTATCGTTACCGGTACTATTCATCTACATGAAACCTGAGAAGTATGCATGTCTCTTTGTTGAATTGCATTTTACCTCCAACTGAGAGTTTCGCGTCTTTCATTTGGCGTTAGTTTCATAAATATTTACCTGTGCAATAGGTAAATGTTGATATAGTGCATGCGTACAAAACCCAGTTCGTACTAAATAAATCATTGGAAATATTCCACTTCAAACTCTTTTTATTTCAAATATTATTATAAAGCAAAATTAAGAACCTGCATCAGTTTCTGATCACGGAGTATTTTTAAATTTTAGAAGGGCGGTTGCTTCTTGAGCGTTGTGTGTTTGAGAACTTCATACGTTATGAAAAATTAATAAATAATTTACTTAAAAATTTTCAATTCGATGTTTGACATGTTATTTTGCACAAACTTTGCAACAGCCTGTTTTACAATATTGTATCATTGTCGCGAAGCGGTCTAGAAGTAAAAGGAATAAAGCCATTATGTAAACAATGGAATGAGTGACAGATACGAAGGTCAAATATAACGGGAAGGATCCATAAAGTAACGCCGACTTGTGATATTATATGGAAGGTATATAGTTGTATATAAAAACCATACAACCCGACAATTGGTTGTTCAATCTGTGTCATAATCCACAAGTGATATGCAATACTTTGTTATTCAAGTTATTAGAATAAATTAGCTTCACGTCTATTGTATATCTTTATTGTATATCTTTATTATTTGAATAGCATTTATACAAATAACTATTAATTCCAGAAGTAACTCTAACGAGATTTGGACTATGAAGTTCACTCTTACACCTAATTAGAGATTACTTTAAAAGTGACAGAAAAATAACAATATAAAAAAATAAATATTAAAAATAAAATAAAAATTAAGCTTTTCAGTGTTTAAATAAATAAATAAATATTCCTTTCTTTTCTATCGTTTGTCCTAAGGTCACCTTTATCATACATACAAATAAAAAGACATTCAGTCACACTAAGGCCTTAATAAAAAATAAATAACTATAAATAAATATAAACAAATAAATATAAATATAAATAAATTAAATAATAAATAAAATATCCTTTGCCATACACGTAGCACAATTGTAAATCCACGGACTTTGCGTCATAACAACATAATTAACAACAGGCTTAAAATTAAATCTCAGAACCCATGCATCCTAAATGTAACTACATTTGGGATATTAGATACTCCCGATACATTTGTCGGAAGTTAGAAATTGTGGTAGAACTTCTTATAATGGCAGGAATCGAGTTCCACAGTGAAGAACTGAAAACCACAAAGAGGAATGATACATTTTAGTTCGATGATGTGGAATTTTCAACCGGTTATCATCTCTGAGGTGTAGTGGTCGTTAAATAGAAACGAACTTTTGTAGTAGGGTAGTTTGGACCAATCCCGCGTTAAAACTTAAACAACATTATCGCTTGATGTAATTTCTTTTGGTTATGCAGCTTCAACCAGGATAATTTCTTAAAAATGGTGAGATGTAAACATAAGCTTAATATCAAATATAAGCAAATGCAGGTATTATAAACTTTTGCAACGATCCCCACTAATCTGGGGCAGATTATTATAACTACATCTCCATAATCGAAAATAAGCTGGATTAAGACCTGGGCCAGTTTAATTTTTAAGCTAATTGGTAAAAGCGCCTAATTCTATTGAGACCATGCAGGAAGCAAAAGCTTTAACATGTGAATAGTGTGTGGATTCCAAATAGGTCGCGTCAATAACACTCCAAGACTTTTAACGACCGGACAAAGTTTGATTAGCGACCCACTCAATTGAAGAGGCGGAAGTATCGATCGGTCAGTTTTACCTAACAATTTGGAAGATCCGATTACAATTGCCGCAATTTTAAAATTTAGTTGTTTGTTTTACGTCCACGATTGGTGTATCTAGCAAGGATCGGGAATTGAAATTTATTAATTGTAGAGCACTAGGGCAGTCAATATAATTATTTATTAACTTATATACGAAGCACGCATCGGCCATAAAACGACGATTTTCTAATTGTAATAGTCCAGTACGTTGGCAAAATTGAGAATAACTCTCCTGAAATGTCCGATGATATTTAAACTTTATATGTCTGAAAAACTTTTTTTGAATGGACTCAATTCTATCACAATAATAAGCATATTGCGGATTCCACACAATTGAAGCGTAATTAAGGATACTATGAACATATGAGTAATAAAGAACCTTTACTGCTTCAAAACTGTGAAAGGCACGTGTGGTTCTTACAATGAATCCTAACATTCTGAAACATTCTGTACAAATTATGAGTGGGTTTTAAGTATAAGCTTATCAATTATTAAGAGAGGTTTCTGTACACCATGCAATCTCCTAGGATAGGCAACATAACATCTCATAAACTTATTCTAAACTAAATTGTTTTTACAGACACAGAATAAATACCTGGATCTCCTCTTCAAGGCGTTCTATCTTCGGGCCCAGTGCATGAGTTCTATCTTGTAGCAGAAATAGCAGGAAATTTCTTAGGTTTCACTCACTGTCGCGCACCCACGCATAAGAGGCTTTTACTACCATAATACTGCAGATGCACTATAACACAATCCCCTCGCTTAATGCCAGACGATTTATTAATCGCTCATTCTCGCAAGCTTACTCTAATAACATATTGCTTCACAGACCATTTACTCTAACAATTCCCGCGCTTGGTCCTTTTAGGTACCAGTTAGACACGTATATCCCTTGCTGTCTGCTTTCGACTGCTTAACCTGCCTTATTGCGTAGCACATTCGTTGCGATCCTGCGCTATCTGCCACAATGATGCACGTACAGATAGAGTTCTGTGTGTGATTTGTGCCCTATATCTAAGTACCTCGCTACAAGTTATTCTACGAAATAACTACGTATTTCGTAACTTAACTAATGATTGTTAGTAGAGTATATAAGTAAAAAAATGGAACAATTACTAACACATACTCATTTAATGGAGAAAACAATAAAAAAGGGGGGAAAGCGTGTATATAGGATTTGTAGATCTGGAAAAAAACATTCCACAATGTAAATTGGGAAAAAATGTTCGAAATACTCAAAGAGATTGGAATGAGTTTTAGGGATAGGCGAATAGTACATAGCTTATACAAAGAGCAAACAGCAGTAATAGAATTAGAGCAGGAACGTAGAGGAGTAAACATTAGGAAAGGGGTGAGACAGGAATGTGCCCTATCCCAATTAATTTTTAACTTGTACATTGAAGAGGCAATGAATACTGTCAAATGTAGGAAGACGTTTGGAATTGATATGCAGGGACAAAAGATTGATATGCTTAGATTTGCAAATGAGGAAGAAGAGTTAGAAGCTGCTCTTACTGAAATGGAAACAGTTCTAACAGAGAGATACGATATGAAAGTTAACAAACAGAAAACTAAAGTTCTAATATGCACATTCTACCAAAGCTTTTTTCTCTTTTACTTTTACACGTTTGGAGACCATAATGTGGGATGTTTGGTATTCAAAAATCTGCTTTTTTGACTTTTGCAAACTGTATTACTTCAGAAACCTTTTCAGCTTCGCTTTTCATATCATCACGTGGGACATTGAAGGCTAATGTTGACAATTGTATTTACTACGTTAAAAGTCTTTCAGTATACAAATACCCTTCAACTTCATTTCTGTCAACAGCTTTGTTGTTGCAAAAGGAGCTGCTTGTTTTTTGATTAAAAACTACACAGTATCTACTTTGGGCACTTTTTTTTAAATACTTTACAACACGAGATTGACGTTTTAGTTGGGTAGCTTTAATCGCTACCGGTACTATTCATCTACATGAAACCTGAGAAGTATGCATGTCTCTTTGTAGAATTTCATTATACGTCCAACTGAGACTTTTGCGCCTTTCATTTGGCGTTAGTTTCATAAAAATTTACCTGTGCAATAGGTAAAAGTTGATATAGTGCATGCTAGCAGATGTTAAGTTGGAAACTTTATTGGAGCAACTACCAGATATATTAGACGAACTCGAAAAAGATCATTTCTATCTTTTGACATGGATGTAACCCAAGATTTTGCTGGCATATTTAGCAAGATGGAGATGTGTAATTATTTAACTACAAAGCATAACTTTTGCTATAAGGGAGAATACGAAGAAATGTGTAATATTATAGTTGACAACGATAAAACTGCGGGAATTGATTGTTTAACATGGCTAACAACCAATGCAAGAATTAAGATATACAACAAATTTGTGTGTCAGATAACAAGTCCAGGTGTTAATAAACAACTTAGCAATCATATACCAGATTTTTTACGTTGTCCAGATGTACGTTTAAGGGAAACATTTGCGTCTACTTTGGCCAAAAAACATGGTATTAGGCGATTGGAAGCGACAGTATACAACTGTACAATTGGAAGCTATGTCAGTGCGGAACGGGTGTATAAACCCTTAAAAGGCTGTTTAACATTATTGGAAGATAGAAAGTTATACTTCCTAAAGACGCCAATGTACTCGGTACCACTTGCCAAAATGTGGAGCAAGCTATCGGACAAGCTACAAAATAGCTGCTGTTTAGTGTATAATAACCTGCTACAGTACGTGTACATGTACGTGGGGGAATGACAATACAAAGAAATTGACGGGCTTGCAAAGTTAAGTTGTCCGAAAAACCAGAGGAAAGGGAAAATTTGATAAAGTATGTGCTTTCGGCTTTTAGTTTTAACTATTTACCTGTAAATTATTTGGAGATAGTAGAGGAGGAAGATAGCCAAGATAAAATAAAAATCTTACACAAGTGCTACATTAAAGCATGTAGTACATATTTTACACAATCTGCAACACCATATTCTGCAATTCCAAAAGAAATAGTCATTGCGGAATTGGGGTTGATAGATACGCCTAACGTTCGTCCAGAGGTTGTACGACAACGCGTAAATATTGGCAGTAAACTCTATCCGTTTACGCTAAAGGAAATTGCCCCATTATGCATGCCATATGCTGTAAGTGGAAGATAAAGACAACTGGAATTAGAGGAAATAGATGCAAAAAAGCGAAAGTTGGACTTCATGGAATACACTGCGACAATACGCGAACAATACAAAGATGTGTTAGACAAAGAACATCTTATTAGAGAAAATGAGGAAAAATTAAAAGATTATTTTATGTACTGATGGACTGACTTAGATACATCTGGTTTCTACAAGTTGTATGCATTTGTGGTTAGTGAAAAAGACTCTTTTAGTTATGTAGGCGCCCTTGCGGAAAAGGATGGTACTAAATCCTTATATTTTTTAAAAGGTTATTCTAAAAACGTATTTATCAAAATGGCTGATAACATAGACGACCTAAGAAATGCGGGTTTTGCGTACACCACATGTAAAGGGGTTCCCTTAAACATTGTATATTTGCCTAGTAAAGAACTTTTCGGATCATTTAAAACCGAGGGTTTTACAACCTATAACAACCATATATTTCCAAAAGTGGTGGACATGCAACTATACAACAGTGAGTGGGAGAATAAGGATTTCCTCCAATACCGACAAAAAGAAGTCGATCAAGCTAACAAGGTACGTATGCAGGATATAGTGGGGGAGCCGCGATTAAAAGATTGTTACAAGCTGCAAGAATTACACGAAGGAATGGATCTCGGTGGAATCAAGTACTTTAAATTCAGAGGCAAACTTTGGTACATTTTACAATTCAAAAACCTAGACAGTCTCTATATATCAAACTATTGGCTAGAAAAGAAGACAGAGGACTTGGGTGTTGATTTAAATTTTAAGCTGCGAATAAAATTAGATAAAATTAAAACCACTCCAAAGAAACATAAAGAAAGGATTGTTTTCTGTGTATAACTTTGTATTAAAATTAAGTTTAAATGACTCCATGCTTGGTATTAAATATTTTTAAATTTTGTTATGTATAATGTCAGAATAAACATTTTAGAATCGTATTACGTTGTTTTTATTTATAAAAGGCTATGACGTCACCACGAGATAGCAGTCGCACAGAGAGGGATGCACATGGGTAGGGGCGCGCATGGGTAGGGGTGCGCACGGGCAGGGGTGCGTATAGGCAGGGGATGCGCGCGCGCATGGGTGCGCATGGGCTGGGATGTGTCTGGACGTACACGAGGGAAGCAGAAGTTAACAGTCACCAAGCATCTAATTCTTTATTTTGGGTGGTATGGGGTACTTGCCGGTGTATGTATCCGGAGTAAAAAACACGATTTGTACACGCAGCTTATTAATAAAATTAACTTATCGAGGGAAGATGACAAGCGTAACGTCATTCCTAATAGTACAGCAATCTACGCATGGGGGCATAAAGATATAGGTCTAAGATAGTTGTTTATATTTGTATAGATTTTGTAAATCTATTGTATATATTAGTTTTCAAATTCCATAATTTTTAAGCTCCTCGCCCACCTTCCAAATCCTTCCTGCTTCTATCCTGGTTGACAGAGTATGCGTGTTATCTCCACGTGGTGTTGGCGGGACACAGCGGTTTTAGATTTCTAGGGAAATGTTTGGTTAAAGCATATGTCTTGAGAGGCGAAAAAAGGGTTTTAAAGATGGAGTTAAATAAAGATGGGTAAAAATTAGAGGTTTGGGTCTTTAAAAGGCGTGACTTTGTAAGGGGAGGTTCTATTTAAAATCCATTTGCAGATTTGGGTTCCCTAGAAAAATCTAATATTGGTTGATACCAAAAAAAAGATATATTTATCTTAAAAGAGTGACTACCCCGCGGATAATAAATACCATATACCGCTTGTCAACAAAAAAGCTGTAGGGAAATTCAAAGACGAAATTAATGGGGATCTAGTATTAGAATTCGTTGGTACAAAAGCCAAGTCCTATTGTAATGTAAGCGAGAAAGACACGATTAAAAAGATTAAAGGGGTCTCACAAAGTGTAGTTAAGTAAAACCGAGGGTTCTACAACCTAAAGCAAGCATATTTTCCCAAAAGGGGTGGTCATGCAACTACGCAACAGTGCGTGGGAGAATAAGGATACTCTCCAATAAGTAATTAAAGTTTCCATGTACGTAGCACCAGTCATTGAGAAATGGTAGAAATGTGGAACCTATAAAGGCTATTATTATTGTGGTTTAGAAAAATAGTAGTTTTCTTGGACTAAATAAAATAGCTGAGACTGATTAATGTATATAGTTACATATTCTCGTACACATCCACAAACATCTGCTTACATCCACATACGGACATGGCGATGTCGGTAGTTTTTGTTTAACAAATAATAGGAAGGATACGTTAGATGTTAGTGTGTGGAAGCCCATCGGATTGTTGGATTCAAAAAGAACGGTGCGGGGGAATGTATGGTGGTTCCTGTTAGAATAATCGAAAGTGGTTGATCAATCGTATTAGATGTTTAAATATGCGAACGTGTAAAAGCCTGCATAAGCAAAATTTAATTATCTGACAAAAAAGTGCTTGATGTGCTATACTTTTAAAGAAAGTACAGAATGGTGCTTTGCAGCGGTCCTAGCAGTAAAAAGGGCGACTGGATGGTCCGATTTTAAATCCGTTTGCGAATTTGGATTCTGCATAAAGTTTTAGGTTAGTTTGATGTGTCGTATGGTTAAGAAAATTTATAAGAACGGTCAGAAATCTCTACCGGTAAAAAATTTTCAAATGAAAGTAGCCCTCTGGGGAATGATGCAATATAAAAATTTTAAAGAGATTCAGGTAGCTGAAAAAAATCTAATATTAATTGATACCAACCAAGATAGGTTTATTTCGAAAGATGCAATGGCTAGTCGGAGAAAGCTATTTGTTAGCTTATAGAGCAAAGAGCAAAATTTAGAGGTTCAGGACTTTAAAAGTGTAACTTTTCAGGGGGTGGTCTTATTGCAAATCTGTTTGCAGATTCAGATTCTGCATAAAATTCTAGACTAATTTGATGTATCGTATGCCTAAAAAATTTATAAGTACGACCATAAAATCTCTACCGGTAAAAATCTTAAAATTGGGGTAGCTCTCTAGGGATGATGCAATCTCAAAAGTTCCTAGAAATTCGGGTAGCTGAGAAAATTCTAATATTAAATGATACCAAACAAGATAGGTTTATCTCGAAAGATGAAAAATGGTTAGTCGAAGAAAACTATTTGTTCCAGATGAGTGTGGAAATGAGGGATTCTGGTGGAAATGAGGGAGCAGTCGCATTAATTGATACCAAACAAGATAGGTTTATCTCGAAAGATGAAAAATGGTTAGTCGAAGAAAATTATTTGGTTCAGATGAGGGAGCAAATGAGGATGCTGGAGCAAATGAGGTGGCAAATGAGGAAGCAAATGAGAGAGCAAATGAGGGAGCAAATGAGGGATTCGGAAGCAAATAACTATTAATTCCAGAAGTAATTCTAACGAGATTTGGACTATGAAGTTCACTCTTACACCTAATTAGAGATTACTTCAAAAGTGACAGAAAAATAACTAAATAAAAAAAAAGAAAAATATTAAAAATAAAAATAAAAATAAGCATTTTTACAGTGTTTAAATAAATAAATAAATATTCCTTTGCCATACACATACATACTCCCGCGTATGCGCACTCGCACCCACGCTCATACATACAAATAAAAAAGACATTCAGTCACACAACAGGCACTTAATAAATAAATAAATAACTATAAATAAATATAAACAAATAAATATAAATATAAATAAATAAATAATAAATAAATAAATATACCTTTGCCATACACGTACACACACGCGCGTATGCGCACTCGCACCCATGCTCATAGCAACAACACTCAATTACACAACAGGCACTTAATCTCAGAACCCATGCATCCTAAATGTAACTACTGTTGCGATGATAGATACTCCCGATACATTTGTCGGAAGTTAGAAATTGTGGTAGAACTTCTTATAATGGCAGGAATCGAGTTCCACAGTGAAGAACTGAAAACCACAAAAGAGGAATGATACATTTTAGTTCGATGATGTGGAATTTTCAACCGGTTATCATCTCTGATGTAGTGGTCGTTAAATAGAAACGAATCTTTTGTAGTAGGGTAGTTTGGACCAATCCCGCGTAAAAACTTAAACAACATTATCGCTTGATGTAATTTCTTTTGGTTATGCAGCTTCAACCAGGATAATTTCTTAAAAAATGGTGAGATGTGATCATAGCGCTTAATATCAAATATATAGCGAAAGCAGGTATTATAAACTTTTGCAAACGATCCCCACTAATCTGGGGCAGATTATTATACCCAACATCTCCATAATCGAAAATAAGCTGGATTAAGACCTGGGCCAGTTTAATTTTTAAGCTAATTGGTAAAAAGCGCCTAATTCTATTGAGACCATGCAGCGAAGCAAAAGCTTTTTGGCATGTGAATAGTGGGTGGCTCTCCCAAGATAGGGTCGCGTCAATAACTACTCCAAGACTTTTAACGACCGGACAAAGTTTGATTAGCGACCCACTCAATTGAAGAGGCGGAAGTATCGATCGGTCAGTTTTACCTAACAATTTGGAAGATCCGATTACAATTGCTTCATATTTAAAAAGATTTATTGTTAGTTGGTTTTCGTCCCCCCCACGATTTTATTCTAGCAAGATCAGAATTAATATTGATAAATGTATTTGGTAAATCATTAGGATGACAGCGACAATATATTTGAATGTAGTCGGCATGATAATGGTACTTACTAAATTTGAGAACCTTATTAATATCTTGAATATACAAGGAAAACAGAAGAGGACCAAGAACACTTCCCTGTAGCACCCCTGCCTGTAAATTCGCGCAATTAGAAAATTAATTCCTTCATCTTTGACAACACGTTGTTCGCGGCCGTTATGGTACGATTTAAACCATTTGAGAGCGTTATTGGAAAAGTTATATAGCATTTTAAGCTTCGTTAGTAATATTGTATTGTAATTAACATAAAACACATAGTTTATTAGTGCTTGTTTAGTAATAAATTAATGGTATACGTACGCAGCGGAATTAGTATAATAAATAACAGCGTACCCTTCGCCTTAAGAAAGAATAAGTGTTAGAAGCTCTTGACAGTTATGAACAAGCCTGCCCAAAGGAAAGCGCATGATGTATAATTGTCCATCAACCCGGACTAAGGGTGGGGGGAGTAAACTGGTATGGGTTAAATGCTATTTTATTTTAATTAATCGTAAATTATTATTATTAATTAATATTTAAATGATTAAATTATTATAATTATTGGCTCATATTTATTCAAAAAGCAAGAGCTAAGTAGCGTGTCGAAAACTCTTAAGCTCCCATGATGTATTCTAAATAATGTTTAGTATTTACGTCAAGATGGCTGTAGCTTGACGCGCTGCGGGAAGTTAGTGCACCCACACTGGCGCCATGACATACAAGAAGACGAATATCCGTCCGATTTCCTAGCACTTCGTAATCCTTGCTGTTTATAGTACTCCAATGTTTACGTTACGATCTACTGATCTGCTGCTAAGAGTCATTTGGCGCGATTCAATGTTTCATTGTTTTTCAATTCACAATATATCGTTGTTCCACTTAATTTGCAATATGTCGTTACTGACTGACAATTAATAGTTTTGCAAATAATCCCGTGTGCAACGTGCGGTGTATAAGCGTTACTCTTTCCTGTGTGTGAAACGTATTTTTTAAAAAGAGTAGATAAATAAATAGATAAGTCCGACGTACAGAAATGTAAAGAAAGGAAATAAAGATTTGAGAGCAGCTAAAAATGTTTCAGAACATTGTTCGATGTTGTACTCAAAAAACCTAAGGCTGCGCCGGTCGGATTATTTTATCGCGTAATGAAAAGTGCGAATCTAGCACATCTACTTGAAGTAATATTGATCCACATGATAATGATAAAGTCTAGACATAGCTATTGAATTTGAATGCGTAAATTAGAAAATATACCTATACGTGACATTGTTGGGTCTGAACGTTCTATTAAATGTGCAAATTTGGACAATTTATTATGTTGTTCAAATGCAAATGTTATTGAAAACTATGTTAGAAAAGAACCAAAAACCATAATTTTCAAGAATTTTACAGCCGAGAGAAAGAACAAATTTTCTTGGATCGTTCTCTGTTCAAAAACCGAAAAAGAAGAACATTATCCAAGACACTGGTTATCTTTGTGAATGTTTCTCATGTCAATTGTTGAGCTCTGTTAGTGAGATTATGGGAGGCAGTCGTTCAGTTCTTATGAGCGAGTGAGAACGGAGTAAGGAGATGAGATGGCAAAAGCTCTATACTAAGCGCTCTAATCACGAAACTAGTGCTCATCACAAAAGATGCTACATTCAGTGGTGAGTTTTGGAAATGTGGCTAAAAGAAAAGATTGGCACTTAGCCTCAGCTTGAAGATAAATTAACACGAAGGTGCAACGTTTACTAGCAGTGGTTTTGTTTTTAGCAGAAAGGGAGCTGCTTTTCAGGAGCCAATCATCACAAATTGGAAATCTGCATAGTGGGAATTTCTTAGTAGTTATTGAATTGTTATCGAAATATGATCTTTTGCTAAGGGACCATGTTACAAGGGTACAAAAATTACAATATTTATCAGATTATGAATCTGGTTTCAAAGTTTCCGAGAAATTTCTAAACTTTGATAGTGTAATAAAAGCACTGGAGAAGGAATTGCTAATAGAATTGTGAATGAGTTTCACAAGCATAGCATTTCTTTGAATGAATGCAGGAACAAAGGTTTGGACAATGGGGCAAACATGGTTGGAGTGTATAAAGGGGTCAATAGCTGAAATCAACCCTTATGCATTATTTTTATCATGCAGCACAGTCTTAACCTAGTTCTTGTGAACGTGGCAGCATCACAAGGACACTGTAACGTTTTCTGGTGTTCTGCATCAGCTGTACAAATTCTTTTGAAAATTTCCAGAGAGGTAAAAAATCCTTAAAATGGAATGCAACGTGCCCTCCATGGACTTTCAGACACAAGGTGGTCAGCATAAGTAGATGTAATAAAGTTTTCGCTAAACACCTTCCGGGTATTAAAAAAGCTGTCATTGAATGTTTCAAACTTACAATGTAAGCAGACTGCAAAATCGAACTCTGGATACTGAAAAGTATCTTAAATTATTAAAATGCATACTCGGCTACAATTTGATTTAAAATTCTTCAAATTATCACTGAAACAAACTTCTTCAAGCAAGAGAAATAATTTTTAGTGAAGAAATTTTGCATATAGATTGTCTTATAAAGGAAATTAACAATTTGAAAGATAAATTTGGTGTTATTCTTCAAGAATTCAACTTGTATAGCCGAACAAATGCCTATAAATACTCAATTGGTAGAAAATAAAAGAGGAGAAAATATTTAGAATTTAGGTATTTCACACACTTACTGATTCTGCTACCAGTGGGTTACGAAAAGCTTCAATAATGCACGGAGGTTAAGTAACATTTTTAATCTTTGTGCCAAAATCTGGATAAGGATAAACTAAAATTGAAAACAATTGCTAAGTGTTACTTTTTGGTTTGTTTCTACTGCAATTAAGTTTGTGTCCAATTGGTTTTGACTGCGACCTGGTGAAGGTTTTGTATAATTTCACTTGAGAATCAATCCCTGTAACATAAACTTGTGTTCTACGTTGTAAAACATTAAACTGCATAGTCTGGTATTAGTTCAAAACTCTTGAAATCAAAGGTCGTGTTTTTAATAAACCACTTTATGAAAATATTTGAATCGGCCTTTTTGTATCTAATAAATTCATTGTGAGAGGTTGTAGTCTTAAGGTTTCATAAATTTGTTTACGAAATTATTTATGGCAAAGAGCAATTTACGCTTATCTTTGGTATACGGTATTCATTTAAAGAAATATACACGGGGGTAAAAGTACTCTGTCCTTGGAAATTCAAGTAACCTTATTCTTAGTGTAAATTGAAACTTTAATCATTTCCTGTATGTGATTTATATTGCACTAGCTTTCGGTTTTCAATATTAGTATATGTAAATATTTTTACTCTTAAAATTTTAGCGGCTGTGGGAACTCTAGAGAAATGTGTGTGTTAGCTCAGAATACAAACCTATGTTGGTACCTGTCCAACCATTTCTAGGAAGGAAAACCTAAAGATGAAAAAAGTAATTGTATTTAGATCTGAAGATAATCATAAACAATTACATGTGTTTGCAATATTCTCAACAAATGTTGGAAATGAGTAATTGGAAAACTCTTGATTCGGCAATTGCTTAACTGGTGGGGGATCTTTGTAACCGTCAGGTTGCTCAATCCCCTTTGCGTAGCACTAAATATTGGTCAAAAATGGCATAACTTTAGAAAACAATAGAAGGGGAAAAGTGCAAGGATACTGAAAAAGACTAGCACAAAGCCGTGCTGTATTTAACAGAAAAATCAGCTGCAATGTTTGAAGACAACAAACATAGAAACAAGGAAAAATGTGTGAAAGCATATGTGTGGAGCACAGCACCGTTTGACTGTGAAACCTGGACAGTCAGAGAAGTAGACATGTAAAAGACGAAAGCCATTGAAATATGGTGCTATAGATGTTGATGAACATCATGGACAGACGAAGTTAAGAACAAAAAGGTTCTAGAAATAGCGAGAGAAAAAGATAACTGCGGATAACTGTAAAACAATAGGAGAGATAAGATGATAGGACACGTGCTAAGGCATGAAAGGCTAGTACGAGATACATTAGTACCAGAGAAACGGGAAAAAGAGAGATAGAGGTAGACCTAGATTAGATTATTACTCATAGATAGTGAAGGATATAAGCTGTGGAAATTTCAAGCAAATGTGTAGGTTAGTTCAGAATGGGAAACAATATAGGTACGCGTCTAACCAGTTCCAAAACCTAATGATGATTTGATAGTGATGATAAAATTTCCGAAAAGTTTAATGTACTGATTTATTGGAATAGCAGCGTGTTTATGTTTTACCAACTGAAATAGTCGAGAAGTGATTTCCTTTATTTTCATAGGAGATCTGCATCTGTTGTATAGGGAAAGCTACTTGAATATTACAGCAGAAAATCTAGTTTAAGATAATCGTAATAATTTCTTTTTGTGTGAGGATTTTTTACCAGGAGTTTGTGTTCGGAGTTCGATATACTCTGACCTTGAATAGATTATATGTCAAGGATTTTTTCTGGCCAAAACAAATCTTACCAGCGTGGAAATAATTTATAACCAGGTTAGCAATTCCAGATTTCTACACATATTTTCCAATTTTTTGTAAAGCATGCCTTTGACATGTTCTCAAGAACCGTGCCCGAAAATTTTAGTATTTAATTAATGTATCTAATTTGGAGGATGTTAATGATGGGGAAAATGATGAAGCTACTGAAGAACAGTGGCATGTAAGCAGGTTCTGCAAGTAAGAATTGTATGCGATAATGCGTCTAACATTTTGGAATCTGTAGAAACCTCCCTCCCTATAGTAGGGGACAAAGAATACTACTATAGTAGGCCTGCTTATTGTAAAAGGCGATCAAAAGGCGCAGCAAGGGACATCAGTCTTCTGGCTAAAAGTTATTGGAGGAGAGTCAGTTGGTCTCGAGCGATCCTCAATAATTTACAAGGTTGTTGGGGGTCGGCCGTGACAGATACAACTTTTGTTAAAATCTTTAAAAACTGCGTTGTGGAAAGATATGGAACCTACCACAATATTTCCCAGGTATGCGTCGCCTAAAACACAAACTATGTATGATGGAGAGGTCACAAGTAAAATTCATGTCCGGAGGTAAAATACCTCCCTCATTTGGATCTCCTGGAAGAGGTACTAGGGGCTCATCATCGTATGAACGGTTTGATTTAGTGATAGGGACTTGGAATGTAAGGTCATTACTTAGAGTAGATAAGTTAACGAATTTATTAGTCGAAATGAGAAAAGGAAAGCTGGACATTTTAGGTATTAGTGAGGTGAGATGGCCAAATAGTAGCGACTTTTGGAAAAATAATTATAGAATAATTACAACTTCTTTAACTAATGGACAGACAGAGGTAGAATAGTGTTAGATAAAAGATTAAGACGTAAAGTTAAAGAGTACTTACAATTTAGTGATAAGATAATTATGGTTAGGTTGAATACGAAACCCACAGACACTGTTTTAGTACTGGTTTACATGCCAACAACTCAGTACGAGGATGAGGAAGTAGAAAAGTTATACGAGGATATAAATAATATAGTGAGAAAGGTAAAGGAAGATGAGTATTTAATAGTTATGGGCGATTTTAATGCGTCAGTGCGAGAAGGTAGTGAGGAAAAATGGTAGGAAAATTTGGGTATGATAGACGAAATGATAGAGGAGAAAGATTAGTTGAGTTCTGCCAGGAACATAGATTAGTAACTGTAAACAACCTATTCGAACAACATGTTAGGAGAAGATATACCTGGAAAGCGCCAGGTGATTGGGCTAGATACCAAATAGATTATATTTTAGTTAAACAAAGATTTAGAAACCAAATTAAAAACTGTTGTAGTTTTCCAAGGGCTGACATAAATAGCTATCATAACTTAGTTAAAATGAAGTGTAATCTAAAATTCAAAAACTGAGAAAGGTTTAAAGAGAGGGATGAGATCTAGGTAAGCTTAATGATAGTTACGTAAAAGAGGAATGTAAACAGTATTAAATAATAATATCAAAGAGATAGCTATAGGATGGAATGTAGAAAATAGACGGAAAGAAATAAAAAGGGCTGTACATGATACAGCAACACAGACAATAGGTAAGAATAAAGTAGATGCGAGAAAACCCTGGGTAACAAAAGATATTCGATTTAATAGAGAATAGAAGAAAGCTAAAGCCTTTCAGAGAATTGAATAGTGAAAGTAAGCAACAATGTAATAGAGTTAGAAATAAGATAATACGTGAGTGTAGAAAAGCTACAAATAAATGAATGAAGTAGAATTATAAGGAATACCAGATGATTTGAGAGTAGGTAAGACAGACAGGGCTTACAGGGCAGTTAAAAAGTTTTTCGGGGAAGATAGGAAAAAATATAATGGTATTAAAGTTGAGAATAATGAGCTTCTAATAAATAAAGTTGAGGTAGCAGATAGATGGAAAAGATATTTAGAAGATTTATATAGGGAAGACGATACGGATGAGATAGAGAACGACCAAGAAGAGGATGTAGATATAGGGTTCTCAATGTTAAGAAAGAAATTTGATAGAGCTATTAGGGATTTTAAACTAAATAAAGCGCCGGGGATAGACGCGATACCCGCAGAATTAATCAAATATGCAAGTCAGAAAACTTTAAACAGACTATTTGAACTAGTAAAAGTAATATATGACACAGGTGAGGTCCCAATAAATTTCGACAAAGTATTATACCAATCCCAAAAAAGTCAGGAGCTGATATAGGTGTGAGAATTTTAAAACGATTAGTTTAACTTCCCACGATTTCAAAATACTAACGATAATAATTAAAAATAGAGTAGAAGCTTTGACTGAGAATTATTTAGGCGAATACCAACATGGTATTCGTAAAGACAGAGGGACTAGAGAACCGATACTAATGATAAGGGTAATTATCGAAAAAAAGTTACAAAAAATAGAAAACTTATTTCGTGTTTGTAGATCTAGAAAAAGCATTTGATAGGGTTAATTTGATTTTTATATTCAGGATTTGCGGAAAATAGGAATCTCTCATAGGGATAGAAAAATTATTTACAGTCTATATAAAAGTCAAAGCGTAGAAATTAGATTTGATAAAATAGAAAAGAAAGCTAAGATTAGATATGGTGGTAGACATGGCTGCATACTATCTCCCTTGATTTTTAATGTTTATATTGAGAAGCTTTAAACTTAGCTAGAGAAAGATAGGTATTAGTGTACAGGGACAGTAAATAGACATGTTACGTTTTGCAGATAATATAGCCATTATAGCAGAGTCTAGAAAAGAGTTAGGGGAGTTTTAAATATTTTAGATTTGATACTACAGAGTAACTATAGTATGAGAATTAACTTAGTAAGGACAAAGATAATGACAAGTGAGTTACAGCCTAGTTCTAAACCAAAATTAGAAAAAGGTAATATCGAGTTAGAGGAGGTAGATGAATTTTCTATTTAGGTAGTATATTTACAAAGGACGGAAGTTGCAGAAGGGATATAATAGCTAAAATAGGTCTAGCTAGAAAAATGTTTTTAAAAGAAAGACTTACTAATAGCTAATAGTATTAGTTTAGATAATAGAAAGTAAATGGTTTGTGATATTGCTGAGTTTTATTTCACTTTGAAAACTCCGTAAATTTCGTTGAGCTAGCCCGGCAAAGTGAAAAACGAAGGTAAGTAAACCATTTCAAGTTTACAAACCAGAAGTATCTATTTCACAATACCTTTTTTGGGACGCCCCAAAGCGAGGCGTTATCACATCACTCTTTCAGCGGCACCACAACGTGCGGTTTTACCACAGCAATATGTTATATATATATATATATATATATATATATATATTGCCGTGGAAGTCGGGAGAGTCTCACTATTAAAATTTGTGCCCTTCCAGGGTCAACATTTAATTTTCAAAAATTCTAAAATTTCAAAAAAAAATTCCTTACCCTTTGTTACGGTAATCGTGGCCGTGCGTAACACAAAGAAAATCAAAGAATTGACTGGCTCAATCGGAGAGTAGGGGGGGGGGGGTTGTAGAAAGCAGACTGACATATAAGGTATGCGGCGGTAAGGAGTTAGTAACAATACCTGCAAGAAAAATTAGTTAAGCAAACCTGAAGAAAAAAAAAAAATAAGCATAGCAGCAATGAAAAGTCTAAGTTATTCAGTACTTTGTAGAATGTAAATAAAAGAAACTGTTTAGATAAACTTTATAATATAACAACGGTAAAAGCAATACAGAAAAATGTTTAGTACAATGTGAGGTAATATTGGGGAGTAGCAGAAACGTTTCCTCACACACCAATTAAACATAAATCAGACAAAATGTTAAAAAAAAAATAAATAGGTAAGACACAATTGATATGAGTAATTCAGTACTATTGATCTTTCTTTCTTTCTTTCTTTTTTTTATGTTTTAAAATATCATGCAAGTCTTTTGTAAAAGGTATCAGAACGACAAAGATATGGTAAAGCAACGGATAGATATTTAAAGTAATAACAAGTAGGAAATAGTTCAACTTACAAAAGTCCTTCAGCAACGCTTCCTTGCAACGGAAGTGTGAGATTCACGAAGTCCTACGCTAACGAAGCACTTCACCCTGGACTGTGAGGGTGTTGATGGAACTTATCACACGTCACACTAATCACACCTACGCATTTCACTGGGATTAGCAGCAGACACCATCACGCGACGGAACTATGTAGCATTGATAAATTTCTTGTTAATTCTATTTCCTGAGACAATAATTTCGAAATATTTCGTAGCACTAGTTTAATTTCAATTGGGATCAAATGTATATTATTTTCATAAACTTCCAAAAAGCAGTGAGAAACTTCAACCAATACCTTTGTAAACCGGTAATCTGTTGTATTTCGCAAATAACGAAATTCGCGCAAGCAATGATCTATATTAGATTCTTTGTTGCTAGAAAATTCAGAAACTACAGTATCAACTGTACTTGGATAATCCAAAGTATGAACTACTCTGATAAAAAGAAAGGGACCGCGAAACTAGATCGCACACCCAGTTCAAGTATAAAAAAGACAACTCCACAAAAAAACACAATTAGTAAAGCAACGCGTATCACTAAAATAATGTTCCGTAAAACAAGCACGTGCGGTCAAGTCAACAAGTTCTATCACTTTTTTTTCCAACAGAAAATTAACAAAAACAATTAGTACGGCACGCGTAAGCAATAAAACCGTACGTCAAATGTTTTTACAACCGCACTTGTGTCAATCAAAAACATGTTACATATAAAAGCATCTTCCTTCAAATGTCATCAGAACTACACTCTCTACAGTTAATATACAATTTCCATTTCACAAGAAAAACAACCAAAAACGCGCCGTGCCCGTTCATGAACAATTCGAAATTGATCCCGCATTAATTCTCACTATTGTCAAAAGCAGAAAGAAGCAGTATTTTCAACGTACTTAATATATCGGAACAAAGAACAGAACTGCCCTCCAATCTGTTTATATAAACCCGTCGCTATTACAACCGCTTATCGCCTATTATCTAGACTTGTATATTCACATCAGGAACTAAATTTATACGACGGCCAGACAAGAACGATGCAATCTATAATTAATTACAAGCTGTTTAACCTTCACTCCTTGGAATTTATTTATTAATGAGAATCAATCTTTAATTTATCTATCTTTAATTAATACACACGAGTTAAATTGCATACAATTCTGAATTATTCGAAAGTATTTACTTTACACAAACAGCGATCCCAAAGAAACGATGTATTTTTAAGTACGATAACAGAAAGGGAGCGTAAACAGGTTAAACTATAAAAATGCCCGTTACACCTTTTATTTCGCCTTCAAACTCCTTCAGCTTCCCTGGCTAGCTTAGCTGTGCCTCTTCTCAAATACCTAAATTTACAACCATACCTCTTTCACACTCGCACACCATTCAATAAAATCACCAAATAATACAACAATCATACAACCTTTTATTTACAGCTATTAACAGATAAATTATATTCACATGCGTTAAAAACATTTTGATGCACTAATTATAAAACTCAAATATGGTATGTTTTTAAAGTCCTTGATTTATCTAATTATTTTTAAACAAATTTAATGAGATATGAGTAGATGGTCCCCACATGTTACCCTAAATTGACTACACACTGGAGTATGGTGAGCTCATAATAACCCAGTTTAGTTTATATACGCCTTTTACACCTTGCATAAATTAAAACCAAATTAACATACCCGTTTACCCTTTACAATTCAAATTATATTCTGAATAAAATTTTGAATGCTTTAGAGACACCCCTTTTCAATATTTAACCCCAATAAATTGTCCAGTACATGTATGTTTTTCAATAAGTTTCTACAACCAAATATGCCACCAAAAAAATCAACACACAGCACAAGAAATCACAAATGTTTATCAACAACAGAAATTTCAAAAAAATTACCTGAAGTACTATTCAGGCTTCCTTTCCCTCGAAGACGATTGCCAGAACACCTCGGTTTCGTTTCCATTCACCGTGCTACTCAGCAGATCCACAGACTCCAGCATCTGCCACCTCTGCGAGCTCTGCGCCTCGTATCACATTACCATTCCATATATCATGCATACAAACTTGATTATTTGTGATGCTTAATCCCACATATATCATGCTTCCATTTATTGATTTTCGTGTTTTGTATTGTAGTAGCCGGACCTCTATTAATCAAAACCTACACGTACTTCACGACAATAATTAGAAGTCCGCTACTACTGTTTTACATTGGCCATCACTGTATTTACGGTAATCTAATCACATAAAATACTCACAAAGAGCTTTACTGTTATGATGGTCGGCATTCAATACTTTATCGAAGTATAATAAAATAGAAGCAAAGACAAGAGAAGAGAACGTTAATAACTTAGGTTGGGTACTTATATGCTTTCAAAACCCCCTCAGTGGACGCACTTCTAGCGAAAAGTTTATTTTCAAATCTAATTCCGAAAATTTCGAGTATAACCGTCTTTAAATTCGTGAAATTTATTCTGTGCTACGTGCTGTATATCCGTTGATTCCCTCTCATCCGTCGCGTGTGCATACGTTTGGAAAACTGTCTGCTTTCAACCAAGGACCAAAATTCTCTGCCGTCAGAAACTCCGCCTAAACTATATTTATATATAAATTATATATATTTATATATAAAGAATAAGCTTGTTGGTTGTGATACATTGACGAAGGACTAATCAGCTCTTTCAAGAAGTTTGGTATTTAAATTTCCTTTTGCTACATATGTTTAAATTATAGGTATTAATAACTACTTTTTTCTTTATTGTATAAGGTAGCACGAGTGTATCTCTTGCGTCCTTCGTTATTATTATATTTATATCTTATGCATGTCTGCTGTCTCGTTCAAAACTCCACTTGAGTTACAGAAAATCGATATTGATGACACCTTATCTCAACTCCACGTGTATTTCAATCCCAACGTTTTTATATCTGTCTCTATCTGTTGTATATTACTTATCGTGCATTTCCTCGCTCTTTAAGATGTTTGTTAGCCTTGTTGTTTATACAAACTGATGGTTGGACATAATTTCTATGAAATCCTATCTTAACATGCTCTCGACTTCGTCGAATGTAAACTTTTAAAACGCAGGTGTTTCTGTTAATTATCGACCGTTTAACATAACAATTCCTAGACTTCATTGTTCTTCGTATTTGATAAAACTGGGGTGGGCTGTTACAACGAATACATTTGCCTTGGAATTATTGATTTTCTTCCCCAAACACTCTTCCTTATGCTTATACGTGTTGGATTAAAATTAATTAAAATTAATTATGCGTATCCTTGAACTTCTATTTGCTTTAAAACTGTTTTTTATTTATGTAGCCCTAACATTTCATTATTAATTATAAAAATACGTTAATGCTCGTCTGTTTTTCCTAAATGAATTAAATTAATTTTGCGCGTAAATAATTTGTTTTTTTCTATATACAGGGTTGTTGAAATTTTATTGTTTCACATTGCTTTAACCCTTTGAATCCACAACAATATATATATATATATACGAAGTTTAAGAAAGCTGAAACCGATCAGAGGATGTTTCCTTCCCTCGTGAAATAATAAAGCTATTGCTTGGTTAATGGCTATTAACTATTAACTCGATTTGTATGTGGGAATAAGCTTTTATTATTTTCATAAGGGTTTAGTTACATATACATCTTATTTTTTATTTTGTTGTACTCAAATTCCTTATTGTGGACTGCAAATAACTAGTCTATATTGATATGATAACACCGTACTCGGTGTCAATGGACGCTTTCTACTTAACTCCACCTCTCTGTGTTGTCTAATCAAATTTAAATCTCACTAATTTTATTATTATGCTACGGCTAGCTTTTATTATTCTACACAAAGTGCACAACGTTACGATGATTAATTTTTTTTTTCTTTTCCCTTTTTTGATTACCCCTCTGTTTGAATTATAAAATGAAGTCAATTAATTCCATATAATAAAAAGAAATATTATGTACAAATTATTAAAATACACCCTTCAATCAATCAATATCATAAGTCTTATTTATCCCAAAATTTATATGCTTTGCAAAATCAATCTAAAGTCACCAAAAACTATCTTTTTATCAAAGAAACCTAGAACGTTCTAAACCCCTTTATAATATTACGTACTTTTAACGTATGCAATGTTTGTGCTGACTTCGTTACACTTTTATATAAATTATGTAAATTCAGTATTCAAAAATAGAAAAAATATCTTAAAACTAATTAGATCTGACTTTTTGCTGCTCTGCTCAATTGAACCCCTTGCTTTCCATAAATTGCCTCTTGCTTCTTTGTTTTAATTGCATTGAATCTCGCAACTCAAAACTGTACCAAAATCGTCGACGCTGCTTTGAAATATTATATTAATCCATTTAAATTATCCCCATATTCGAATTATCATCAAGTATAATATCTATCCACTTATTTGAAATATTATACCATCAATTAGAATTTTCCATGCATTTAAATTATTATATCATATACTCGAATTATCCATCCATTCAGAATTATTATACCACATTCGAAATTATTCTCCACCAATTAGGATTTGAATTATTACATTCGGAATTATTATCACGCAACCAGGACTAGGATTATTACCCTGGGATTATTATATCTATCCACTCGGATTCTTATATCTATCCACTCGGATTCTTATTATTATATTATTAGTTTAAATAAATTACCCCAAATTCTACTCACCTTAAACGGCAACAGAAATTTTCATATTTGTAGCACTTACTTGTCACTATCTATTTCATAAAACATTTAAATATTACGCGTGCCTTTTTATTCAGAGTGGCGCAGCTTTGCCCTCTTGAGTTAAAACTAAACTCTCTTATCATTAGTTCGCTTGTTAAAAACAGGCTGATTCAATTTGCATGTGGGTTGGGTTTCCAACAAGTCTTTCGCTATCTTAACCAATAAGGTCTTTGTATATCCTGCACTTGAAGTGGTTTTCTGATGTAATATCTTTGGTTTTCCGGGTAATGGTTATTTGCTTATAGATACCTCGTTATTAGACCATACGTTGTTTTGTGTAAATATCGCGTTTTCCATATTATACAAAAGTACATGATGTAATTTGAATTTTACTTTTGTCTATTTTTATTTATTTACGCATCTTTGAACTGCATTTTCTTATCAAAAATGTTGATTGTTTCTACGCACTTACACAAGGCTTTGTTAAGTTTTATCTTTTATCTCCGTATTATATTATAACTAATTAAAATTCTTTTCAATGCTTGTTTAATTACATGTACAATCCTTTCCTCTAAATACGCGTGCTTTTCCTGAAAGATATTGTTATTTGCATTGCTTAAAATTATTAAAGTTCTATATACTGAGTGTTAAATACTTGTTATTTACCTAATGTATGAATTACCTATTTCTATGCTAAATATGCGTCCTATTATTGTAAGATGTGTTTATTTGCATCGTTTAAAACTACTTATGCTCTATATACAGGGTGTTAAATGCTTACTATTTACATAATGTCCAAATTACTTACTTTTCTGCTAAATAAATGCAGTTTTCTGCTTCCTATTGCAATTTATGGCTTCTATACAACCCTTGCTATACAATACACCCTTAAACAACCCTTAATCACAGCAATATATATATATATATATATATATTTCACTAAGAGCCTGGAATTTCTCTGAGCGGGCCTGGTTATGAAGTCCTGTAGTGGCTATCAGTAGAATAAGAATTCTCTGTATTGGGCTGAATAAAGACGTGTATATCGAAGTATGTTTAGTGGTGTTAAAAACGGTACAATATGAAGATTACAAATTTTCCTTGTTTACATGCTATTAATCTACAACTCTATAGTCCATTCCAAATAAGAATAAGGTAAATGATCTTGTATGCAAGGAAGATATACATAGTTTAAAATTATTTTAAAATGTGGAAAATTTGAAACTATAGATATTGGTTAGAATTTGTTACGCATATTTACACGAGAGAGCTATTTGTTGTAATGCATGGGATCTCCCTTAAATTAAGTTAATTCGTAGCACTCATGCTCCTATAATTGCGTATTTAAATACAACTTCAAAGATTAAAACATACCAAATTGTTTAACATAAAACAATATGGCAATATTATGACAAAAAAAAGACAACTCACAATTAGTTAGCGATTTAGTATGTTGGCAGCGATTCGCTACTTAAGTCTTACCATAATATATAATTTGACACTTTTCCGGTTTAATAATAATAGCAAATACAATCAGTTTAACAGGTTGCCTGTGGCAACAGATATTCTATAAGCACCACTGGTGCGGTTCGGGACTTAGGACTTGTTCGTGTTAATCAGGTAATATTTCATTTCCTTATAAATAGAAATTATGTAGACATGTTAGAGATCTTTAACAACCGTCAGATTGCTAGTATCTATGTAGATCTAGGTAGATAACAAAAAGAAGCAGAGTATAGAAGACCTACACCAAGCTATATTAGTCAAATTATTAGAAATTAAGGTTGTGAAGGGTAGGTAGAACCTTTTAGATTAACACAGAATAGAAAAGAAGTTAGAGCTGCGTTAAATCGACCCTCAGTAAGGCAGTTCGTTAGTACATCAATCGACTAATAATTTGTCGATAAGTAACATTTATGACAGTGTAGTTTGAACAGTCGCAGAGCAGATTTGCTAAATGAAGTTATATAATTGGTTTCCGATTGTCAATTACAGACTATATGAATACACAGCCAAAGATACTTGATATCTCCACTCGATGTAATTTTAAATTCGTATTTTAGCTCTTCAAGAAATTTCTTTGCTGCTTGTTTGTTTATGGATATGACCAAACCATCAACACAGAAATAGCTTTGACTATTGCAATTACAGTAAACAAGGAGGGGTCAAACTTACTTTGTATAAGTTCATAATCCAATAGGACTGAAGTGAATTTGGAATTCCAGTAACGAGGAGGTTAACCATACAAGCTTTTTTGAAGTAGACACAAACAACCAGGCACATCATTATGAAATTGCATTTTTAATTGGACAAGAACACACAAAACAAATTAATGACAACTTTTGTAAAACAACAGCAATACTGTCAACACTTTTTGTCAAATATACATACCGTGCTAATAGTTTATTGCAACATCACAAAGATATATAATGTGTACATCCATATACTAACAATATTTCAAATTAAATAATTAATACTCAACAAACGTAAATATATATTTAGTTCGGTTTTTGGGTACAATATGTAAAGTCTTGTAAATACTCCCTGTATGTTTGTTGTCGTTTGTTTAGTATTCCTCTTAATCTTCTTTGGGGATTAAACCACTCATAGTTTTTAAAATTATCTTTATTAACGTTTCGATCCATAACCTAGGATCGTTTTCAAAATAATAAAAACTTCAAGTTTGACATTTATGACATAAATTGAAGGTTACTTTGATTTATTGATGTTTGAAATATTTGGTTTGAGTACACTAAGCAAAAATTTTAAAGTTTAAATGAATGATTGCCTTCAATTTGTGTTACGGCCTGGGACCGACTTTTTTGTAGGTAGCCAATACGCTTAACGTGAAATCAGCTGATTAATTTTTATTGTAAAATTCAATAACTTGGGAATTGGAAAACATTCTTTAACATGTTTCTATTTATACAATTTAGAGGATGGTTATTAAAGAAGTGTGCAATTGCATTATTAAAAGGCTTAAGTAGTCGTTTTTTATATTTATTTTGAAGGAAATCATTATGATTTAGGCTACCTCTTTGGTAGATTTTAACATTGTTCTGAGGTAACCTTATGGCGGGTTTACACTTGTCAGATACCAATGTTGTTCTATGAAGGTTGTATATGGATCTGAGGCGACCCTATGGCGGGTTTACACTTGTCAGATACCAATACTGTTTAACGGAGATTGTATATGGTTGTGAGGTAACCTTATTGCGGGTTTACACTTGTCAGATACCAATGCTGTTTTACAGGGGTTGTTAATATGCTTCATCATCATCATCATTGGATCTTCATCTCAAAACTGGCTGGACACGTACCTGCACTTATTTATATTCTGAGTTAGCTTCCCTTCTATTGTTTTCTAATTTTATGTTTTATTTCACCGAGATTCAGGTTACCTCACAACCATATACAATCTCCGTTAAACAGTATTGGTATCTGACAAGTGTAAACCCGCCATAGGCTCGCCTCAGATCCATATACAACCTTCATAGAACAACATTGGTATCTGACAAGTGTAAACCCGCCATAAGGTTACCTCAGAACAATGTTAAAATCTACCAAAGAGGTAGCCTAAATCATAATGATTTCCCCTTCAAAATAAATATAAAAAAACGACTACTTAAGCCTTTTAATAATGCAATTGCACACTTCTTTAATAACCATCCTCTAAATTGTATAAATAGAAACATGTTAAAAAATGTTTTCCAATTCCCAAGTTATTGAATTTTTACAATAAAAATTAATCAGCTGATTTCACGTTAAGCGTATTGGCTACCTACAAAAAAGTCGGTCCCAGGCCGTAACACAAATTGAAGGCAATCATTCATTTAAACTTTAAAAATTTTTGCTTAGTGTACTCAAACCAAATATTTCAAACATCAATAAATGAAAGTCACCTTCAATTTATGTCATAAATGTCAAACTTGAAGTTTTTATTATTTTGAAAACGATCCTAGGTTATGGATCGAAACGTTAATAAAGATAATTTTAAAAACTATGAGTGGTTTAATCCCCAAAGAAGATTAAGAGGAATGTAAAGTCTTGACTCATTAAAACGTGTTCAAAATAGTTCAAAATTCTATTTGATATTGGTACATTATCAAGACCCACTTTTAGTCGCTCTATTCATCATTGGATAATTGTTCGCTGGAACTTTCCACTCCTAAATTGATGACAATCTTTTCTACCATCTCTTCTACTATTCTGTCTAAATCCCACATTCGCTTTTCCTCCTTAACTATGTGGTCAATACAATCTTTCTATCGCTCTGCAGTTACTGTAGATATAGGTCGATTGAAAAGCACTTTCACATCAACAAGTTTATATGTTGTGTTATTAGCTGCTAAATACTTTTTATTTGTGCCCATATCAGCTCGACTGAATTTAAAGTGCAGTGGTAAGGTGGCAAGCGTAATATGGTTCTTCCAATACCCTTTACCAGTTCATCAATAACATATGGTGTTGGATGTGAAAGGCAGTGTTGTTTGACTAATTCCAACAATTGTATTTTTATTAAATGCACCTCAGTGGGAATATTTTTACTATGAAGCCAGTCGATAATGTCTTGTTTTTTCCAACTTTCAGTTGGCGTTTTTTCTGATTTCATGCTATGATATGGGGCATTATCTATCACAATTACTGAATTTTTTTCTAAAGCAGGTAATACGCCTTCGATCTACTGTTTAAAGACATCACCATTCATGTCTTCATGATAATCACCTAATAAAGATTATTATAAAAACACAAAGTATGTATATTATTAATCCTACCAGTTTTCTTTGATTCGAAGATCGATAAACCTGCATCAACAAATCCTGTGTCGATGCCAATATGTACAATTATCATACGCTTTCCTTTGCCTGATGGATCCTTTACACCAAAAGAAACCCCTTCAATTAATGCTTGCCGTGCAGTTTTACCATTTCGAATGGACCTGCACCTTGCCGAAGTTCTAAATTACTAGAACAGGTGAAATGGCTTGCGTGTTCTAATGAGCTAAAAAGCCAAATTAAAGGTCCAACCAAAGTAGTAGGGTCGTTAGTGAGGAACCAGACTAAGACAGGTCCCAGAAAGAGGGCAGCGGCTCTTTCGGTACTTAGATTGGCAGAGACCATAGGGGTCGGTATGGCAGTCTAAGACACACTAGCGCGATGTGGAAGGCAACGGGAAACCACCACATTATCTCCCAAGTACACAGCGTACTTAAATTGTTACAAACATGATGGCATTCTCTGGGGTAAAAAATTCCGGAGTTAACACAGTCCCCCATTCGGATCTCCGGGAGGGGACTACTTCGGAGGATGCGATTGGAAAGTTAAAAATAAGAGTCGGGAACATTCTGCGAGTCGGAGCGTGGAATGTTAAAAGTATGAACCAAGTAGGTAAGCTAGAGAACCTAAAAATCGAAATGAATAGGTTATCACTAGACATAGTAGGGATCAACGAAGTTCGGTGGCCAGAGACGGGGGATTTTTGGAGTGGAGACTTCAGAGTAATTCATACAGAAGCAGAGGAAGGAAATTTGGGTGTAGGGATAGTTATGCGGAAAAGGATAGAATACTGTGTAAAAAATTACTTACAAAAGAACGAAAGAGTACTCATGGTTAGATTAGAATCTAAACCGGTAAACACAGTAATAATACAAGTATACATGCCCACCTCTAGCTACAGTGACAAAGTGACGTAAAAGGATATGAAAATTTAATAATTGCGGGGGATTTTAATGCCGTGGTAGGTGAGGGTAGGGAAGGAGCGGTAGTAGGTTTATTTGGTTTAGGCACGAGAAACGACAGGGGAAATAGGCCGGTAGAATTTTGCGACAAGAACAATTTGATCATCACAAACACATTATTTCAACATCATGCTAGAAGACGATATAAGTGGAAGATGCCAGGAGATATAGGAAGATATCAAATAGATTACATTCTTGTTAGACAACGGTTTAGGAATCAAGTAAAAGACTGTAGAAGCTACCCAGAAGCAGATATAGATACTGACCACAACATCGTAATTATAAAGGTCGCACTTAAATTTAAAAATCTAAAAAAAAGGAACGGAAAAAGGGACTTGGACTTAGAGAAACTAAAAGATAAAGATATTCAAGAAAGAGTCGAAAAAAAGTCAAATGAATTGCTGAAAGATATCGGGAAAGTATCTGATACTAAGGATGTAGAAACAGAATGGAATAACATTAAATCCATCCTAGACATGGCGGCCAGAGATATTCTGGGGTATACACAAAAAGAAAATAAGAAACCATGGATAACAAAGGATGTCCTGAATTTATTAGAAGAAAGACGAAAATACAAAAATAAACCAGACGAAACAGGAAAACAGAGATACAAAACCATAAAATGGGAAATTATTCGAAAATGCAGGAAAGCTAAAGAACAATGGATTGATGAAAAGTGCAAAGAGGTACAAACAAAGATGGAAATAGGAAAGACAGACGAAGCATACAAATTAATTATAATGAATTTTAAGGATATAAAACCGTATAGCAAAAATATAAGGGACACACAAGGAAACGTCATCATAGAAAACGTAGAGAAAGTTGGTAGATGGCAAGAATATATAGGAAATTTATATGCAGGAGAGGAACTAACTGCATTAGAACAGGAATCAGACATTGAAAATGATGACTTGGGATATCCTATACTTAGAGACGAGTTTGAATTAGCTTTAAAGAGTCTGAAAAACGGTAAGGCGCCGGGTGCAGATAAGGCGCAAGCAGAAACTGTAAAAGCAGCTGGACAAGCAGTAACTGAACGTCTCTTCCAACTTGTAAGCTATATGTATGAGACAGGCAAGATACCCAAAGATTTTAAACGTAGCATCATAGTAACTATACCAAAAAAGAAAGGTGCGGATAGATGTGAAAATTTTCGAACAATAAGTTTGACAGCACACGTGTCAAAAATATTAACTAGAATTGTGCAAAGGCGAATGGAAAAACGAGCTGAAGAAATACTAGGAGAAGACCAATTTGAGTTTAGGCGAAACAGGGGAACACGTTAGGCTATTTTAGCTCTGAGAATGATGATGGAGTAAATAGAAAAAGGGGAAAGCGTGTATATAGGGTTTGTAGATCTGGGAAAAGCATTGGACAATGTAAAATGGAAAAAAATGTTTGAAATACTCAAAAAGATTGGAATGAGTTATAGGGATAGACGAATAGTACATAGCTTATACAAAGAGCAAACGACAGTAATAGAATTAGAGCAGGAACGTAGAGAAGTAAACATTAGGAAAGGGGTGAGACAGGGATGTGCCCTATCCCCATTGATTTTTAACTTGTACATAGAAGAAGCAATGAATACTGTCAAATGCAGGAAGACATTTGGAATTACTATGCAGGGACAAAAAATTAATATGCTTAGATTTGCAGATGATGTAGCGGTATTAGCGTCTAGCAAAGAAGAGTTAAAAGCTGCTCTTAATGAAATGGAAACGGTTCTAACAGAGAGATACGGTATGAAAATTAACAAAACTAAAACTAAAGTTTTAGTATGCAAAGGTGGGGAAAATAATCAAAAACAAGAATACAAGTGTGTAACGCGAACTTACAAGAGGTTAAGGATTTCTGCTACCTAGGAAGCCAAATAAGGCAAAATGAAAAAAGCACAAAAGATATAAAACAAAGATTAGCATAAGGTCGTGCTACATTTAACAAGAAAAAGCAACTACTGTGTTCAAAGACCACAAACATAGAAACAAGGAAAAGATTGCTTAAAACATATGTGTGGAGCAAGCACTGTACGGCTGTGAAGCCTGGACAGTAGGAGAAGCGGACAAGAAAAAGGTAGAAGCCTTTGAAATGTGGTGCTACAGACGTATGATGAAGATATCATGGACAGACAAAGTTAAGAACGAAGAGGTACTAAAAATGGTAGGGGAAGAAAGAACTATGTGGAAGACTGTAAAAAATAGGAGAGATAGGATGATAGGCCACATACTACGGCATGAGGGAATTGTGCGGAATATATTAGAAGCAGAGATAAGAAAAAAGAAAACAAGAGACAGACCTAGGTTAGACTACTGCACACAGATAGTAAAAGATGTAGGCTGTAGGGGTTTCATGGAGATGTGTAGGCTAGCCCAGAATAGAAATCAATGGAGGTACGCATCCAACCAATCCCAAGATGGATAAACTAATGACGAAAAGATAACTGTGCTTAAACATGATGATTATTATAAGTAACTACAAGAATTGGTTGGGCAATATTCTCGAATAATGTTAAGTATGTGAAAGGATTTACTGGAAAACCATTATTTCGGCAAACGTCTAAGTACTGGGGGATCTTGGTAGCCACAGGTTGCTGAACCTCCTTCACTGAATCTCGGTAAAATAGGGCATAAAATTAGAAAACAATAGAAGTGGAACTAGCTCAATACGCGTGCTGTGTAAGAATTTCAGGGAACTATGTAGGCTAGCTCAGAATATAAATAAGTGCAGGTACGTGTCCAACCAGTTTTGAGACGGAAAACCCAATGACGAAAAAATAAGCGCAGATAAATCTGATGATTAGTATAAACAACTAGTTGTTGGTTGCGAAATATCTGCAACTAATGTTGGCTGTGCGAAAAGATAAATTGGAAAATATATTAAATCGCTAAATGGTTAAGTGTTGGGTGAACTTGGCAGCCACAGGTTGCATACCTCCCTTCACAACCACTGAAGGTCGGAGAAATAGGGCATATAACTGTAAAATAATAGAAGGTGATGGAACTGCATCTAACAAGAAAGAACAGCGCCTATAAGGAAAGGCAACAAACATAGAACAAGAAGAAAATTGTTGAAAGCATATGTGTGGAGTAAAGCACAGTATGTTCAACTTTTGTGGTGTGTAACAACCCGATTTTCAATCGCTTTGTTGAGCATAAATTTTATAATTATTTTTTATATAATGTTACGCTACTGCGTACCAATTCTTATAGTATTAATAGTTGACACAATTTAATTATCACTTGTATATTTCACGAATCGTGGTGGAATTATATGTACGTTTTACAAAGCCTGCATACACCGTGGTGGAATAACCTCATACAAGCGAATTCTTCTATATTTTAAAAAGCTTTCGTTATACATCTACGGTACCTGAGATCGCATAATATTTACAATACAATGTAGTGAGAGGGTTTAGTTTCTGGTATTTAATATGGTGCCTATGGCAGGACCGGACGAATTCATTGGGGTTTTGCAGGAATGTGGCTGCAGGAATGTGGTTGCAGATGTAAAGAAACAGCAATGATTCTTGGCTTTTTTTGATGTGTGTCTTTGAGTGAAGACGTGTTTGAGTGTGCTTTGAACACGTAAGTACTTATTTTGATTGAAAGGACATTTATTTTAATAATGCAAGTAACACTTTGATATAAATTTCCTTCTGATTCTACATCGATTTATTGAATTGTAACGAGTTAACCTGAGTATTAATTCTGAGTACCGGTGTACATACATTATCGGGCCTGTCAAATAATTGTTACTTCTTTATGAACAATGTTGCCCGCGAAGTTATTTTGTTGTTTTGTGTTATGAATATTTACAAATGGTTGGTTACAAAGACTTTTCATTGTTGTTTTCTTTGTAAAGTAAGAAATGGTTTAACACAAGATGTACAGCATTAATATATTTTATAAATAACGTTTCGCTTTTATACTATACTTACAAATACTTTTTGTAATATATTGCATCTGTGCACAATATTAATTTTATTAGTATAATTTTAAAATAGATTCTTGTACTTTTTGTATTAAACGCTGATGCAGACATTTGATAAGGTGTGGTATTGCGTCTATTTGGAATTTTTAGTTCTGTTTTATCAATGAGCATAGTGGCTTGTAAAACAAGTAATCTGTAAACAATTAAAAATAGGATATGCAATCTTATTAGTGCTTTTGTTAAATTAATTAAAGGTAAAGTTAATCATAGTTAGGCTAAGGTTAGGTATACGTGACGACGTGCACGTCCCTAGATATCAATTAGGTTAGATAGAATTACGTTTATTTTATGTCGGAATAGTGGGCCCTGTAGGCCCTATTTCATTTCGAGTTCAAGACTGTTTATTTATTTGTGTATATATGCTTTTCCGGACAGTCGATGGTATAATAAAATGTTATTTCTTTTTTCTAAACTATGAAGTTTATTTCATGATTACTTTTATTAGGTATCAGTGCCTTTCCGCTGATTGGCGCCCATGTTTATTATAAATTGTTAATATATGTATCGATGATTTTTATCCATATCGCATATTTGGTAAGTACAAGCAAGGGTTTAGTTAAGAGTTTGAACCACGACCTACGCCGCTGAGTTTAGTCTGCCTGGCCTTAATTAACCGTCTTGACTGGTCTTTACAGGCCCTCGACGGACGGTTGATTAGGTAATTATTACAAGTTATTAACAGCATGTGTAAAACCACAATTCCGACAACTATTAATTACCTTAGAATTTACTATTTGCAGTTAAAATTGACGGTTTTTGAAGCGGTTCTTTTCTTATGTCTTATGGCATGCACTGGGATTTGTGTTTCCTGAATTTCCTTTAATCTGCTGTAGGTCAGTTCAAATGACTCTATGATGTCAAACGCTTTGGCCAACGTCAAATTTGGTTTTTTAAATAATGTGTCTTTTATGCGAACATCAGATATACCGCACACTATGCGGTTTAAAGAAGTTATCAAATTCCTGTAGCACACGTTGGAAATCGTCACCTTCTTTATCTGTTAAATTGAAATTATTATATATATTCAAGACCTCGCCTCCGATAATGTGTAATAGCAAAACCACTTGGACGTCTTTAGCTTTGCTGCTGGCACCAAATGCAATTAAGTATAAATTGAATTTTCGTTTCCATAATTTCCATTCTTTCGCAATATTTGGAGCATCGAAATTTAATGTTGACGGTTGTGAAATTTGATTCATTTTTATCTCAATTTTAATTGTCAAAGTGAGGTCAAACTCAAAAGTAATGTTACTGTACTATTTAATCAAAAACCATTCGCGGTACCATGTTACATGTTTTGTAGTTGAAATTAAGGTTCTTTGTATTCAAAGATAGTAAGTAAATCAAACGTTTATTTAAGTGCTACAAATATTAGTCAGGCTGGGCCGAACACTGGCCATGACCATGGTACTGGACTCTGACATTGTCAAAGCTTACTTATCTAGTCAGTGACCATAGTATCCGGCTCTGACGCGTAGCAGAGTACATCAAACATCCTAACTGTCTTGTTTATATTAACATATGCAGAAAATATGAACAAGTTAATTGATATGATAGTTCAAAGGTGTTAGCCTGATTAGACTTATTAATGAAGCTTATTTGCCTATTATTCCTTATTAACTTTACCCACTGTGTACACTTTTAACTTTTGTTTTATGTATTTCTAGGAAAAATATCACAATATCTATAGAGCAATTTAAACACATGTATCACATGTAAAACTCACTCCATACTATGGCTCTGTAGCATATTTTTCTTGCAAACTGACAGATTTCTCTTCGATTTTTAATTGAATTACTGTTATGAGTGCCACAATAAATTTTTCATCGATCAACAGAGTTTTTAAGGCTTCTTTAATTAGTTCAGTGGTTTCCATTTTTTGTTCACGAATAAGCATTGATTGTCATGACAGAATATTTGTGTGAGCAACGTACATCGAAATCTTTCTAAAACAAAGTAGGGCAGATCTAGATTTTGTTACGGGCCAATTCAGCACTACGACACCAAGGGACGGATCGGGACTCGTGAGCGGCCTAGCTCTAGCCGGTGAGGGGTAGGTCAGACAAAAGTCGTAGCTTGGGATTGCTAAATGCCCTAAGATGACAATTATAATGAGATGTGAATTCGGTAAAACGTCAAAAATCGGGCAGGCACCACCAGTAATGTCACAATGCTCGAGGACAAAAGGAGAATCTCGTCACTGGTCGGTAGACCCCTTGCAGCTCAATAATTAACATAAAATCCTCAGAAAATCTCGCAGAGTAGAGAGGTTGAATTCACCCTACTAACATAAACTTCTTACTAAAATAATGCACGTAAACAACTTTACTTAATTCTATTAACAAATCCCAACGACTGAAATAATAACAATGATAATATCATAATCAGAAGCTTTATAAATTTGTATCTGTTATCTTGCGCATTTAAATGCGTTATTATGTAACTCTAAACGGTGGGTTTGTGCAATTTCCGGACGAACTAGTGTAGTGCGTAATAAGCATGAAATATGCATACGCAGTACAAACCTATTTTGAAATTATACGCCAAGCATATACTTTATTATCATTCTATATTATGTATATAACAGCTAAATCTAAACATCGGAACACAATTAAAAATATCAGCTACTTATGCCGTAGTCATCCGTCTTTCGTAGCGATGTAGAACTACCTTCAATGCATCTAACAAATCTGGTAAACGAGCATTCCTCAAACTATCTGCGGTAGGGTCATTCCGGTTGCTTGCGATTGTGACAATTGAATCTGAAAAGAAAAGCGTTGTTACAAAAGCTTACGTTATATACTTATAAATCCTGCACTTAACTAAAATTGTTTGCTAAACACTGACCAGAAAAGTATAATAAAGGTTGTAAACGCTTTTCCTAATCGCTTTAATGCACCAATGCGAAAATTAACAAAGGGCATGATTTATGGCTTTTAATATTAATTCAAAAGGGAAAAGTTCCAAAGAGCAGCAACCCTCGCGTACAATCTACAGGGCAATATTTGTTCCAGGCGGACGTTTCCTTATAAGTATCTGAAAGAGGACGAACACAAAAATCAATCGTTTATTCCACTTGGCACTTGGTGAAAACCCTTGCGTTTTCTGTAGCGTCAATAAAGCTATAATTTGACTTTTCTTTAATAAAATTGTATTGGATTGCTGGAACATAGCCTATATTGTGTATGGAGATTTGAATGATATAAAATAGTCTTATAAAAGTGAATGTTGCTCACCGATAAGTTCGGATGGTAGCTTTCTCGCTCTTTTCGCTTCAACAGTAACAGAACCCGCATGCTCTGGTTGAATGGTGAGTGTTAAAGCAATGCAACGTTTCCGCTTCAGAAATCCTCTAATGAACGCAGGAAACCATTTTGCTTCAATGGCTTTAAACGAAATTACCTTTTCAAGTTCGCGTAGAAATCCAGCTTGTTTTTCTAGGCGTAACGCATGTCCTAACTCTTGTAAACCTTGAATATCACTGACGGCTAAACCAACCATCAAATTCATTAATACAATACTTGCAAGAACAATAAATAGTAGAAAAATAACTCTAGAGGTTGTATGTAATCGAAGTGGAGAATCTTCAGAATTTCCAAATAAAGTTACATATTCAAATTCTCCCATCATCATTACTGTCGTTTTAACCAGAGCACGCCAAGGATCCGTAAAATCTTCGGTATTTCGGAACTGGATAGAGAAACTCAGGGCAAACCCAATTACAAGGCAAACGAATGTCGTTAGTACCTAAAGCAAATTGTAATTAAAAAAAATTAAACGTAAAAGGATTTACTTGCTTTTGACACATTACGCAATACCGCTGCAAACATTAATGCATAATATCCATACGTTGGGTACCTTCCAATTAGTAGCATTAATTCGGCCCATGCCAACAATACCGCAATGCTAGTTGCATGTAAAATCCATGTTGGAATGTCTTCGGTAAATTACATCAGAGCGATTACATTGAAATAAGTTGTATGTATATATGGTTTCATATGGGTATACTTACCAGGACCTTCTTCGTCATCTGCATTAAATGATTTATGATTGTAGAATGCCACAGTTAAGGAAGCAATAGTGCATGTTAGATTCATAAACACTTCATATTGTTGTAAAAAGTTTCTTCGTATTAGAGTTAGCTAGAATAAAGTTCTAAACTGTAGTTGAATAATGATATATTAGAAAGTTTGTAACAAATTTTTTTGTCGCCTGTAAAAGCATATAATTTTAATTATTTTATTCACTGCAATGTTTATTCAAAAAAATAATTAATTTCACAATAATAATAAATATTCCGATTTGTACCGTATTGCCGAATCGTGAGTTGTATATTATGTAAAAATAATAATATAGACTCAGTTCGTTAAACAATGGTTGTTTGAACTGTACTTCCGAAGCCAGGCGAAATTTATGCATCGTGCCCATTCAGTTGACAGCAGAATCAGTCGCGCTCGGCGATCGGCCTTAGCTACGATAAGAAGCATCCTGAAGCTCAAAAAGGTCCGAGCCAGCGAGTTACGCATCGCCATAAACGTGGCAGTGCCTTCAAGTGCTAAATTCACTTGATTTTATTTTATTTCTGATAACGGTAAGCAAGCTAATTTATAATTAAGGTAAATTAAATGATTTTATTGTAGCGCTCACTTATCACATCATCATATCCTCACTTCATCACGTTCCTATTTTTACTTTATCATGATATAATCTCGCTTTAATATAAATTAAAGGAGAAACAAAAAGATGTTCTTTTTAATGCTTGTTGCTTTAGTGGAATAATCCATTCTATGGATTTATTTTATGTTGATCGATTTATTTGGATGAATTACTCTACAAGTTCGCAAAAATGGTTCACTATAATAGTCCAGTTGAATGCTCTGTTAAGCTTTTAATTCGTTATTAGCTTAAAGGAAGAAGCGCAAATTTACGCTTTTGCAAGATGCGGATGTGAAACGTCTTGTGACGTCAGTTGTTTGTTCAAGTACCTCAAGCTAAAACATGTGGTAGCGGCAAGGTATCTTTTTGTAATGACGTTGTGACATAGAAAGGTAAGCGTTTAGCATAAGGACATGACCTGTCAACAGCTGTTTCTAAATAACCTGACAACAAAACTAATACTTGATATTTAAAATGGTAGCGTTGGACAAAAATTAGATTACGAGGAAATTGAGAGAATTTTCTGTTTGGATTTCGTTATAACATATAAATTATTGCTTACGTTAGAACTTACTACAAAATTAAATAAAATTACTAATTTACTTATTTAACCTAGAAAAAACATATTAATTCAAGTTCAGTAATGTAGAAATTAATCACGTAAATTAATTTTATTTAGCATTGAGTTTATGATTCATATATGTAAATCAAGGTAAGCTGATCTGTGTATTTTTGGTATAAAAACTTTACGGTTATGATTAATTCTTTGTTGAGATTATCAAAATTATTATATTTACAATTCAGAGTCTAAAAGATTGAACCACGTCCTTATTGTACATTTTTGTATATGAATTTTACAACAGAAATAATGTAAATTTAACTAAAAACCATCACTTGGTTTAAAAAAACAACTGTTTTATTTTGGACAAGTGTGAGTTACGTATCCCCCAAATCAATATATATGTATATTTAAATAAAACTATTTAAGTCTTAAGGATTATTGTTACATTGTATAATTGAAGGACATATAATAAAAGGTTAATAAAAGTTCATAAACCAGACATGAGAACGGAAACAGTTACTTTGTATTCCCAGACGTAATAAGACGCTGCAGGTTCAGGTCACAGTAGACTATAAAACAGCAATTATTAGAATAAAGATTATTAAAATGTAATACTTTGTATTGTATCAAGAAATAGCAGATATGGATCTGCATTTCCCACAAAGTGATGTAAGAGCATGGATAGCATAAATACCCTCAGGAGCCCAAGATTGCCAGTCAGTCTCGAGCTTCACAACTTTAACATTGTTGATTGTTCAAGCTACTCATTTTAGTTTTAATTAATTAATTTAGTGGAAAATAACTTTGATTATTTTTGAAACCAAGTTGATAATGAATATAACGTACAATTGTTAAAATTATTGTAATTATGATAAAAAATACACTTGATAGAAGTGTTTTGGGAATAAAGTCTTTTTTTAAAAAGAAGCTCCAAGCGGCCCAAAACCTATCTTGCGTCCAAAGGTAAAGAAAACTAATTTAAAAGAGAATATATCCCCTTTTATGAAGAATAAGGTTATTGGCTGTGACTCACTAAAAAAAGTACTAAACAGCGCTTTCAAGAAGTTTGATATTTAAATTTCCTTTTGTTATTTATGTTTAAATTATAGGTATTAATAACGACTCTTTTTCTCTTTACTGTATAAGGTAGCAAGAGTGCATCTCTTGCATCCTTCGTTATTCTAATAACAATGTTTTCCTTCAGATCCTGCGTTTTCGCAGTTAAACCGATTTTCCACTGAGGATATCAAAGTTCTCCCTTAGGGTAATCCGTACTTTATCAATTCTAGGACTTGGTGGCGCCCCTTTTACACCCCCTATTTTTTATTTGCGAATTAGTACACAAAACAATGTTTTTGTTGAGAATCTCACGGCCACTTCTCATAAGCTCTACCCGAGGAATAGAACCCTAGCTTACGCGGAAGACTGTCGGTAGCCCTTCCCTTAAGGGGATCGAGTAACAATATTATTAGAAAAATATCGTTACAAGTTGTTCACATGGCACGTACGGTTAATATAAAAGATGCATGTAAATAGTATCACCAAATATTACGAATAGTGATAGACTTTTATTGAGAAGTGTTAAATTCGTCAAATGTATGGCTTTTTCTTGATAATTCATAACCTTGTTGAAAAATGTAATGTTAGTTTAGCATTGTTCCATCCACAGATTACTTACTCACTCCTGTCAAAACTACAGTGACTGTATAGAGACAGTTGCGACAATAGGGTGTATTATTTTCTATGAGCGGAAGTAATCACGTGGTGACGGTATTCATTTTGTAGCATAATATCCTGTTGTGCTTATGTGTGTAACATAGTTTTTCAGTATAAACAACTATTAGTAAGATTTTGCAATATACACGCTATTCATTAACTGTTTGTGTGATAAGAACACTAATATTCCGATTTTAGTGAAATTTGAAATTAAATATAAGTAAGTACTTTTATTTTCATTTTTAGATAAGTAATAACGCACTATTTAATATATTCATTTTATATTCAGTAAGCAAATAAACTCTTAGTTTTGCAATAATAATTGGGAAATTGCATCGGTCAAACTTATAGTGCTTATTCTATCAACCAAATAAGTAAAATGTGTTTTATAGCTCCATATAATTTTACCTAGATAATAATAACAAGCTTGCTATTGATATGTACCAATGTACTTTCATAAGTTGCAAATTCATCATTGATATCCAGAGGAATTTAGTTTGAATTTACCCATAAAATACATTTTCCCTTCTCTCGTTTTTATTCCCGCGACCAAAAAGGCAGGGTATTATGTATTGCCAATATTGCTAATTATCTATGTATCCATAAGTTGTGATAGCCACTTTTTTCTATGGACAATACCACTTTTTACTAAAGAATTTAAAACACTAACGTCATATGTCAGATGGTGAGTTTTGCAATAGGGTTATTTAGGGGTATATAGGGTCAGAAGGGTCGTACACTACAGGTAAATAGTACTAAAAGCTAGAAAACTAAACAATTTTATTATGGAAAGTACGTAATTCGCAAATTATGCAAATAGCAAACATCCAACACACTGTATAAAACTACAGTTTACTTAAAAAGAACCAAAGCTCATCCTTCAATAATACAACCACATTCAGTAAGATAAATAACTCTGTTCGCAATCAAATTCATTTTAAACCAGAAAAGCATTCATAAATTTTAAATAAATACGCATTAAGATCATCGAAAGTTAGAAAATTATGATACGAATTCTGTTAAAATAAACACGCAATAGTGCAAGGAAATAACAAAGCATCCTCACATTAAACACACCTTTCAAAACAAACACGTTTCAGAAACGCAGGATGTAAATAAACGCATTTCAATTTACCGCATTACAGAAATTTCGCATACGTGACTTTAACATGGAGTAAATTCAAAACCCAAAAGATTATCTTGACAAAAAAAAGTCTCAAGTTTTTCTACGTGAGAGGTCGAATTAAAATTTCCTACAACAAAACAAAACAAGGCGGGTAAAAGTACACGTGCTATAAGAACCTGAATGCTACGTGATCGACATCATTTCAACAAGCTATTATGAAACTCATACCGGAGAAAGCCCAAGGTATGGACAATAACCTATAGCACGCCTCAAACTTTGACTGAAGGACGCAGCTAACCAATGATGTCAGATGGAGGCGTTGTTTTAAATACCACACAAATTTGATAAACAATCAGTCATCCTTCAACTAGAGCACGTTTTATAGCACTTTAAATTGGAAAACTACGTAAAGTGAACTTAGAAAAATTAAATAATTATATTTTGTGGAAGTCGTGATAGAAAAGTTTAGAAATTAAAATAATAGTAAAAATATACGAGAGTATTTGCCGTTAACTGAAAAATGTACGTGAAAGCTTAATTAAACATAATTTTATTATTTATAATTTAAGGCTCTAGGTAAAAATCTAAATTAGCACATCTAAATTGGCACATAAATCTAGATTGGTACATAAATCTAAATTTGCAAATAAATCCTAATTTAAATATACATCGATCTAAATTTGCATAAAACATTGGTTTGCATCTACGCATCAGAGCACTAAACGGAGGATTGTTCTAAGCATTGAATAAGTGTTCGGCCAAGCGGTACTATAAAATCAACAGCACGTAGCAGCAGATCCAAGATTAGGGAGAGCAAAACGACACGCAAGGAAAACTACAGGTTAGAACATTCTTTAATAGCATAAGGCATTATTTTCTTTTTTATTGGACACTTTTACACTTTTTTCTTATACCAAAATATTTATGTAAAAGGTCATCAAAAATCTTTTTATACGTGAAAATTTACGTAGAAGGAAGAAGACATGAACGTTTAAAGGTATTTACAATAGTATACAGTGTCATTTTTGCTGACTTTAAACTGACTAAAGGGAGCTATAATTATGGGGATAAACAAATTGATATCATTATTACTTTGATTCAGGGGGTTTATTCTTTCGAATAGTGAATCATTTTATCAAGCTGTAAAGTGTATATATTTTTTTGTCATTATACAAATCTTGGTTAATTTAGTCTGTCTCATTGAAGTAGGAAAGTGTTAGATAAAAAAGTGCTAAAATTTCTTTGTTATCGTAATGTACATTCTGTGTAAATTAGACTGAGCTAGTCAAGGTGTATTTAAATTTTAGGTTTTTTTAGAGACACAGAGCTGTGGCGGGCAGCAGGAAAGTACACGTTAACTATATCAGCCTGCGGCGTTATCATATATATATATATATATATATATATATATATATATATATTCGAACTTTCGAAAACTATTATTTTCTTCTTCAGGACAACTATAGGTACATAATTTGAGTAATTAACAATTGGTGGTTACTTTCGAATAATGAAGTTTTTATAAATTAGGATTAAAATATAGCATCTGAAATTAATTTTAACTTGTATAAATTGAATTTAACAGTATTTTCATTGAAGACAACCGTAAGTGTATCCTAGGTATCGTAGGTAAAGAATGCTGTTTGAATTGATGTCAGGTGTTGGAGTGTCTTTTGTATTTTTTATATGTTTTAATGACGGTCAGAAGATATGAGTAAATGCTGTTATGATTTTGTGTATCCGCTTTTTATTTAAAAGTTTTTTTTGTAAAGAAATAGCGATGGTTTCTAAAAATAATAGTTTTTTGTAGTTATTTTATTGAAGATTATATCGGTATCATTATAGTTAGTTGTATGACCTGTTTCGATGGCATGGGAGGAAAGCGCGTATGTTTTATTGTTGTGTCTGCAGTTTCTTTTATGTGAGGTTATTCTGGTTGAGAGTCATGTGGGTGTGTCTTATGTATTTTCCATCACAGTCTTGGCAAGGTAGTCAATACACAATTCCCACTTTTCGTTGTTTTGTAGTAACGTCTTTTAAGTTTGTGTATTATGTTCTGTTTAAAGTTAATGTAGATTTTATTGAAAATTTGATATTGTTTAGGTTTTTGAAGAGTTGTTTTAATTTACCAGTAAGTCTATCTATGTGGGGTAGTAAGATATAGGTTAAAATATCGTCATTGTTGTTTACGGTGTTGTTAATTATAGGGTTGTTGTTCATTCTGGAGGTGTTGAAAAGAAGTTTATTTATTAGGGTTTTAGGGTATGAGTTTTTTAATAATAGATCTTTTAGTATCGATAAACGTTTATATTTTAACGTATGATGTGATACAGATTGTATTTTTCTCTTTAGACCTAGAATGATATTAATTTTCATGTGTTTGGGGTGGAAAGAATAGTAATTTAAGTATCTACCAGAAGATATTGATTTTCTGCACCAGTCGGTTATTAAAGTGTTATTTTTACGTATTATTGTCATGTCTAAAAATGAACCGTATAGTTTGTTTTTCTTCTATCGTGAATTGAATAGATGGATCATAACTGTTAAATATTTGTAACGTATAATCTTCACTCTCTGACGAGACGCAGCAAATTAAATCATCTACAAACTTTTCAGGAAAGGAAAATCAAAATTGCATTTGGTAATGCAGTCGTCTATTAAGTCATCCATGATAAAGCGTGCTATTATGGGTGAAACGCTGGCTCTTATAGGGGTGCTTAGTGTTTGTTTGTTCAAACTGTTATTGACTGAAAAGTAAGAAGTGTCAAATAGGAAGTCAATTAATTTTAAGAAGTTGGTTTTGTTGATTTTGCAATTATTTTAGATACCATCCCAATAAAGGTCAATACTTTTTTTGAATAAGTCTATTGAAATATAAATAAATAAAGATATGGCATCTAAACTAATGATAACATAGTTTGAAAGTATTTTGGAGTCATTGATAAAATTGGCAAATTAAAATCAATCTTGGACGTTATAAGGATTGTTAGTGTTGTATGAAGATGCAAGAATTTTAGTTATCGTTTCTGAAATTTTGGAATTTGGTGCTAATATAGAAGATATTATTAGACGTAGAGAAAGTGTAGGTTTATGGATTTTAAGTAGGCCATAGAATTTTGGAGAAACGGTATTGTAGATCATTAATTTAGTGGCTTCTTCTGAATTGATGTTTTTGTTCTTTCTTTGCTCATTCATAATTTTGTTTATTTTTTGTTGTATGGTACTAGTTGGGTCTCTGTTGATGAAAATGCAATATTTGCGATCGTTAATAATTGCGTTTTTATTTGTTTGTATTGTGTAGTGTTTAACAGTACAGTTACATTACCTTTGTCTGATTTGGTTAAAATGAATTCTTTATGATTCTTCATAAATTTAGAAGCTTTGAATAGTAACTTTCTATATTCTGTTTGAGATTTGAACCATTTATTATTAGTGTCATTAGTTATAATGTTAGTGGTACGTGCAAGTAAAATGTCTTTAGTTTGTGTACTTGTATTAGATACAATTGATTCTGTATCTGCTAATAATTTGGGTAAGTTATCATCATTTGTAGGATAGATATTAAAATTGGGTCCTAATGCCACAATTGTTGCATTTTTTGTGGTACGTTAATATTAGACATGTTTGTAAACCAGGATGGTTGTATATTAATATTGTTTACTGTGGCTTCTATGAGGTTCTTAATCTTTCTTAAGTTGGTGCATTTTATATTGAAGAAGATTTTATTGCAGTGTATGGCTATTCGTTGTTCAAATTCTAATATGATAAAGTCTGGTAATGAGGCTTTTGTGCGTGTTATGTTGGGATTCTGTGCCCTTTATATGGAATTAAATAGACTGTATAGGTAGCGGCGTAGCGACTTGTAAATGATACAAAAAACAAAATAGAAGTCGCTTGTTTATGTTCCAGGAGGATACTCAAACGTTATATGATACAATTTGTAAGAATTTTCCCTGAGGAGTTGATTTGATTGGTTTCCATAATGAAAGAAATTCGTTATGGATTGAGAGCTGAAGCGTGGTAATTGGTGTTCAGGAAAGTGTCTATTTGGAAGATACGAAAAAGAAGAAACACAGAGTGTAGGAGAGAATCAGAAATCTAAAATAATGGCTCTTTTATTGAGTCTAAATAAAAATACGCAAAAGTGAGTGAAAAGAATGAGAAAAGTATAAAATAAATCAGTGAGAAATTTGATAAGAATAGTCAGGACTTAAAATCAGAAAGCGAAAAAATGCAAGAAAATTAAGAGACATCAGTGGCGTGATAACTTCATGCTTAAAAGGAACTAATAAGACCGTAGAAAAAATAGAATTCGAATTTAGAGGTAAAGTTGTACAGATTTTGGAGGATATGGATGATGTGAAAGAGGAAATTGTTTAAATAAAATCTAACCAAGAATCATGTGAAAAAAAACCCAATAAAAAATAAAGAGCTTAGATAAAAAAATAAGCGAAATTGAGAAAAATTGTCAAACCGTTTAAGACATTTAGAAATTGCTTGGGAAATCTTAAAACAGATTTAGAAAATAAAGTAGCAAATTTAGAAGAGAGAGTGGAAAATATAATGTTGGGAACCCATTAGGTGTAGTCCAATCAGTGTCCCATTAGAATAATATTCAACATTTTATGGGGATAACAAACTAAATCTAAAAATGTTCTTAAATAATGTCAAAACTGTAATTCAGAGTAGCTGGGACGAACAGACAAAATTAAATATTGTAAGATCTATGACAAAAGGAAGTGCCGAAACTTGGTTTGAACTTACCAGCTTGTCCTAAAACAGTAATGCACCTACGGGCGATTTACCCAAAAATGGAGTCAGTCAATTAAAGCTATTTAGCTGTGTTGGCGTAGATTGTGCAGGGCCGCTTGCGTTTAAATCCAGTTGTTTACGAAATGCGAAAGCTTTAAAAGCCTACGTATGCTACTAAGGTTTGTGTCAGATTTGACTACAGAAGCCTTTTTGGCAGCATTGCTTCGGTTTATTGTTCAACGTGGACGATGTAACTTTATCTTCAGCGATCGCGAAACAAATTTTATAAGAGCCAATCGCGTTTAAATAAAACTTATAGAAAATTCTAAGGCGGAACAAAATATTACGTGGTCAATCAACTCAGCTTTTGCGTCCATTTTGGATGGTTGTGGGAAAGCGGTGTTAAATCCGCAAAGAAGCATCTTGCACGTATTATTAGAAACCAAGTCCTCACTTACGAGGAGTTAAATACAACTTTAATTCAAATAGAGTCACTACATAACTCTCGTCCCCTTTGTAGCTTAATTAGTGACCCTATTCACTTGCAGCCACTTACACTCGCGCATTTTTCAACCGTTAACAGAACCCCTGGATAACGACTTACAACGTTTAAAAATTTCTCGTTGGTCCCGTTGGCACTTGTGCAATGTGTTCATCAAGTCTTTTGGCGAAAGGTGGCATAAAAAATACCTACACAACTACTATCAAAAGAATAATTGCAACGATCTCAATAAATTAAATAATGATCTAAACGGCACGCTCGTGCTTATTAAATTTGATCTACCCCCGCTTCAATGGCGTTCTGGAACGATTACTAATATATTTCCAGGGCCAGATGGCATCGTACGCATTGCAGACGTAAAAACTGTGCAAGGCATGGTTAGACGCCCTAATGCAAAGTTGTGTCCACTCCCAAACCAATAAACAGTAGTTGGGTTATACGTATTTCTAGTTTTACACTTTCGTATTCTTTAGATATTTTTATTTAAGCATTATGTATCTTTAATATTTTTTTCTTTTCTTAATTCCATGGTATTTTGGTAGGCGATATGTTAAGTGTCCATTCTTAATCAATATTTATTAAATTTTACCTGTTTCCATATGACTAATTTACATCAATGCTGTTTGCCATGAAGTCTGTCTTTACCTTACACCCCAATGCCGTCATTCCCAACACATAATGTTCAACCCCTAAAAGAGGGAAGTAAGACGGGTACGTTGTTGTTACTGACTGGGTGTATGTACAAGTTGAACTCTCAATGCGGAGAAATGTGCAACAAGAAAATCGACAAGTGCAATGTTCAATAAAGGAATAGTAGTAGCAGATAAACCATTCAGTTGGGTTCCACTTGTCTTCCGAATAAAGGCACGCAACTTCTCATCAACCAACATACAAGGTTTTCTAAGCCACTCAATTTATTATCCTTTAAATTACCGACATCCCTTTATAGCTTCCATCAAACCATAATCGGAAAGCAGTACATAAGCCTATAGGCACCAACTACTTCAACAAAAATAATCACAATTCCAATTGCAATTGTAGCTGAAATTTTCTGTATATTATTTACATTAAAGTCATTTAGTCTTTTATTTCCTTGCAACATCTCGCCGCCTTTTAAGTGCGCCAGAACAACTAGCCTGAATCATTGTGCTCCGCAGCTCATTGCTGCGTTTGGTCTTGTTTTTGTTACCTTCGTTGGTGCTAGTTTTATTTGGTATGCGTTTATTGCTGGTTCCATGCTGTGGGAAGCGTCAGTGTGTTGCCTTTATTGTTTTGCATATTTATTCGTTCCTCAACTGCATCTCTCCAATTATTTCTGATGAAGTTTTCGACCATGGCTATTGCTTTTGTATCCTCAACGTTGTAACGTATTATTTTGGGACGTTGGGCTGAAAGTAATGTTGTTTTCTAACTGCGGACGATGAACTTATGTTTGTCTCTTGTTACGTTGATTTTGCTGTTGGTCTATCCGATATATGGTTTTTCGTAGTCTGAGCAATATTAATAAGGATTAATATTACTAAAATTATATTCTCATTTTTATTTGTATTTGAGTTTAGAACTTTTTATTTTTTAGTACATTGTAATATGTTTTACTAAATTTATTATATTAATTTTGCAGTTCACTGTTACTATATTTTTTCCATCTCAATCGTTTCCAAAGGTGTTCTTTTCTTTTTATTTTTTGCATGTTAAGATTTGTTGTTTTGCTATATTCGAATATATGCTCAATATTTGTTCATGATTTGTTGAAGCTGTTCCGTCTCGCTATGTTTATCATACTTATGGGCGTTTAACATTTCGTCCAGATGCTGTGTTTTATGCAGTGTATAAAGTGATTGCAGTTATAATGACAAGGTATGTAATAAATTGATTTCGGTGCATTAGTTTTTGGTGTTCTGTAGGTGAAACGATTTTTGTTAGAGTTTAACATTTATATGCAAATTTAAATTAAAATTTAAATTTTTATGGAAATTAACATTTTCTGTAATGTGCTTTCAAAATTTCAGATTTCAAAGGTTATTCTTGCTAAGAAGTTTGTTATTTAATAATAACTCTGCACTGCACCATGAATATTTGAGGTTTAAAGTGCTTTAGTAATACCCAAATTGAAAAAGCTACTGTAAAAGTAAAAGTAAAAGTAAAATATCTGGATATTCAAATACGCACTATTTAGTGTTAGTTAATGTCCTTTATAACACTAAACTGTGACTGGACAATATGAAGTACCTAAAATTCTAATCACACATTCTAATGGGTTTAGTATAGCTTTTCTTCTAAATTACAAATTACACGCAATATTAACTGAGCACGGATTCAATTTCGCTTTATTAAAAATATATTACCAAAACATGCCAACACTTACTTGTATAAATGCGTGACCTAATAGGCCTCCTGCTGATAATATTACGAAGCATCTGGCTACTTCTGTAATAATTTGGTAACGACCTGGATTGTGGACTAACAAAACTACGTAGCTTGATAGAGATATTACGAATGCTGTGTAGCTAAATATTAAAAGAAAAAAGAATTGTTTTATTTTAGTCCATTTTAATCGTAGAAATGTCTCTGAAATATGAAAATGGGTTATGCATATAGATGCAATAAAATTGTACTTACCTACCAGAGGATGCTGTAAAATTTCAATTTTTTCTCTTTCAGTGGCTGCAACAAGGATGTTTGATATAACATCCATTTGGTGATCATAGCCATGTGGAGCCAGGATGCTGAAATCTAATATTACCTAGATTAGATGAAGTTTCTTTATAAACCGATTCTTTAAGCTTTGGAACTACTTGCAATTTAAATCTATTTAAGTAATAGTGTGTTACTCTTTGAAAATAGGAGATGTAACGAAAATTTGTTTGCACTAAACATTTGCTTTTACTAGCCAGGCAATTAGTAGACGAGAAACGAAAGTTTGAAGTGGGCTATTGTATGTATTTTAATTAAAATTTAATGTAAATGCGATTTATACGTAGGTAACAATAACTATAATTCTTGGAAATCGCCAGTTGTAGGTGCTGAATTTTAAATCTCATTTTACTCATATTACTATTTATATTGTTCGTGGCAATATTAGGTCTAGTGAAAAAGTACCTACTTCCTTTATTTCATCGACTTAACAAAGTCGTTTTTTTTAAATTTATTACACTTAAATAAATGCCTTTATTTTCGAACATTAGTTATATAAGAAAAATATTAATAAAATGTTTACCAAAAGGGCGAAATTCAGCTAGTAGACACAAGTTTAGCTACTCTTCCACTTAACCCTCTTATATAAAATTACCAGAATAGTCATTTAGGCACAAAAGTAATTACAAAATAAGCATCTCGGTTATAAAAGTACAATCAAACAAGTAATGTAGAACCAATCTAGCCTAACAAGCAACACCGTTCAAACCTATTAAAAATAAGCAACTACCATAACAATAAACATACCTTACCTTAAACATCATACAAAAATCATTACCTTGCAACAGGGAACGTTTTGGAAACAAGGTTCATCACTACAAGTGCACAATTATACTTTACGTAGCATTGAAAAATAATGATTGAAACATGAACTTACGGAAACGTTGCTTAGAGTAAGTGTGAGTACACTCCAGAAGGGCGTTATAAAGTTTAGTTATCATATAAGAGAATGACGATTTAAAACGCTCAGGTTTATGACTAAGCGGAATTAGCTTACCCCTGAATAGAATATTAACATTGTGTACATCTGTACGAAAAGCAATTAAATTATACAAGTATGGCGGTGTTTTTTTAGTGATAATATTGTGATATAGACATACACAGTGCAGGCGACGACGTTTTACCATGGTAAGCCATCTCGATTCCATTCTTTTGTGGGAGATCGGTTGATATTTACGTATTCCATCTGTCAATCTTGAGCATGAATTTTGTAATTTTTGAATTCGATTTACATCGAAGTGACACAAATGGGGACTATAAACTGTATCACAGTAGTCAATGCGATTTAACACTAAAGCGTTACATAGGGAGGTTTTAATGATTGAATCAAAAAAGTGCCTGCTCATGTATATAAGTTTTAGATTGTAATAAGCGCTTTGAAGACACTTAGATATATGACCGATAAATCTTAGATCACTATCGAAATGAACACCGAGATTTTTTCCATTATCAGAAATGGGTATAATGCAACCATTAACCGATATTACAATACTATTAACTAAATTGATTCTATTCAGTTTAGGTTCGTACAAAGTCACCTGGGATTTACTGGCATTAATAATAAGCCCATGAATTTGAGAAAATTCAAAAATTTGTGCCAAGTCGTAGTTAATAGCAGTAATAGGTCGTTGTGCTTCAGTAGGAGCAAATGAAAGATAGAGTTGGGTATCATTAGCATAACAGTGATAGTTACAGGAAAACAGAAATTTAGATAGTTGTGATATGTAAATAGAAAATAATAGCGGGCCTAAAACAGATCTTGAGGCACACCCGAGGTAACTAAACGAAACTTAGACATGATATTCCCATATTTCACGGCCTGGTACCTGTCTACCAGAAATGAATTTAAAAACTCCATAGCATCATCAGAAAAACCAATACAATGATTGAAGCAGATAACATTTCATGAACAATTGGGTCAAAAGCTTTGGTAAAATCTAATAATACTAAACATGTAACAGCCCCCTGGTCAAGTGCTTTTAAAATATCATCCATCACTTTCAATAAAGCAATTTCGCAGCTGTGACCGCGTCGAAACCCAGATTGCAAGAATGGAATAATTCTATTAAACGGTAAATGTTCCAAAATTTGATCCTCAAGCACCCTTTCCAAAATTTTAGACATAGTTGGTAGGACACTGATTGGCCGAAGGTCCGCAAAAGTTACAGGTTTGTTATTCTTTGGAAGTGGAGTAACCAACGCTATTTTCAACAATAAAGGAAATCTTTTTGGTTGAATACAAGCATTGATAACATGAGTAATAAAAGGTAGAGGATATGGCACAAATAATTGAATAGATAAAATATTTAAACCTTCAACACCTGTAGCTTTGTATTTGATGCTCCGTATAATTTTAAAAATGGCATCTTCACTTACAGGTTGAATTAAGAGCTTAGCAGAAATAAATTTAAGTACCGTACTATTGTATTGGGTTACTAAATCCGAATTGACGGGACTTTTAGAAATCGAATCTAAGAAATATTCATTAATTTCATCCACCAAACATGTTACCAGGAATGTGTTTCCTAGATTTACGTAGATTAAGATTAGCCATTTCATTCCAAAAAACTTTCGAGTTAGCATTCCGAAATTTATAGTTATAGTACGTCTTTTTGTCCCTTTTAATAGCACAGTTAATTGCATTACGAATTTGCTTGTGTTCATCCCAGTAATTCGGTTATTTGAATGTTTTAAAACGCGCTTAAACCTTATCTCTGGTTTTCATCATATCAAGTAAAGTGTCTGTTAACCAAGGAGCATAAGCTTTACTAACACGAACAGTGCAGAAAGCTGCAAACATATCAAGTAAAAGTATCATGTTGTCAGTAAGGAATTGAATTTTCATATCAACATCATTCAGAACATAAATTATTCTCCAATGTACGGCTCGCATGTGACTATTAAATTGCTCATAATTAAAATTCCTAAACTTCCTAGAAGTGACCATAGTACTATTGAACAAAGATTTAATCTTATCTAGGATACAGTAAATCAACTCATGATCACTAATATGGAAGGCTGGATTAACTCCGGATTTTTTTACAATCGCATTGTTTAAAGTCAAAACAAAATCTATAAGTGTTGAACTATTTACCAAAGTCATAGTTGGTTGCCTAATTAATTAACTAAGACCGAGACCGTCAAACGTATCTATAGCTAGACAAGAATGGGGACTATTAACTAAAAGATCAATATTAAAATCCCCAAGACACAGAATCACTTCAGAAGTTACCAATATATCAGACAGAGAAGATCCAAAGACGCTCATAAAGAATTTATATAGTCCTCTAGATGGATTGTAACATACATCTAGAGCTTGTTTACTACTACCTATTTGTAAGCAGACCCACAGTTGTTCAATACTATTATTAGTTTCAATAATAGAGTACAGTAGATTCGATTTGAGATTTAACTCAACGCCGCCTCCTTTGGATGACCTATCTTGACGCAAGACATTATAGCCCTTAACGGCAATCATATCCAAAGATATCAATAAAGAAGATCGAAATTCCGTAAAAGCAAATATATCGTAATTCTTTTCTATAATAATACTTTTGACATCTTGAAAATGAGGTGAACGAAACTACATTTAAATGCCCTATTGCAAAGCAATCATTCCCCCGTCAGGTATATTCAGTTAATGCTAATATTTACATACAATACTTAAAAGCCAAAGATATAACACAACTAAAACAGCATATATAATAAAGGTGTCCCCATCAAACTAAATAATATGTATTATACACAAATAATAACTGAATACGAACTCATATGAAAATGTTATCAATGCAGAATGAAAATCAGTCCAACACCAAAAAAGAAAAATTTATATAATATACGCAATTATAGATTACTTTAGGCTATTTGCGGACACAATCGTTCTTGTAACTCCATCCTTGAAAATACTGAATATTTTGCCATTCTGTGACCAGGCTTAGTATTTGCCCAACACTGATTTTAAATCCAGCTTGGTCCGTGTAAGATCCTTAGGGATGTTTACGCTAGTTCCTTTTAAGAGCTACTTTCTAGTGTAGACAATCGCTTTATAGCGGTAGCTACAGAGCTCAACCAAAATAGCACGGGTATGCTGTGTTATTGGGGATACCTTTCCCGATACGGTGCGATCTGTCAATTACACCAACCTCTAAATTCAGATCAAGGTTATTTTTTAGAATGGAGAGAATTTGATTATCATTCAGTTTTTCCGGTATACCAAAGAAACGTAAGCTACGCCATCTAATATATTGCTCAAGATCATCAATACGTAGTTCCAGATCAACCAGTTTATTGGAAGCCACTTGCACTCGAGACTCAAAATGCTTTATAAATTTAGTAATCACGTTTAATATTGCTTTTAAAGTATTTTCAAGCTTTAGCTGCCCGGCTTCAAACTTGCTCTCAAATCTAGATTCAAACTTGATGAACATACCCTTCTAGCTTATCAAAATAGTCAACATCATTTGCTGTAGACTGAGATGTAGATCTGGTTGTTGGTTTTCCAGATAACCCCATTTTATTAAAGAAAAGGATAAAGTTAAAATCACGATTAAAATTTTTATCATTTGCAACGTACAAAGACTTCAATATGTACTTACATAAAACAAGCACAGTGTCATTAGATTAAAATCTCACAGACCCATATGCATTTTAGAGAAGTTAATTACTAATCACTAGAATAATACAAGTAACTAATTACACCCGGCATGGACTGTGCATAAAAATACAAATACAAATTAATTAAATAAATGTACTATAAAACACCGGAGTACCTCATACATGCTGCTACTCTCGCGCCATCCGAATCTCTACTCTAGACAAGAATTCAGGAAAGGACCTTAATGATCTTTCGAGATGTCATGTGCTGCATAGCTCAATCTATTTCAACGATTAAAAATTTTTAAATGTGTAGGACAACCTCCAAATGTTAAAAAAAATTTTAAAGGGTTAATTTAGTTTTAAAAATTATTTGGCTTTGGGAGATTGTCCTACGCGTGTGAAAAAATTTTAGTAGATAAATTATATACATCTATGTCAGCACATAACATTCCTGCAAAACCATAAAGGGGAATTTTTATTTCAATTTTCGTTTAAAATATAATGCATCTGAAATAGTTTACTAGGTCGAGTCGTTATGTATATGATAGAAAAAATAAAGTTTTTTGCTAGAACTAAAATTCTCAAAAACTTGTAATTTGTACAATACTAGTAGAGGATGACAGACATTCGAGGACAGCGACGCCGCCGCCGCCGCCGCCGCCGCCGCCGCCGCCGCCGCCACCGCCGCCAACCAATGCATCTTTCGAGCTAAACCTATCTTGTTTAGTATTAATTAATATTAGAATTTTCTCAGCTACACGAATTTCTAAGAATTTTTCAAATAGCATCATCCCTAAGGGAGCTACCCCAATTTTAAGATTTCTTACCTGTAGCGACTTTTGAGCGTTCTTATAAATTTTTTTAGTCATGCGATACATCTTGTTAGTCTAAAATTTTATGTAGAATCCGAATCTGTAAATAGATTTAAAATCGGACCACGCCTTGCGAAGTTACACTTTAAGCTCTCAAACCTCTAAATTTCGCTCTTTGCTTTATAAGCAAACCTAACAAATAGTTTTCTTCGTCTAACCAATGCATCTTTCGAGATAAACCTATCTTGTTTGGTATCAATTAATATTAGAATTTTCTCAGCTACCCAAGTCTTTAGGAATTTTTCAGATTGCACCATCCCCCAGGGAGCTACCCCAATTTTAAAATTTCTTACCTGTAGCGACTTTTGAGCGTTCTTATAAATTTTTTATACATGTGATACATCTTGTTAACTTAGAATTTTACGCAGAATTCGAATCTGTAAACAGATTTAAAATCGGACCATCCCTTACAAAGTTACACTTTAAGCTCTCAAACCTCTACATTTTTGCTCGTATATTATTAACTCCATTTTTAAAACCTTTTTCGCTACCCAAGACATATGCTTTAACCAATACAAAGAAATAAGCACACAAAAGTTTAATAATTTATTTACAGTTTAATAAACTAATCATTCCAATGTAATGGGTTTTAAATATATTAATGGGAAGGTCAACTTTTGGTGTAATGATCGCCTGGTTAATAATTAAGAAAGCGCATTTTGCTGGTATGAAATCTATCGAATTTCTCCTGTAATGAAAAGAAGAATGCATTCGTATTTGAAAATGCGTGTCACTTACCTTCGCTAGATACCAACCATGTTAATTAGTGAATTCATAGTACCGATTTAGATTCTAATAATTAGAAATTTTGTGTATGACATCATTAACTACCTAAATTTCAGAATTATCAAAATGTAATAAACCACATTAAGTACTGTTCAATAATAATCATAAAACAATATTAGAGTGAAAGTAAATGGGTCTTATTACATATTGATATCCTACATCAATTACCTAAATTACCTTACGTGACGCTGTAGAAGCATTATAATTCAATATTTTCGAAATTTCCAATGTAGCATTAATTCATTTGTAACTCGTAATCCAGCAAATATTCTAGATTCTTAACGAACATGTGAATCACATTTGAAAGCTGTTTATAATTTCTTCTCCAAACAAATGCGGTTATTACAATAGGAAAGTACGCTAAATGCAAGTCAATTAACAGCAATTAAATATTGCTTACTGACCTACCTTAATTAGGTTGCTGTGCTATTAGGACCAGGGTATGCAGACTTTAACACCTCCATCTCGCACGCTTTACACGGATGTTGGTTGTTTCATACAAGACGCTTTAACAACTGGCGGAGCTGAACGTTTACTGCTTAATGACATACCGTGCTGTTTTTCCTTGTGTCGCTGTGAGCTATTCTTGTAAAAGCGATACTGCAAGACCCAGAGCTTAAGTACTTTGCTGTCGACGAATGTATAAGCTTAACCGTGGACGATGTTACACCACGACATTAAATGGCAGGCTTGAATTTTTTTTGGAAACATTCAAAGATTGCCGAAGACACTCGAAGAGTGCACAAACGCGGTCACTAAACCACAATTAATAATCGCCTTTATAGGTTTAACATTTCTACCATTACCCAATAACTGGTGCTACGTACATGGAAACTTTAATTTCTTATTGGAGAGAATCCTTATTCTCCCACGCACTGCTGCGTAGTTGCATACCCACCCCTTTTGGGGATATATGCTCGTTATAGGCTGTAAGACCCTCGGTTTTACTTAACTACACTTTGTGAGATCCCTTTAATCTTTTTTAATCGTGTCCTTCTCGCGCACAATACAGTAGGACTTAGCCTTACTACCTACAAATTCTAACACCAAGTCACCGTTAAACTCGTCTTTAAATTTCCCCACAACTTTTTGTTAACATGCGGTAAATTGTGTTTATTATTTGCGGGGTACACCACTTTAAACTTAAAAATAAAAACAGGATAGTTTAATACGTCTATTAATAATTTATGGTAATGTTGGCGATACAAATATGTAAAAACAAACTTTATCAAGAAAATATAATGTTTTAATAGAATACATACACGTATTGATAACATCTATAAACCGCTGTGGTAACCAGAGTCTGGCGAATCTGGGATAGCCAAATCTCTAAACATTTGCGCAAGCGATTGCCTTGCAGTTGCATCTTTTAAGTACTGAATGGGGAAACATTTAATAAGTTCCAACACTGTCAAGTAATTTAAATTGCTGCAATCATTAGACAGAGAAATACTGGCACTGCTCTCTCCCTCTAATAACGTTTGAACCCCTTCTTCCTCCGTCGTATTTCCACATACTTTTTTTATATCACCAACAAATTTTTCGTAAAATTCTGGAAAGTTTCTACACCTTAACTCAGCCATTTTAAAACAGATCAATTCTCGCAAATTTAATAGCTTGATGCACTCGTACGCAGGTAGCACAATAACATTCCATCTTTCGTAATCTCCATATTATATAAATTCTCTTTTCAAAATTGTTCAACAACCATATACTTCTATTAAAGGCTGTGCTCAGCTGCAATTTGAAATCTTGATCCAATTGTATGTCAACAACATCGTTTCCAGTAGTCAGACCATTTAATCGTACTTGTTTTGAGTCTTGAGCAAATTGGCGAATTTGAAATTCCACTTGAAAAGTACACAATTTCTTCCAATCGAAGTAAGAGAATGTTATCGTAGAATCAGCACACATACCACTACAGCAAATAACTTGATGGCAGGTTGAAGACCACCATATAAATCAAAACCAACTTCTAATATATGGTGGTGATAATTTGGAGGAAATTCGCCTAACCTATAGGTTGACTTACCAACTAGTTGGTTGATATTTAATTGTGGTACTCGCACATCACTTGTAACGTCAATACAAGAAAAATCCATCTTTAATTTATAATTTTAATCAAACTCGACGATACTTTGACGACTAATGCACTGGAACATGGCTCTCGCCTTTTATGCCGATGGCCGAGCGTGCGCAGCTCCTTATTATATTAGTTGGCGTTATATGCAAGTCTTGACTGGAAAAGTGACGCGTATAATTGTTTTATAGTGGGTTTTACCTGTATGTATTTAACCACCAACGCCATTTTTAGAATTATTAAACAAAATTACTCTTGCCAGTATTTTTAATACACCACCGTGTAAGATTTCAATTATTATTGTGTTCTTCCTCAGGTTCTCAAATCCCTCGGAATTTTTTTTCAAATCGAATGACCTCTTACTGATTTGCAGAATAACCTTTTGCAAGCACCGTATATAATTCATCTTTAATCTATTTCTAAACCGTATCGCTCTGTCTTTTGAGATAAACCCCTGGTGTAACCTATAAATTAGTATAGAATTTTCCTGGGGAATTGAAATTAATTATTACGTCTTTTAAAATTAGTTCCAACAAAGACCTGTATATATTGTATTAATATTCAAAAACCTATCAGTGAAACACCTTTGCATTTTTATTTAGATTTAGCTCGATAATAGAGTTAAACTCCAAAAATATTTATTAGTGGTTAGAATTGTTAAAATTTTCAATTAGTGAATCCACATACAAATGATTAAACCAAAAGGTATAATACATATATTAATTCTGCACGGTGACCTAGAAAGTGGTTTGATAATCTATTTTAAATGTAGTTCAACATAAGACGTATATTCTAAATAAATTTAGTGAAATGTATGATCATTAGCCTTGCATTGTTTGTCGATGACGTCTGACTATTAATTTAATAAAGGCACTTTCCACAATTCTAGTTAATATACGGGAATACACATTCTATAATTTGATTTAAATTGGGTTAATGTAAGGACAAATTATACTTATACTTTCTCTGTGTACATAAATACGGGGGGAATGATACCAAAAGTTCATTTTAAGTTTATTTTGTAAAACGTAAAGTCGTTTATAGTGTAATTAATAGTAATACTGAATTTTCAGTCTTTGGTTTAAAATTTCGTGTGAGGACTATCGACAAAGAAGAGTAAGTCTTAGTTTGAATTTTGCAAACGTAGAAGAAATTAATATTTACATGTATAATTCAAAACTGTTAATCAATAATTTTTCTAGAATGAACATCTTAAGTATTGCGTGCAGTGTGTGCGAAAATGTTTTACTGGATGTGATGCCATAAAAACACAACGAAAGGCACATCGAGATGGTTTATTTCAGGAGGAACTAAAATTACAGCCAATGAGTGGGAACAAATTAAGGATTTGGAAAACCAATCGACCGCAACACATAAAGAACGTATAAACGCCGCAATTCAGTTAGAACGAACCAAGTTACTATTTGAAAACCATACACCATAACAAAATCTTCTTCCAAAATCATAATTGTAGGCCTGAAACCCGTTCGACGATTACAAAATAATTTTTAGATTTGTTGACACCATTTCGCAGAGCGTACTTGATGTATCCCTCAACGTATTTAGGAAGTTTATATCAAATCTTCCACACATTATACGCACTATGGAAGTTGGCATGCAAAATAAGATATGCAAATTCGACAACTTGCGTTTTTATTTAAATAAGAATTGTTTAGTGAAGATGATGACATTTGATGGGAATTATATGATATTTACCAAAGGAACTTTAGAGCACTTTTAGGGGTATCTCAGATCGTTCTCAACCATGCTAATACTTTAAAAGAACTAACGGAAAAGGGTACTCCTAATATAGATCTGTTTCTGTTAGATGTCGCAATGGAAAGATATAATAGGAATGATATCCCACAGAATCTAGCACACGATGTAATTAAAAGCAAATACAGTAATAGTGATATTGGGATCATATTATACGAATTTATAAGAACCTACCCAAGATTGTTTGAAAACAGTATTTGTAAACAAGTTGAGTATATGGAAGAATACAACAGGTTTCCATTCCACGCATTTACGAGCGATGTTTAAATTTTAAGCCGAAGACTGAAAATTTTGTAACACTATTAATTACACTTTTGTTTTCTTATACGTTTCTAAATTGTTGTATTTCAACTACAGATATTAATAAATGTCAATAAAATTATGTTATAGTTTTAAATAAAACGATTCTGATTAATAATTTTGTAAAACGTTTATAACACCCTTTTAAAAATAATACACATCTTTGTTATAATTCTTTCATAATTACTTAGATACCCATTTCAGTTACGTGAACATTTGAAAAATTAAACAATACCTATCTATGCTTTATATTTTAAAACATAAAAAAGCTAATATATACAAAAATAATTTCTAAATTCACATCATTCATTTCTTATGACAACAGTTGTGGTGGTTAAATTGTTATTTTAAAACTTACAATTTAGTATATATTCCATTTGAATATCTGCCAACAGTTTTATAAACCCCATCTCCTCGATTATTTCCATAAAATCATCCAGATCCTCGGGCATTGATAACACTGCAGTACAGTGCTGTATTGCTTCCTAGTATGACTGACACATAAGACATTTTTCTCCTTCTATCGAAAAGCGTTGCCCACATTCTGCTTTTTTTACTCGTACAGCATTGCGAAATCTTTGAATAACCTCTCCAAAGTCTTTATACATATTTATTATATTGTCTCTTTAAACCGTACAATCAACAAATAATAACTTCAACGCGAACAGTCCTTTTATATGAGCTACTCCTATTCGGATATGTACCGATTGCACCCGATTTGTGTACACGTACGAAGCAACAGGTAGGGAATGTATTCTATGAATTAATCTATTACATTCCTTAACAAAATGCTAAGGACTTTAAAAATAATTATAACTCTTGTTAGACCTCTAGCCTCCGGATAAACGTTATTATTTTAGGTTGTGTCGCTGTTTTCTGAATCAACTTCCTACACACTTTTCCTAAACTATGCGTATCAATTGGGGGTTACACTTTACTCTATAAACCGTCTTGTATATATTTTCGTATTAGTCTCTAGCTATCACGTCCGTATAATAAAGATTGTACAGACTCGTCGTCAACTGGTGACTTAATCTTTTTTTAAAAAACAAGCCTTTGTTTTCAAGTTTAACCCTTGTTGTACGTGTAAGGATTCATTCCGCTATTCCTTGTGACTAGGAATCGGTGATTTGCAAGGGTTTAATCAATTGTTTGTACACCTCTTCGAATTTTTGTAGAGATGTAGTGTCTCCCTTTTTGTATACCACAAAGTTCTTTCGAACGGAATCCCGCATAAAATGAAGCTTACGTTTATTTACAATTAAATCTTTAACGTTCGTCACCATGAAGCTTCGGATTGGGGCTAACCATTGAACGCCTTCTTCTATATTTATATACTCCTCAAAAATTTTACTATATCGCCCCTTATCCAAATCAAAATCTTTTACAATAGTAATAAAACTATGTATCGAGTCACCCCAACACTGCAAGCACATTTCTTTAAATTTTGAATATGACATGTCGCCACTTATATGGTCAAGAAAGATATGGCGAAAGTTTGTGTGACTCTGTTTCCATAATGCGATTACATTGGCGTCATCTCAGAGTCTATGTTTTAAGGTCCTAGCGTAAATTTGACATAAGTAAAAGGAAATCAATGATCTTATGTCGGAGACACTTTCACCTTATGGGGCAATTTCACTCTATGGGGCAATTTCACCCTATGGGGCAATTTCACCCTATGGGGTAATTTCACCCTATTCTGATGCAGATAAATTCAAGGAACTTTGCCATTAATGCACCCCACAATCAGACCTAAATCCGATTATGCAAATAAAGAAGTAGTTTAATATTATTGCAATATCACAAAAGTTATACGTAACAACCAATTTTAAAAAAATTGTCTTTGAAACTTAAAATGGATGTTATGACTAAGTTTTATCATTACAGTGGTACCATATCTGGTTGAACCAAGAAACAGTGCAATTAAGTTGATGAATCGATGCGAATTGGTGTAGCTCGGACTCCCAGTAAGTGGGGTTGGGGCTCTCTGACCGCAGAGTAGTCGTAATAACTGTTTTTGTAAATTTTGGTAGCTATATCAAATTCGAGTTAGAGGCCTTGGTATAAAATTTACAAATTTATGTTAAAATTTTCCTAAGTCCGAACTACTAAAAATTTTGTCAAGCCCCAAAATATTCAAAATGGAGATATCTCAGGTGTATGTTGGATATAGTTTGGATGTATGTCGTACGGATGCGAAAGGAGGGAGAAGGACAAAGTAGGGTGGAGGGTAATTGCTTTTTAATGAGTTTTCTCACTAAAAACACATTAGCACTAATTGCTTTTTAATGAGTTTTTTCATTAAAAACACATTAGCACTAATTGCTTTTTAATGAGTTTTTCCATTAAAAACCAAGTGTGGACCTAGGTTAGATAAAAGGAAAAATTAATAGGTTAGGTCAGCGCCGCGGCGCTGACCTAACCTATTAATTTTTCCTTTTATCTGCATCAGAATAGGGTGAAATTACCCCATAGGGTGAAATTGCCCCATAGGGTGAAATTGCCCCATAGAGTGAAATTACCCCATAAGGTGAAAGTGTCTCCGACATAAGATCATTGATTTCCTTTTACTTATGTCAAACTTACGCTAGGACCTTAAAACATAGACTCTGAGATGACGCCAATGTAATCGCATTATGGAAACAGAGTCACACAAACTTTCGCCATATCTTTCTTGACCATATAAGTGGCGACATGTCATATTCAAAATTTAAAGGAATGTGCTTGCAGTGTTGGGGTGACTCGATACATAGTTTTATTACTATTGTAAAAGATTTTGATTTGGATAAGGGGCGATATAGTAAAATTTTTGAGGAGTATATAAATATAGAAGAAGGCGTTCGATGGTTAGCCCCAATCCGAAGTTTCATGGTGACGAACGTTAAAGATTTAATTGTAAATAAACGTAAGCTTCATTTTATGCGGGATTCCGTACGAAAGAACTTTGTGGTATACAAAAAGGGAGACACTACATCTCTACAAAAATTCGAAAAGGTGTACAAACAATTGATTAAACCTTGCAAATCACCGATTCCTAGTCACAAGGAATAGCGGAAAGAATCCCCACACGTACAACAAGGGTTAAACTTGAAAACAAAGGCTAGTTTTTTAAAAAAAGATTAAGTCAGCAGTTGACGACGAGTCTGTACAATCTTTATTATACGGACGTGATAGTTAGAGACTAATACGAAAATATATACAAGACGGTTTATAGAGTAAAGTGTAACCCCCAATTGATACGCATAGTTTAGGAAAAGTGTGTAGGAAATTGATTCAGAAAACAGTGACACAACCTAAAATAATAACGTTTATCCGGAGGCTAGAGGTCTAACAAGAGTTATAATTATTTTAAAGTCCTTAGCATTTTGTTAAGGAATGTAATAGATTAATTCATAGAATACATTCCTACCTGTTGCTTCGTACGTGTACACAAATCGGGTGCAATCGGTACATATCCGAATAGGAGTAGCTCAAATAAAAGGACTGTTCGCGTTGAAGTTATTATTTGTTGATTGTACGGTTTAAAGAGACAATATAATAAATATGTATAAAGACTTTGGAGAGGTTATTCGAAGAATTTCGCAATGCTGTACGAGTAAAAAGCAGAATGTGGGCAACGCTTTTCGATAGAAGGAGAAAAATGTCTTATGTGTCAGTCATACGAGGAAGCAATACAGCACTGTACTGCAGTGTTATCAATGCCCGAGGATCTGGATGATTTTATGGAAATAATCGAGGAGATGGGGTTTATAAAACTGTTGGCAGATATTCAAATGGAATATATACTAAATTGTAAGTTTTAAAATAACAATTTAACCACCACAACTGTTGTCATAAGAAATGAATGATGTGAATTTAGAAATTATTTTTGTATATATTAGCTTGTTTATGTTTTAAAATATAAAGCATAGATAGGTATTGTTTAATTTTTTAAATGTTCACGTAACTGAAATGGGTATCTAAGTAATTATGAAAAGAATTATAACAAAGATGTGTATTATTTTTTAAAAGGGTGTTATAAACGTTTTACAAAATTATTAATCAGAATCGTTTTATTTAAAACTATAACATAATTTTATTGACATCTATTAATATCTGAAGTTGAAATACAACAATTTAGAAACGTATAAAAAAACAAAAGTGTAATTAATAGTGTTACAAAATTTTCAGTCTTCGGCTTAAAATTTAAACATCGCTCGTAAATGCGTGGAATGAAAACCTGTTGTATTCTTCCATATACTCAACTTGTTTACAAATACTGTTTTCAAACAATCTTGGGTAGGTTCTTATAAATTCGTATAATATGATCCCAATATCACTATTACTGTATTTGCTTTTAATTACATCATGTGCTAGATTCTGTGGGATATCATTCCTATTATATCTTTCCATTGCGACATCTAACAGAAACAGATCTATATTAGAGTACCCTTTTCCGTTAGTTCTTTTAAAGTATTAGCATGGTTGAGAACGATCTGAGATACCCTAAAAGTGCTCTAAAGTTCCTTTGGTAAATATCATATAATTCCCATCAAATGTCATCATCTTCACTAAACAATTTTATTTAAATAAAACGCAAGTTGTCGAATTTGCATATCTTATTTTGCATGCCAACTTCCATAGTGCGTATAATGTGGAAGATTTGATATAAACTTCCTAAATACGTTGAGGATACATCAAGTACGCTCTGCGAAATGGTGTCAACAAATCTAAAAATTATTTTGTAATCGTCGAACGGGTTCAGGCCTACAATTATGATTTTGGAAGAAGATTTTGTTATGGTGTATGGTTTTCAAATAGTAACTTGGTTCGTTCTAACTGAATTGCGGCGTTTATACGCTCTTTATGTGTTGCGGTCGATTGGTTTTCCAAATCCTTAATTTGTTCCCACTCATTGGCTGTAATTTTAGTTTCTCCTGAAATAAACCATCTCGATGTGCCTTTCGTTGTGTTTTTATGGCATCACATCCAGTAAAACATTTTCGCACACACTGCACGCAATACTTAAGATGTTCATTCTAGAAAAATTATTGATTAACAGTTTTGAATTATACATGTAAATATTAATTTCTTCTACGTTTGCAAAATTCAAACTAAGACTTACTCTTCTTTGTCGATAGTCCTCACACTAAATTTTAAACCAAAGACTGAAAATTCAGTATTACTATTAATTACACTATAAACGACTTTACGTTTTACAAAATAAACTTAAAATGAACTTTTGGTATCATTCCCCGTATTTATGTACACAGAGAAAGTATAAGTATAATTTGTCCTTACATTAACCCAATTTAAATCAAATTATAGAATGTGTATTCCGTATATTAACTAGAATTGTGGAAAGTGCCTTTATTAAATTAATAGTCAGACGTCATCGACAAACAATGCAAGGCTAATGATCATACATTTCACTAAATTTATTTAGAATATACGTCTTATGTTGAACTACATTTAAAATAGATTACCAAACCACTTTCTAGGTCACCGTGCAGAATTAATATATGTTTTATACCTTTTGGTTTAATCATTTGTATGTGGATTCACTAATTGAAAATTTTAACAATTCTAACCACTAATAAATATTTTTGGAGTTTAACTCTATTATCGAGCTAAATCTAAATAAAATGCAAAGGTGTTTCACTGATAGGTTTTGAATATTAATACAATATATACAGGTCTTTGTTGGAACTAATTTTAAAAGACGTAATAATTAATTTCAATTCCCCAGGAAAATTCTATACTAATTTATAGGTTACACCAGGGGTTTATCTCAAAAGACAGAGCGATACGGTTTAGAAATAGATTAAAGATGAATTATATACGGTGCTTGCAAAAGGTTATTCTGCAAATCAGTAAGAGGTCATTCGATTTGAAAAAAAATTCCGAGGGATTTGAGAACCTGAGGAAAAACACAATAATAATTGAAATCTTACACGGTGGTGTATTAAAAATACTGGCAAGAGTAATTTTGTTTAATAATTCTAAAAATGGCGTTGGTGGTTAAATACATACAGGTAAAACCCACTATAAAACAATTATACGCGTCACTTTTCCAGTCAAGACTTGCATATAACGCCAACTAATATAATAAGGAGCTGCGCACGCTCGGCCATCGGCATAAAAGGCGAGAGCCATGTTCCAGTGCATTAGTCGTCAAAGTATCGTCGAGTTTGATTAAAATTATAAATTAAAGATGGATTTTTCTTGTATTGACGTTACAAGTGATGTGCGAGTACCACAATTAAATATCAACCAACTAGTTGGTAAGTCAACCTATAGGTTAGGCGAATTTCCTCCAAATTATCACCACCATATATTAGAAGTTGGTTTTGATTTATATGGTGGTCTTCAACCTGCCATCCAAGTTATTTGCTGTAGTGGTATGTGTGCTGATTCTACGATAACATTCTCTTACTTCGATTGGAAGAAATTGTGTACTTTTCAAGTGAAATTTCAAATTCGCCAATTTGCTCAAGACTCAAAACAAGTACGATTAAATGGTCTGACTACTGGAAACGATGTTGTTGACATACAATTGGATCAAGATTTCAAATTGCAGCTGAGCACAGCCTTTAATAGAAGTATATGGTTGTTGAACAATTTTGAAAAAGAAAATTTATATAATATGGAGATTACGAAAGATGGGAATGTTATTGTGCTACCTGCGTACGAGTGCATCAAGCTATTAAATTTGCAAGAATTGATCTGTTTTAAAATGGCTGAGTTAAGGTGTAGAAACTTTCCAGAATTTTACGAAAAATTTGTTGGTGATATAAAAAAAGTATGTGGAAATACGACGGAGGAAGAAGGGTTCAAACGTTATTAGAGGGAGAGAGCAGTGCCAGTATTTCTCTGTCTAATGATTGCAGCAATTTAAATTACTTGACAGTGTTGGAACTTATTAAATGTTTCCCATTCAGTACTTAAAAGATGCAACTGCAAGGCAATCGGTTGCGCAAATGTTTAGAGATTTGGCTATCCCAGATTCGCCAGACTCTGGTTACCACAGCGGTTTATAGATGTTATCAATACGTGTATGTATTCTATTAAAACATTATATTTTCTTGATAAAGTTTGTTTTTACATATTTGTATCGCCAACATTACCATAAATTATTAATAGACGTATTAAACTATCCTGTTTTTATTTTTAAGTTTAAAGTGGTGTACCCCGCAAATAATAAACACAATTTACCGCATGTTAACAAAAAGTTGTGGGGAAATTTAAAGACGAGTTTAACGGTGACTTGGTGTTAGAATTTGTAGGTAGTAAGGCTAAGTCCTACTGTATTGTGCGCGAGAAGGACACGATTAAAAAAGATTAAAGGGATCTCACAAAGTGTAGTTAAGTAAAACCGAGGGTCTTACAGCCTATAACGAGCATATATCCCCAAAAGGGGTGGGTATGCAACTACGCAGCAGTGCGTGGGAGAATAAGGATTCTCTCCAATAAGAAATTAAAGTTTCCATGTACGTAGCACCAGTTATTGGGTAATGATAGAAATGTTAAACCTATAAAGGCGATTATTAATTGTGGTTTAGTGACCGCGTTTGTGCACTCTTCGAGTGTCTTCGGCAATCTTCTGCCATTTAATGTCGTGGTGTAACATCGTCCACGGTTAAGCTTATACATTCGTCGACAGCAAAGTACTTAAGCTCTGGGTCTTGCAATATCGCTTTTACAAGAATAGCTCACAGCGACACAAGGAAAAACAGCACGGTATGTCATTAAGCAGTAAACGTTCAGCTCCACCAGTTGTTAAAGGGCCTTGTACGAAACAACCAACATCCGTGTAAAGCGTGCGAGATGGAGGTGTTAAAGTCTGCATACCCTGGTCCTAATAGCACAGCAACCTAATTAAGGTAGGTCAGTAAGCAATATTTAATTGCTGTTAATTGACTTGCATTTAGCGTACTTTCCTATTGTAATAACCGCATTTGTTTGGAGAAGAAATTATAAACAGCTTTCAAATGTGATTCACATGTTCGTTAAGAATCTAGAATATTTGCTGGATTACGAGTTACAAATGAATTAATGCTACATTGGAAGTTTCGAAAATATTGAATTATAATGCTTCTACAGCGTCGCATAAGGTAATTTAGGTAATTGATGTAGGATATCAATATGTAATAAGACCCATTTACTTTCACTAGTTAATGATGTCATACACAAAATTTCTAATTATTAGAATCTAAATCGGTACTATGAATTCACTATTTAACATGGTTGGTATCTAGCGAAGGTAAGTGACACGCATTTTCAATTACGAATGCATTCTTCTTTTCATTACAGGAGAAATTCCATAGATTTCATACCAGCAAAATGCGCTTTCTTAATTATTAACCAGGCGATCATTACACCAAAAGTTGACCTTCCCATTAATATATTTAAAACCCATTACAATGGAATGATTAGTTTATTAAACTGTAAATAAATTATTAAACTTTTGTGTGCTTATTTCTTTGTATTGGTTAAAGCATATGTCTTGGGTAGCGAAAAAGGTTTTAAAAATGGAGTTAAATATATACGAGCAAAAATGTAGAGGTTTGAGAGCTTAAAGTGTAACTTTGTAAGGGATGGTCCGATTTTAAATCTGTTTACAGATTCGAATTCTGCGTAAAATTCTAAGCTAACAAGATGTATCGCATGTATAAAAAATTTATAAGAACGCTCAAAAGTTGCTACAGGTAAGAAATTTTAAAATAGGGGTAGCTCCCTGGGGGATGGTGCAATCTGAAAAATTCCTAAAGATTTGGGTAGCTGAGAAAATTCTAATATTAATTGATACCAAACAAGATAGGTTTATCTCGAAAATTAATTGGTTAGACGAAGAAAACTATTTGTTAGGTTTGCTTATAAAGCAAAGAGCGAAATTTAGAGGTTTGAGAGCTTAAAGTGTAACTTCGCAAGGCGTGGTCCGATTTTAAATCTATTTACAGATTCGGATTCTACATAAAATTATAGACTAACAAGATGTATCGCATGACTAAAAAAATTTATAAGAACGCTCAAAAGTCGCTACAGGTAAGAAATCTTAAAATTGGGGTAGCTCCCTTAGGGATGATGCTATCTGAAAAATTCCTAAAGATTTGGGTAGCTGAGAAAATTCTAATCTTAATTAATACCAAACAAGATAGGTTTATCTCGAAAGATGCATTGGTTAGACGAAGAAAACTATTTATTAGGTTTGCTTAGAAAGCAAAGAGCGAAATTTAGAGGTTTGAGAGCTTAAAGTGTAACTTCACAAGGCGTGGTCCGATTTTAAATCTATTTACAGATTCGGATTCTACATAAAATTTTAGACTAACAAGATGTATCGCATGACTAAAAAAATTTATAAGAACGCTCAAAAGTCGCTACAGGTAAGAAATCTTAAAATTGGGGTAGCTCCCTTAGGGATGATGCTATCTGAAAAATTCTTAGAAATTCGAGTAGCTGAGAAAATTCTAATATTAATTAATACCAAACAAGATAGGTTTATTTCGAAAGATGCGTTGGTTGGCGGCGGCGGCGGCGGCGGCGGCGGCGCTGTCCTCGAATGCCTGTCATCCTCTACTAATACTTGTTATTAAGTACTAAATCTAAGCTAACGCTTTACTCAAAGTAACATTAAGTATTTGAAAGAAGTTTATTAATTTCAGTTAGCTGAATGAGCTTTTAGCTCATAAGCACCGTATAAAATTTAGAACCGTTGGTAGCTGCCATTTAATAACGTTGCTTTTTCCAATGTAATATTCAATTAAGCTAAAAAATTTAAATAAGAAAGCATCCAGTACGTTAAATACATACAGCAGTAAATGTTGATACCTTACACCCCATCGTATTAAATTTAAATGTTCCTCTTGAAAACCAAGGAATAACCGTTTTAATGAAGCTATTTGCAAGTGTTCAAGAAACCATCAATTGTGGGAGATACACCCCAAAAACCACATTCTCATAAAAACAGTTATAAAATTAATGGGCTGGAAACGTACGAATGGCGTATGCGATCGATATTATACGTAATGGCACGAGAACAAAAACGACTAAGTTTGTAAACGTTGAAAATGTTTAGAAATAAACGATGGTTAAGTGAGAGCGGAGGTAAGTAAACGGTAGACCGAAAACTACTCGGTGTGGATGGCCGACGACAAAATGTTTCTAACTCTGCTCGATAAGTAGATCAGAAGGATCAAGACGTGTGTGCCGTTAAATTTATATCGCGTAAACCGGGCATCAAATAATGAAATTGTTTGATGAAAGGGTGATACAATGGTTTCACCATGCATCAAAATATTGGACTTTAAATAGATGAGTTAGGGTAACCTAAAGTACCGAGTATGAAAAAGTGATTCATCGGCGTTTCTAGACGTCCTTACATTTTAGAGAAGCAGTAGAAAATATATAAGAGCAAGATTTGAGTTCTTTTTTCGTTTATGATTTATAAATATGTACATGTGGAATTATAAGTGTAAGCTATAAATGGTTTGCTGCTATTTAATAGGAAACTAATGTTCTGTTAAGTAGGTAATTATTTTGTTGGATTATGAGATAGCAACGAAACTAGTTTGATTAAATTTAAACGAAGCAATATCAGGAAAGGAATTTTTAAACTTTTAAATACAAAGGAAGGTGTGCGTATTAATGCTAAACGTAAACTTTAGTTGAGAGATGTTTTATTAGTTAAAGAATGAAAGTTCAGTATTTTTAATGGACAAGGGATTGATGAGCGGAGGGGTTCCTATTACACTGTTTTAATGTATTGCTATTAAAGGCATCTCCAGAAATGAGATTTAGTATATCACTTATATCAATATTGGAAACTGGAACAATAGTGTGTTAATATTATTTAGAGATTAATGTTTCCTTAAAGATTTCTGATAGGAACACCTGACCAGTTTGATATTACATTAAGTTTGTTTGTTTTTAAGTTTATGTACGTATATCTATACTACAGCGATTTACTGTTAAAAGAGTTTGAGGTAGAATTTTATTTAGAGTTATTTATAACATAAGTAAACATTGACAAAATTTGTGACAAAATATCCAGCCACAAATGCTGAGCTTTCCAGTTAAGAGTAGTAATAGTAATTTAATATTTCAATTGCATCCTCATTACTACCATTTGACTGTACCCAAGTCACAGCATCTTTTGTGGTTCCCAACGATATAGGGCCACAGCAATATATATATATATATATATATATATATATATATATATATATATATATATATATATATATAATTTTTTCTTAGATTGACCATATGTAATTAATATAATATTGAAGTTTCTTTGACCTTGGTTAGTGTATACCTAAATAGTTATTTCTGAGAGTAGGTAGAATAACTACAACTTGTAATTACGTTTTTTATTATTATTAAGACACGTTTCGGTCATCAAGACCATTATCAGTTATGATCTACAAAGTATTACCTATAAAATACAAAAAGTATCTTTAATATTTACATACCTAAAACTGCGTTGTAGAATGTAAATTTAAGCTAATTAAAACATTTGTCACAATGATAAAAATTCATTAAAAATTGTTCTTCCAAAAAAATTAAATGGTACGTTTTTCATGTTTTTACACAAGGACGAAAAACGCAATAAAATGCATATGAACGTAATGCTATTAGTTACTTAGTCTAGAATGTTAAACAATATAAATTATAGTGTGTGGTGATAAGTAAAATACGTTTAATAGTGGTGGTATATATGTGAAATACGTGCAAAGGGATATTTATAATAAAGTGCAATCATGTGCATTATTTTGTGCATTTTCTTGGATTTTGATGGTTTCTAGAAATCTTCTTTCATTGTCTTGTATTTCAGTGCCTAATATTTCTACATTATTCAAATCAAATTTGTGTAAATTTTCTAAGGCATGGGCTACTGGAGCAGTGTATTTTGGTTGATAGTTTATATCGAATATTTGTGTTGGTAGATTCGTTTATGGGGGCATTGTTTAGAGTTTCCGATAAACACGTAGGGGCAATCGCTGCAATTTATTTTGTATATGCTGTGTGTTTTGTACTTTTGTTCTATTTCTGGGGTTGTATTCGATAGCAACCCTGTTTTCCATTGCATTTAATTTTTTATTATAATAGTTGTTAAATCGTCTTGTGTATTTTTGTTTTATAACTGACTCGTAGAAACTTTTTGGGTAGTTGATATTCGTTAAAATGTTTTTAACTCTTTAAGTTTTTTTGGCTTATGTTTATCATGTGAAAAATACATTGCCTGGCCAACAAAGTTGTTAATTATATTTTTCTTGTATCTCACAGGGGTGTTAGATTTGTAATTTAGATACCTACCACTACATGTTGTTATTATTAAACCCGTTGTAGTGGTTTCTCCTTGATTACTGTGTGTAATTCTAAGTCTAGGTAGATATAGTGTTGTTAACTTCTTTCTCTATTGTTAAGTGTAGACGGGGGTGGTAGGAATTAAATTTGTTTAGGATTTCGGCGATATTATTTTCTGGAAGGCACATTATACAGTCGTCAACATACCTTTTAAATAATACGGGTTAATATCTAAGCTGTTTCTAATTTCTAGTTCTAGATCCTGTAGTACTAAGTTAGCTATGGGAGAAGATGTGCGAGCCCATAACAATGCCAAAAATTTGACTATATATTTTATTTTTGAACTTTAATAATCAGCATTTAAACTCATTTTGGTGGCTTGTAACAATTCATCAAAAGTTTAAGCAGTAAAATGTGCAATTTTTTTGTGATTGTTTTAAGCGCTAGGTCTAAAGGTATATTAGGAAATAGGGATTTAGCTTCTTAAGAAATTATTATATGGTTTATAGTAATATTTTGCTTTATAATAAATTTATGGAAACTGTAGCTATCTTTGAAAAAATACTCTTTTTGTCCAGTTATATTTGTTAAAGTCTCTAGTAGAAATTTAAATAATTTATAAGTTGGTGAATCTATATTGCTAACTATGGGTCTTAGGGAAGCATTCGGTTTTTATAGTTTGGATAAGCCATACAAATAAGGAGCATGCCCGTTATGGCAAATGAACTGTTTCTCTTTATCAATTGACTAATTTATTCTTTTTTATCCCATGATTTGATTTGAGAATTTAAGGAATTTTGTATTTGTAGTGTCGGATCGATTTTTTAGTAACGTAGATAGTTTTATCTATTATATTTCACATATTTTATTTACATATTCATTTTTATACACTATAACAGTAGTCTTACTATTGTCGACCGGTGGAACGTATAGTCGTTATTTCTTATAAGAAAATGTTTTATTATTTTATGTGTTTATTGAAATTTAATTTTTATTGCTGTTTGTAGTTTTATATTTGTGGTTAGTAAGGATGTTACAAATTTTATTTCTGATTTCAATCTTTTCGTTGATTGGATTTGCTTTTATAGCACCTTTAATATTAGCTATAACGTTTCATATATTATACTTTTTAATCTCAGAGAAAATTTGTTGCATAAACTTATTAAATAATTTACTTGTGGAGGGAACTATAGTTTTAGTGAGCTTTACAAGTCGCTTTGTGTTGTTTATTCTGTTTTGGTTTTTTTGTATATTTTGTTGCTTTATATATAAGCGATTGACTCTTTCTATATGTCTTTGTTTAATTATTTGAAAGAATTTGTTATATTTATCATTGTGAACATTGAAAAATTTTTGGCATACCTCCTTTTTTGAATGTCGAATTAAATCTGATTAAGTTTGTAATACTTTAAAATTCATTTTGTGTAAGTTTGTGTGCTATGCAAACATTAATGCAATGTAAGTAAAAAATTTTAGATATTGACTCATATTGGTTATCAAAGACTATTGTTTATGGTTCTATTTTTAAAACTGTAGATGTAATAGTTAGGTCTTTACACCTTAATAGAAATATCCTTTTGTTTTTCCCTGGCAAGAAACAGAAATATTCAATAAAAAGTAACAAAAAAATGCATCGCTCTAGCGACCCATGCCTTAAAAATTTACACAAATTTGATTTTAATAATGTAGACATTTTATGTACCGAAATGCAAGACAATAAAAGAGGGTTTATAAAACCATCCAATTCCAAATATTATGCACAAGCAGTAAATTCAAAAAACGATCAAGAAAATTTCATGCACTTCTACCAAAATTTAAGAGCATAATTGCACTTTGCTATAAATATCCCGTTGCACACGTTTGATATGTATTCCACCACCACTAAACGTGTTTTACTTATCACCACGCACTATAATTAATATTGTTTAACACTTTAGACTAAGTAACTAATAGCATTACGTTCGTACATATTTTAATGTGTTTTTCGTTCTTGTGTTTCTAAATGAAAAACATCATTTTATTTTTATGGAAGAACAATCTTTAAAGAATTTTTATCATCCTGACAAATGTTATAATCACCTTAAAAATACAATCTACAACTCAGTTTTAGGTTGTAATTATTAAAACTACTTTTCGTATTTTAAGGATAATATTTTGTAGATCATAATTGATAATGGTCTTGATGACCGAATCGCGTCTTAAAAATAATAAAAAACGCAATTACAAATCTTTATAGTTATTCTAATAACTATAGGTATTATACACTGACCAAAGTCCAAAAAACGTCAATAAAGAGACCACAAAAAGTCATTGAAACCTAAAGCATATAAGCAAAGCACACCCAAATATAAAGGAACCCGAAAAGAATAGATTTTACAAAAGATTCATTGTTCCACTCTGTATGTAAATAATATAAGCATATAGCATATACTTAGCCATTAAACTGCAAAGCAACGCACACTTCCCGTATATTTAAAAGTCCCAACTTTAAATCAATAATACAGCCGTGTGTACAAATTTTAGCCGTATATGTAAAAATAATTAATTGTTGAGAATTACTGTAAAAACAAATTTCAATCTTTAAAAGATATAAACAAATCTATCATTTTTAAGCATATTATTAATACAAAGCCATTTATATTATTTCCATAGAGATAAGTACAGATCCATTCGTTTTCATTTATTGTAAAAACAATGCTAATTCCATTGCATTTGAAAGCAATTAAAGGCGTTGCTTATTTATGTAATAAATAATTACCCAGTATGTAGAATATTCGTGTAAAAAGAATGCAAATCTTTTGCATTTGTAAAGCAATTAAAGCTTTAATTAATTAGTTAAATGTATTCCATATAACATTTTAAATAAAACATGTTCCAGAGGCTTCAGGAGAAAATACAGAAAATGTGTTATCTGTACTTAGAACTACATAAATACCTAATTAATAAATAAACATGTATTCAAAGAACTTGCGCCTCATTATTAAAATCCCATAAATTCGATAAGAACGCGGTTTAATGGCCTTACATATTAGTGAAAGAATGCCATGCAAAATTAACCCATGAATCAGACAAGGATAAGCAACGATTCAGCCGCGGCGATTCATGGGATTCACAGAGATCTTGCGTCATGTAGATGACTAATCTTTCGAATTGAATTTTGTAAAATCTAAAAAGAGAGACGTTGTTAAAATAAACTGCATATAAAAGGGAAATTTATTAAAAAGATTTACGCTATCGACAATGTAATAATTTATTTATAATTTCGCGCCAATCAAGTAAATGGAACATTGATTATGACGTCAAAATAGCATGCAGAGTTTATATATAAAATTTATACATTACAATAGTTTAAAATATGGAAGTTGTTAAATGCAGTTACTCGGTTATGTAATATACAATAATATGGAAAGTTCTTCGATACAAACGCTACTTTGAATCAATTAATTAGTAGGAAGATGCACTTTTGATAACTAATATTTTAAATAGAGATTTAAGCAAATATGAATGATTTTGTAAACTGAGGTTTGCACTTGAATTTAAAATACAACCAGGAGCGATTTAATACCGTTGAGGATAACGAAAAGAAGATTTTGATAAGCATTCTTTAACATACAACCATAAGTATAAAATTTTAAATTGCTTTGCTTTTAGTTAAGATTTCAGTGTTTTTGTCATTTGAATGGTGGACTAAGTATTAATCATATAATATTCTTTGTAAGGATATTTGCCAGAAGCTTTGTGATCAGAGTTCGAAACACTTTAACTTTTAAATAGACTATCTGTCAAAGACTTTTTGGCCAAACAATTTTACAAGCGTGAGAATAGAAGGCAGGTAAACTATCCACAAGAAAAGAGACTTGAGTTCTGTAAATTTTAACCACATAACTCTAAATAAACGATAAATCTCTGTAAAATGTTTTGCACTATTTTGAATATTATTATTTGATGCTGCTCCGATTTTTTTACAAAAGTAGTAGTGCTTAAATATAGGTAATTTATTGTAAAACCTTTTACTATCTTGTAATTTGTATATATGTATATTTGTATAATTCTTTAAGATGTACTTATGCTAGGTTTCTTTTCAGGTAAGTCACTAAAGTTACTTCCAAATGTTGTGTGGAATGAATAATACTAGGGTAACTCTTTACCGAAGAATGGTTTAATGACGGATTCCAGTAGCCACACATATGTGACTGTGTCCGCTCAATAAAATGTAAGTCATATATGAATCTTTTACTGGTACTTTACGCATTTAGACGACATTGGTATACCCAGGATAGGACCAACTTTTCTATACTATTAAAACATTGTAAAATTCTGACTAATTCAATATTACGATATGTTATACTAATAATTGTCATATCTGTTATGTGTTATCGTTTTGAGGAAACAGAAACTGAATCCTAGATAACTTGAAGAATATATCTGAATAATATAAGAAATTGCATACATGTACAAAGTGAAAAATATATAGGGCACGACATTTAAAAATTTGCCGGAATTTATGGACCGTTGTGGATTGCTTTGTACTCACTTAGGTGAATAGTTCGTACTGAACTAATTCAGTCAAGTGAACAGTTTAAAATGAATAATTCAAAATGAAGTATAAGACAGGAAAAAATAAAAGTGCCTGTGACTGCGCTGATGTTTTAGTTTCATTCGGTATTAAAAATTATGAAATTTTTAACTATGAATTATAGGAACAGGATAGGAACAAATCGTATATGCATCTAGTATACCTACATTATTCACTTTTAGTATGTCGGATTATCGGTAAGAAAATTATTATTATTTGTTCATGAACTATTACTTTATCGTCAAATTAAATTAACACGTGCAATGGGATGCAGTGAAATCCCATATCGGCAATTTCTACACTATGGACACATAAGGGACGAGATGCCTGACTTGGCACTTTCTCGTGTTTGTTGCACTGCCATGTGGACATAGTTGGATACTCGTCCCACTGGTGGTTATAGTTCAGCATTTCACATTCTCTGTTGTGAACTCGATGTGAAAAGACTCTGACAGTAAAAACATGAATTCGTAACCTTGTAACTTAAATATATTATGCAAATTATAATTAATAATTTTTTAAGTATGTGAATTTCACAACACCAAGTGTTTCATAGATCGCTGTAAAGCATTCTCAATAACCGGGTAAGCGTATGTGGTATGCATACGTCTCATTAATTTTTTTTGTTATCACTTTCAGGTTCTTGTAGCCCTCTACTTCAAGACAATAGTGATTGATCGATCGTAATGGTCACAGGATTTCAAACCACCGACCTTTAGAAATATAATTAAACCTTTCGCTTTTATAAGTAGTTCCATGCAGATTCAGCGATAACTAAATTTTATTGTTAAAAATATTGCAGCCCTGTTCCTCATAATAAGGTTTACACCTGAAAATTGTTTGTTCCTATCAATAGTCAATATCTGCCCAAATATGTTTCACATACAATTATAGAAATTTTACATTTAGAAATATTTCATTCTTATTACATATTAACAAATATACTCTATCGCCTCAATATCGCATTGTTCTTAAAAATGGAACAGAAATTAACTCTTTTACAAGATAAGAAGGAAATTATATTATTCGAACGCATAAGCAAACTATTTAATCAAATCACAAAGATTACGTCGTTCTATAGTAGATTGAACGAAGAATTTTTGACTGCTGCGGAAACTTTAGATGGTTATACCAACCGCGGTACCAGGTTATCAGAGTTTAATCGCGTTCGAAGACTTTTACAGTCGCATAAAAACACGGCATTAGAATTTTAATTCATCCAAAGTTACGCAATCTAAAGGAACGCATCAAAATCAGGTCAGGCTACTTTTTCGCTTTGATGGGAGTGTATCGGCATGAAATTTGTTTTATCAAGCATTCCAAACCAATATATATTTAAATCCCCAACTCTAACACTCCCAGAGAGTACAATATTTGACAAACAAATTGTCAGGTTCTGCCCTCAAAATTAATGCTTTCATTGTGCCATGTGGAGAGACCTAACCAATGTTATGGCATTGGCAACATTAGAAAGGAAATATTAAAATAAACGAACTTTAGGTTTGTTCCATCTTAGCAATGTCATCAATTTGAAGAATTATACCCATTCCGAATCAAGTATAAACACTTTTATAAAAAATTTTGCGTTAAACATTGTTGCAATTCAGCAAGCATGCGTAAAAAAAAAGTACACAGATTTTATTAACTTCATCCAAGATCAAGTAAAAATAGTAAAACTCTTCACAGATTCTATTTCTGACACATTTCAGCAGTTAATACGCATATAATTATAAAACCACATCATTAGTTTCTAATACAGCTATTAGTTGCGCTTATTGTCAAAAAAGTGATCACTATAAGCGTTATTTTTATACAAAGCTTAAAAAGCTAGAAACACCACAAATAGGATTTGAATTTATCAAACCTAAAAGCGCGTGTGTCAACTGCTTAAGCATGATGCACTTTTTATCGAATTGTGGATCAAAAAGTGTTGGTAATTTTTGCATTTATCAGCACAGTTTGCTCTGTTTCTCAACAAAAAATGTTATTAAACCAATTGTTAATAAAACGAACATAAGCATAGCAAGAACGAACGCAATCCACCAAACAGAAGTGCAAAATCCGAAAGGAAAGAACGGTAATCCTCCATTGGGTTCTTGTTCACTACGGTTTCTCTCAGTTCAAAGGTAAAATCCAACAGCTCTATATTATTAGTTACCGGTCAGGTTTCACGCATACTCTTAAGATGGAAATACAAATTTGATACTTTGTTAGACAGGGGTTCACAAAACAATTTGAAAACTGTAACCCACAGGAACGCTTGAAAGCTAGTTATAGAACCACTAAATAATTCCTTAATAAAAGGAATTGGTCCAGCCTCACAACCTATCTGAGGTTATACATATTTACAGTTAGAATCGCGCATTTCCTTTTATACATATTATATTTAGACACTAGTGGTCGATGGTATCTGGCGGCTAGGCGGCTTCGTGGCGTAGTTGGTATGTGTGTGACTACTACGCCCAAGGTCATGGGTTCATATCCCGACACGGTCCGCTTGAAAAATGTTAGGCGAGCATTTGTCACAAAAACACACCCTCGTTCGGATGAGAGGTAAAATGGAAGTCCCGTGTGTGAGTGCTGGCATGCACGTTAAAGACCCCTCCTTGCTTGAAACAGCAAGGGTTCGGAAAAATTCCAAACTTTCAAGGTAAAAAAAACTCGCTTTCTGGCCAATGTAGTACCTTTGGATGGAGCATTGGAAAATCACATGTAAGGTATTTGGCGGCTCCGTGAAGTAGTGGTGTGTGTGTGACTACTACGCCCAAGGTCCCGGGTTCGAATCTCGACACGGTCCGCTTGAAAAACGTTAGGCGAGCATTTTTCACAAAAATACGCCCTCGTTCGGATGAGAGGTAAAATTGAGTCCCGTGTGTGAGTGTTGTCACGCACGTTAAAGATCCCTACCTTGCCTGGAACAGCAAGGATTCGGCAAAATTCTAAATTTTCCAGGTAAAGAAACTCGCTTTCTGGCCAATGTAGTACCTTCGGCTGGAGCATTGGAAAAGCACATGTAAGTTTAATTGTATCTGGAAGTGGCTTCGTGGCGTAGTTGGTATGCGTGTGACTACTATGCCCAAGGTCCCGGGTTTAAATCCCGGCACGGTCCGCTTAAAAAATGTTAGGCGAGCATTTTCACAAAAATACGTCCTCGTTCGGATGAGAGGTAAAATGGAGGTCCCGTGTGTGAGTCCTGTCATGCACGTTAAAGTTACCTACCTTGCTTGTAACAGCAAGGGTTCGGAAAAATTCAAAATTTTCCAGGTAAAAAAAACTCGCTTCCTGGCCAGTGTAGTACCTTCGGGTGAAGCAATAAAATACCAAATGTAAGGTCGATGGTGTCGCTGATGAATTGCCCACTTTTGGTATAGATAAATATCAATTATGGCCTGTTAATAAGTTAGAATTAGCAGATTTTTCCTGGAACATTCCTGGGAAGATCGATATTGTTATACGAGTGCAATAATATATTGAAGTTTATATAGAAAATCCAATAAATTGTGGTTTGTTTTTACTGCCTGCTATTCAAACAGTATTTGAATACATGTGTTTATGTGAAATAAGGTCTCCCCATGGAACTCATGATAGCGATGGAGCTTCATTTCATACGATTACTAATTTAAATAATCCGGAATCGTCACTAAATATCTTTTGAGAACTGAAGGAGGTTTCGAATAATGAAATAAGTTGTAAAAATATTTATACAGTATCAGCTTTGAAGGATTCACAAAGGCGTTATTCAGTTTCCTTGCATTTTCTTAAAAATCCTTCCAAAATAGGTGACTCGCATTCGGTTGTTTATCACCTCTCTATATTTCTAGAAAATAAATTAAATAAAAACTCTACTTCTTGTGAGGATTATAACAAATTGTTTATGTATCTTTAAGAAAAGGTTATATTGCCAAACTATTAGATAGGCTAATCAAAGAAATTAAAGAAAGCACATCATGGGGTAGTTCGTCATGATCACGTTACTACTAAATTACGCATAGTTCTTGATGCTAGCAGTAAGTCACATACTGGTTTGTCACCAAACGGCACCTAGTACAAAAGGCCCAAATTTACAACAGAATTATTTTTACTGTTAATGAATTTTCGTTTGATTCCTATAGCCATAACTGCAGATATCAAACACATGTATTTGCAGATTAATGTGGTTACGGACTTAATAAACTGGTCAACAAATTTCACCGAACGATTACATAGACTTACAGATACTCACCGGGCCAATATTAATTTTGATGATAAGGGTGCGGAAAAATTAAAAATTCTAGGTGTATCATGGATGTCTGTTAGTGATGTTTTTTATTTATATTCGCTGAATCACAACACAAATGTACTAAACGTACAATTTTATCATCTACTGCTCGGTTCTTTAATGTTTGGAATTAGTCCCCAGTTATTTTGTATGCCAAAGTGCTCCTAAGAGAATTGTGGAGCAGTAAAACGGATTGCTCCTCACTCAGATACAATAATTATAAATTGTATAAAGTACTTAAATTACAAGATGGCCAATAGATATTATTTATCTCTCTCATATGATCTTTGCGCAACTTCGTAACAGCGTTTGTGAATGCCGAATTGTAACCCGTCGGAGAGGGAAGTATCCAAGTACGTCCATATGGCAGTGTATCGGACATAGAGAGAGAGAGAGAGAGAGAGAGAGAGAGAGAGAGAGAGAGACAAACCATTCTCCCCGCCTGGAAAGTTTATGAACTTTCAATGAAAGAAAGAAAAAAGTAAAAGCATAAGAGTATGGGCATTTATATAACAAAGGTATGGAAGAAAAAAATTACCTGTTTTATGATAGGGCACTTATTGCTTATGTATGATTATGTTGTAACATAAGCCTTTTAAAGTAATAAAAATATTTAAGTAGTATTGTTACTAAATAGAGATTGCTTCTTATTATTAAGTCATATTTATTCACTAGCTTAATAAAACAATCGCAATTTGTATAGTTTATATCCATTTTGAACGGACCTGTTCTAAAATACTAGAACAGGTAGAATGGCTTGCGCGATTCCATGAGCTAAAGAGCCGAACTATAGGTTTAACCAAATTAGTGAGGTCTTTAGTGAGGAACCAGACTAAGACAGGTCCCCGAAAGAGGACAGCAGCTTTTTCGGTACTTAGAGTGGCAGAGACCATAGGGGTCGGAATGACATTCTAAGACACACCACTGCGATGTAAAAAACAACGGGAAACCACCACATTACCTCCCAAGTACACTGCGTACAGAAATTGTTAGTAAAGTTGATGACATCCTCTGGAGTAAAAAATTCCGGAGGTAAAATAGTTCCCCATTCGAATCTCCGGGAGGGGACTACTTCGGGAGATGTGATCCGCAGGTATAGAATGAGATCCGTGAAGATTCTGGGAGTTGGAGCGTGGAATGTCAGAAGTATGAAACAACTAAATAAGCTAGAGAACCTGAAACTCGAAATGGGTAGGTTAGCACTAGAAATAGTAGGAATCAGCGAAGTCCGCTGACCAGAGGCGGGGGATTTTTGGAGTGGAGACTTCAGGGTAGTTCATACAGGATCAGAGGAAGGAAATTTGGGGTAGGGATATTTATGCTAAAAAAATAGGACGAAGTGTAAAAACTACTTACAAAAGAACGAAAGAGTGCACATGGTTAGATTTGAATCTAAACCGGTCAATACAGTAATAATACAAGTATTCGTGCCCACCTCTAGCTATAGTGAGGAAGAGGTAGAGGCGATCTACAAAGATATCGAAGACATACTACGATACGTAAAAGGACAAGAAAATTTAACAATTGCGGGGGATTTTAATGCAGTGGTAGGTGAGGGCAGAAAAGGAGCGCTAGTAGGTTTATTCTGTTTAGGCACGAGAAATGACAGAGGAAATAGTCTGGTACAATTTTGCGACAAGAACAACTTAACAATCACAAATACATTATTTCAACATCATGCTAGAAGACGATACGCGTGGAAAATGCCTGGAGATATAGGAAGATATCAAATAGATTACATTATTGTTAGACAACGGTAGAAATCAATTAAAAGACTGTAGAAGATACCCAGAAGCAGATCGTAGTTATGAAGGCCCACTTAAATTTTGAAAATCTAAAAAAGGGAAACGGAGAAAGGCACTTTGACTTTGAGAAGCTAAATGATATAGATATCCACGAAAGATTTGAGAAAAGGTCAAATGAATTGCAAAAAGGTATCGGGAATAACATTAAATCCAGCTTAGACATGACGGCCAGAGATATTGTGGGGTATACACGACAAGAAAATAAGAAATCGTGGATAACAAAGGATATTCTGAATTTAATAAAAGAAAGACGAAAACACAAATATAGTTCAGACGAAACAGAAAAACAGAGATACAAAGCCATAAAATAGGAAATTATTCGCAAATGCAGCAAAGCTAAAGAACAATGGATTCATGAAAAGTGCAATGGGGTACAAACTAAGATGGACATACGAAAGACACACCAAGCATACAAATTAATTAGAATAAATTTTAGGGATACAAAACCATATAGAAAAATATAAGGAACGCGGGAGGAAACGTCATTATAGAAAATGTAGAGTAAGTAGCTAGATGGCAGGAATATATAGGGAATTTATATTCAGGAGAGGAACTAACAGCATTAGAACAGAAATCAGACATTGAAAATGATGACCTAGGATACCTTATACTTAGAGATGAGTTTGAATTAGCATTAAAGGGTCTGAAAAATGATAAGGCTCCGGGTATAGATAAGGTGCAAGCAGAAACTCTAAAAGCCGCTGGACAAGCAGTAACAGAACGTCTCTTCCAACTTGTATGCTATGTCTATGAGACAGGCGAGATACCCAAAGATTTCAAACGTACCATCATAGTAACTATACCAAAAAAGAGGAGGGGCGGTTAGATGTGAAAATTTTTGAGCAATAAGTTTGACCGCACACGTTTCAAAAATATTAACTAGAATTGTACAAAGACGAATGGAAAAACAAGCTGAAGTAATACTGGGAGAAGATCAATTTGGTTTAGGCGAAACAGGGGAACACGGTAGGCTATTTCAGCTCTGAGGGTGATAATGGAGAAAACAATAGAGAAGGGGAAAGCGTATATATAAGGTTTGTAGATCTGGAAAAAGCATTCGACAATGTAAAATGAAAAAAAAAATGTTTGAAATACTCGAAAAGATTGGAATGAGTTATAGAGATAGACGGATAGTGCATTGCTTATACAAAGAGCAAACAGCGGTAATAGAATTAGAGCAAGAAAGTAGAGAAGTAAATATAAGGAAAGGGGTGAGACAGGGATGTGCCTTATCCCCATTAATTTTTAACTTGTACATAGAAAAGGCGATGAATACTGTCATATGCAGCACGAAATTTGGAATTAATATGCAGGGACGAAAGATTGATATACTCAGATTTGCAGATGATATAGCGGTATTAACATCTAGCAAAAAGAGTTAGAAGCTGCTCTTAATGGAATGGAAACAGTTCTAATGGAGAGATATGGTATGAAAATTAACAAAAGAAAACTAAAGTTCTAGTATGCAAAAGAGGGGGAAATAAATCAAGAACAAGAATACAAATAGGTAACGAGAACTTACAAGAGGTTAAGGATTTCTGCTACCTAGGAAGTCAAATAACGCAAGATGGGAAAAGCACAAAAGATATAAAACAAAGATTAGCACAAGGTCGTGCTACATTTAACAAGAAAAAGCAATTACTGTCTTTAAAGACAACAAACACAGAAACAAGAAATAGATTGCTTAAAACATATGTATGGAGCACAGCACTGTATGGCTGTGAAACCTGGACAGTAAGAGAACAGACAAGAAAAGGATAGAAGCCTTTGAAATGTGGTGCTACAGACGTATGATGAAGATACCATAGACAGACAAAGTTAAGAACAAAAAAGTACTAGAAATGGTAGGGGAAGAAAGAAGTATGTGGAAAACAGTAAAAAATAGGAGAGATATAATGATAGGCCACATACTAAGACATAAAGTAATAATGCGGTATATATTGGAAGCAGAAATAGGGAAAAGATAAGTAGGGGTAAACCTAGATTATACTACTGCACACAGATAGTGAAAGATGTAGGCTGTGAGAATTTTATGGAAATGTGTAGGATAGCTGACAATAGAAATTAATGGAGGTACGCTACCAGCCAGTCGCTAGATGTAAAAACTATTGACAAAAATAATAACTGTACTTAAACATGGTGATTATTATAAATAACTAAAGATATTGGTTTTGCAATACTTTCAACTAATGTTAACTGTGCAAAAAGATTTACTTGGAAACATTAATAAGGCAAATGGCTAAGTGTGGGGGAATTCTTGTCAGCCACAGGCTGTTTAACCCCCTTCACATATCACTGAATTTCGTTGAAATAGGGCAAATAATTAGAAAACCACAGAAGTAAATCAAGCTGTATCTAGACTGTGGAAATTCCAGCGAACTGTGTAGGCTAGCTCAGGACATAAATAAGCCGAGGTACAAGTCCAACCAGTTTCAAGACGTAAAACCCAATGACGAAAAAATAAGTGCTCTTAAATCTTATGATTATTATAAACAACTACAGGTGTTGGTTGTGAAATATTTTCATCTAATGTTGATTGTGCGAAAGGATAAATTGGAAAAACTATTAATTCGACAAAGGTTTAAATGCTAGGGGAACTCGGCAGCCAAAGGCTGCGTACCCGCCTTCACATACCACTGAACATTGGGGAAATAGGGTATATAACTGTAAAATAATAGAAGGTGACCAAACTGCATCAAACAAGAAAGAACAGCAGCTGTGTTCAAAGACAACGAACATAGATACAAGAAGAAAACTGTTCAAATCATAGTGTGGAGAACAGCACAGTACGTCTATGAAATAGGGGCAGTAGGAAAAGCAGACAGAAAGAGATAGAAACCTACTGGAACGTTGTGCTTCAGATGTATGAGGATGGTAGCATGGACAGACAACGGTAATAACAAATAGGTTGTAGAAATAGTAGAGGAATAAAGATATCTGTGGAAAACGAAAAAAATAGGAGAAATAGAAGGACAGGATACGTTCTAAGGCATTTCTTTGGAATAGTACGGGATATATTGCAAGCAGTGATAGGAAAAGAGAGGTAGACGTAGATCGAGATCAGACTTTCGCTGACAGATAGTGATAGATCCAGACTGTGCAAATTTCAGGGAAATGTGTAGGTTGGTTCAGACTAGGAACAATGAGGGTACGAGTCCAACCAGTTCTAGGACTGAAGAGCTAATGATGATGATAGTTTATCTTTCAAAATATTTGAGCTCATATAAAGTAAACGAATTTAATAGTGCTGTGGTGACAGTCAATAACTTAAGCGTAGCGTATCGTTTAGATGGCCACCCTGTTGAATATCGAATGTTTGGTTACCGATGTTTAACCTGTCTTTATAATAAAAGCTTTTGCTGTCTTGGTCATTCATGAAGTAAAGGCGATAGGACGGTTACTTGTTGATAACATTGCTTCGTACAAATATTTCTGAAGCAGATGTAGAAAGAAGTTTAGTGCAGAAAGTTAAAGGGACATCATTATCACATGCAACTTCATACTAGTTCTCAAATGCAACTTTAGATGAGTTATTGCATATGGTCAAGATTTCTTTAGAGAAGTTAATTTTATAAGGGTGCCAGATTTAAATGAAACAAGTGCTGTAACTTCAAAATGGTTGTAATATGACGTCGTTACTCAATCTGAACGAAAATTTAAAGTTGCCGAGGCACTAAAATCGTTTTTGTTAGTGTTATAAATGAAATTACTCTTAAAGAATTTTATTGTACTTTTTTTTTAAATTACAAGGATAAATGTATATATGTGTATGAATGTTATTAATACTAGCATACAAAGAAAAATTAAGTAAATATAAATTGTTTTAAGAACTCTGATTTTTTTATTAGTGTTCCAAAAGGCTATGAATAACATCATCGAATTGGATGATAGAACATAAACTCAGAAAGGGAAGCAAATATATAATGCACACAAAATTAGTGTAACGCTATTTAATATTTTATTGACATTCGTGTGTCCGGCACAAACAGTGTCTGTATTTGTATATTTTCAAATTAGATCCTGAATGATTGTGATACTAGAGCCAAGTGCGACCAAGTAAGTATTCGACAGATCCAGCGTTGAGTTTTAAGTTTATTTAAGTGAATTACAATATAGGTTTTCACATTTTCTCTATGCAACAAGTAGTTGTGTTCAAAGACACGGTGGTGCACCTTATCTTTATGTGGTCGTCTTTTCAACCCACGATGTGTTTCATGATCTACCCAGAGTTAATACTCTGCAAGCTCGTACTTTTTGGAGGTTCCTTTTCCTTTAGGCATTGTCCAATCAATTGCACTCTGAGCTACTCGATCGTATAGAAACTTTCCATCTGTGTAAAAATAAACTTAAACTTATATTTGTTTGTGTTACATACTCGTCCAACGAATAGTTACAACAAATTAAATTATCTTGCCATGTTATGAATTGTTTGGCCAAATATTTATACGACCTTTGTGTTATAATTTATGTATTTATAATATATGTCATTATGTTACCATTTGCGACTTATGTTTAAGATTATTCTTTGCTTTGATAGAAGACTGTCAAAATATCAGGATAGCCGAATTGTAGGCATTTTGTGTTTGATTTATTATTTTTTGGTTGTAGGGCTTTGGTACGTAACACTAACTTTAACGAAGATGCTTCCAAGAAAAATATGTTCAATGCGTTATAATTAAAGGAGGTTTTGTAAATGAATAGAAATTAAGGTTATGTTTTGTGTTTATGTAAAAATAATGTTAGCTATTGAGAAATTTAAAGAAAGCCCTGTTCATCTTGAACATCATCGTCATCATTAGGTCTTGAGTCATAGAACTGGTTGGACGCGTATCTCTATTGCTTTTTATTATGAGCTGACTTACACGTTTCACTGAATTCCTATAGCCTACATCTCTTACTATCAATGTGCAATAGTTTAATCTAGGTCTCTGCTTCTAATAAATGTCGCACCATTCCCTCATGCCTTAATATGTGTCCTATCATCCTATCTGTTCTATCTTATACTGTTTTCCACATATTTCTTTCTTGCCCTTACTTTGTCTATGATATCTTTGTCATACGTCTGTAGCATCACATTTCAAAGCCTTTTTCTTGTCCACTTCTCCTATTGTCCGCGTTTCACATCCCTACAGTGTATTGCTCTACATCTCGAACGTTAAGTGTATAATTGTAGGTTCCGGGTAGAAGTTGATACAATTTAATAACTTTTCTCTTTGACAAAGTTTTACCAAAAACTTCTCACTTGGCAAAGAATTACTTTTAAACCTAATGCATATTTCCAATAGTGTACGAAGGTTTAGCATTTTTTAATATTGAGGTTTGATAGAATATTTGTTTATAATTAGAGCTAAAGCATATTCTAAACAGACACAGCAAAGGATTCAAATGCTACAGGGATATTTGAACTTTATTATATCATTATATTATATTATATTACATTATTATATTATTGGAAATTTTTTCAAATTACTGTACTACCTTTTCGAAGAAGTACGTAGAACAATTGAATGAACGATATTGCAGTAAGCCATAAATGTATTTCTGCAATCTACTAGTCTTTTAATTTTTACATACAAACACATCCCAATAATTTTATATTTACTACGTGGAGCAGAAAATTTGGAAGTAACTAAAGGCTTATTTATATAGAAACCGATATTAAAATTCTGACGAAAATTCATATACAAACCGAGATCCAATTTCACATTGGTTAACTTGTATTAATAAAGCTCTTTTCTCTTTTCCTAGCGCGAATGTCTTAAGAGAACTTTAATGAAGTGTAGATTTTCCAATCAAAACGTTGTCTTGTTCTATCGGTGGTTTTTCTAAGTTCTTCAACGGTAATTCAGAATCGTTTAATTGACCAAATTGTGCTACATTCGTCTATATATTAGAAATTTTCGGTATTTTAGACGCTTAGTAAATTATTCTTTTCACAAACTCGATTACCTAATATATATCGGCGGGGAACATTTTGTAAAATATTACTTTTTTAAGGGATTTTATTAGGAAGATTTGCCAACAAATTTTTGACAGATAATTTGGTGCCAGAGATAAAAAGATTAGCCATTATCAATTGCAGTACAAGACCCTTTTACTGACCCTAATAAAATCTGTTTAAAAATCTGTTCACTCTATACAATTACGACATTTCTAACATTTTATTATAAAAGGATACAGCATTAACGTAATTGTAGAAAATCCTAAAATCGCATACCTAACAGAAATGAAATGTGTGTTTATGTATCCAGCCTATTTGCATTACTATAAGCATCTAGTAAATAAATAACTTAAAGCGGAATTTGTTTTCGTTCCAGTCTATTTATTTTACGAACCCTTATTTACACAAACGATATATGACAGGCAAATGGAGAAAAGAAAAATTATATGTGAATTATATTTGCCCACGTCAGCTGAACCCTCACATTTATTTTCCTATTGAATAAATGAAATGTACTATTTCAAGGATGCTTTATAGATTTACAATGCATCTATTTCTTAAAACGCAAAAGCCCGTTTTGCAGTATATATCTATTTACTTATAAAACTTATGAAAACAAGACTACTACAAAAGACATAGACAACTTTAACGTCCTATGCAACAAAAACAATTTATGGTAGCTTAAAGCATTTTTTACAGGTTTGTAGGGGAAGTCTTGAGTTTACTTTGCGAAATCGCGAATGTTCAGTGTATGCTCTCCTAGTTACACGATGCACATCAGGATTATAATTGAATTCATTCCAAACCCGTTGTAACACGTCTGCATCGACACTTGGCACAGTGTCCGATACGTTCTTTCAATTTATCCAAATCAAGAGGAAGTGAAAGGTCGAAAACTCTGTTTTTCAAATTCCCATAGAAAGAAGTCACACGGCCTAGGATTGGGGTTCCTTGTTGGTCTATATGCAAAGGGATTATTGTCAACTGTAGCATAGCCAATTCAACGTTGTGGTCAAATTCCATCCCGTTAACTGCTGTCAATTGTGCATCAGTGAGGCAGTGCTCCATGTTGTTGGAAGGCTAAGTTGTCCACTCCTCATTCCGTTGCGGCATCAACAAAATATATAATTTGTCAAAATATCTGTTTGCTCTGCAAAAGCAAAGAAGGCCATAAATCTTTGTGTGGAATATCGCATAAACCACATTGATTTTGAGAGAATCCCGTATATACTCCTTGTATGTTTGTTGTGGTTTGCTTTGTGTTTTCTTGACTTTCTTTGAGAATTAAACCACTCATAGTTTTTTAAATTGTTTTTATTTACGTTTCGATCCATGACCTAGGTCGTTGTCAAAATAAAAAAAAATTCAGGTTTGACATTTATTACATAAATTGAAGCTGATTTTGATTTATTAGATGAAAATTTTAAAGTTTAGAAGAACGAGTGCCGTCAATTTGTATTGCGCCCGGGGAGCGACTTTAAAGTAGCCAACACCCTTAACGTGAAATCAGCTGATTAATTTATATATAGTTCAATTTCATATAAATTCAATAACTTCTGGGTTGGAGAACATTTTTAAATATGTTTCTATTTATACGGTTGAGAGGATGGTTATTAAAGAAGTGCGCGAATATGTTACCGCAAGGCTTGAGCAGCCGCTTTTTATATTTATTTTGAGGAGAAAAACTGATTATGACTCAGGCTACCTCTTTGGTAGATTTTAACATGGTTCTAAGGCGACTCTATGACGGGTTTACACTTGTCAGATACCAACGTGGTTCTACTAATATTTTATATGGTTCTGAGGTGACCCTAAGGCGGGTTTACGCTTATCAGATACCAATACTCTTCAACAAAGATTGTATATGGTTCTGAGGCGATCCTATGGCGGGTTTACACTTGTCAGATACCAATGCTGTTTTATAGGGACTGTTAATTATCCTTATGTTATGTAGTTAGTTAGTTATATAGTTAGTTATTGTCTGTATAAATATAAATCATGTATGTAGACTGTATTTCATGTTAATATCGCTAGGAAAACCCAGAAAAAACTTGCAATACTACCTAGATATTGGTTTTCTTTGCGATATTAACATGAAATACAGTCTACATACATGATTTCTATTTATACAGACAATAACTAATTACACAACAATAATCATATTAACAGCCACCGTAAAACAGCATTGGAATCTGACAAATGTAAATCCGTCATACGGTTACTTCAGAACTATATACAATCTTCGTTGAACAACATTGGTATCTGACAAGTGTAAATCTGCCATAGGGTCGCCTCAGATCCATATACAATCTTCGTTGAACAGTATCATATGCTAACGTTTTGGCAAGTATGGTAGGGCGCAACTTAATGGTTCCATTTTTTTTGACGAAGCTCTAAACAGTTAACAGTACAGACACTTCTTAGGAGTTCGAGCTGCCGCAATTGCTTGAACATGTTTCACAGGCGATCAATGTTATTGTATTTTGACGATGGAGTTCTTTCGTGCTGCAACCGAATGGTCACCAATTTTTTTGAATAAACAAACTCCTAAATAAGTTGATCGGGCACGACGGTCAGGTTCAGTTACACTGTAAGTCTTCAGACCTTAATTCTTCGAACTTCTTTATTTAGGGGCTATGTATAATTTATTTTCTGAGAACGTAACAAGCCTAAAAACCGGGAGCAGCTGATCCAGTGTATTCAGGTAAAATTTGAAAAAACACAGACCGAAATGGAAAATTACAACTGGAAAGTAGGGTAGCATCGACGGATAGAGTTGTGTGTTGTTGTTGAAAATGGTCGCATCGAGCAACTGTAGTTTAAAAGAAAATTAAGTTGAATTGAACTGTTGCACTACTATTGTTCTTAACTTTATTTGGAAAATGAATTAATGTTTAGTACACATTTTCCCTCAATATGTTAAATTTTCGACTTATTGAATCCATATCCCTTCGAACATTTTTTCGTGGAACTGTTCATAAAATCATTGTACGAAGTTAGTCTGTTAACTCAGCGACCATTCTGTATATTTGTGACTATACGTTTCTGTAACCTCTTGTAAAATTAGCTGTTTGGTTCTAGGTAGGCTATAAATAAATACCGGTATTAGAAGCTGGATAGTGTAAGTTTTAGTGAGCATTAGTTTTGTTTATTGTATATGAAACAATATAATATCGGCAATATTGGTGTTTACTTAGGCGGTGATTATTTATGTTAAATTCTCCAAATAAGGAATTAAATTCTAGCAGTTTCTGAAAATACTATAATGGCTATTTACATGACGGTATTGTTTATTTTGTAGTCCAATACAGTCGCTTCATTATTATAATAGAGAACAACAGCTCTTTAATTAAAGGTTAGCTAAATACACCAAAGAGTTATGAGATGCTAAGTGATTATAAACTAGTTTCTTATATTGAGCAACGTGTACATAAGCAACATTACCTTGACTTAGTGTGCAACAAGATAAATAACATCGTACTAGAACATTTACTTATCTTACTATGATATTCTGACATTAACTGTTCTGTAATTAGCTGAGGTGCTTTTTGGCTATACTCTGCTAAATATAAGCAGGAGTTACACGGCTTACATCAAATAATAGATAAATATAATTATTAAATCAATTAATACCGAACTCTTTTACCGTTGATTACGAATATAGCAACAGAATTTTTCAATCACCCTCCAGTCAAAAGTTATTCATATTTTTGTAGCGGAACGTTTTATTATGTAACTTACATTAGTTATAATACATATTATGCATGCCACGCTACTATGTAATCTCAAAAAAAATTTGCATCTAATTTTCGTTTGTAGAGTACTTCTCGAGCATCCCTGATTAGGTTTCAACAATAATATGCGAGAATTGTGGGGTTACACTTCCCTTGGTATCGGTTTCACAATACATAATGTCTCGGTAAAACCTTTCACCATGCTTGTCGTTACCAGACCCTAAAAGTCCAAATGCGGGTGGAGAAGATGAATCTTCACCGACATGTTGCACCCCATGTCACTGTATGTGGAAATTAAAAAACTCACAATTTTTTCATAGTTTTTTGCCTTTGTATTATTTATCAAGGAATTGGAATGCTTTCTTTTAAATAATACCAATCCAGCAGCCTCAATCTCGTCAGTTTTGAATCGAATACACTGTCCTTTCTGATGCGACGAATTTTCGACCCAATTACAATAACTTTTTTATATTTTTACCACACTTAGTCTGAAAAACTTCTCTCTCAGATATTGGAATCTTTCACAATCTTCATTTAAAGCTTTGACAAAGATTTTTCGTCGGTCCCGGTTATATGTGCCGAAGTAGTATTAAAACTTTCTCCATACTAATGAGAGATGGATTTGTAACCCTTTTTGCTCCAGCAACAAGGTTCTCTCGCATATTTCAGTCTTTTACAAAGTAGTATTTATCTTTTGCTCTGCTGTATTATTCGCTGAGAAAACAGCAGTACTTGGTGTCACACAATTGCATTTCTAACAAAACCACCATGCCTTTTAAATCACCATATGTGCTCCACTAATATTCTGTATACCAATTTTTTTATGTAAAGTTTTCATATTATCATAGTTTGCTTTGATATGTAGTGCGTGGGCAATAGGATAAGAGAGGTGCGATTTTCCATTGTGGAGAACTCCCTTCAAGTTTAGAGTACACGAATCAATAAATAGTTTTTATTCATTAGTTTAGTATTTACATCCTAACGCATCCATTAGTTCAACAACATCTACAGCGTACACCAAACGTGTAGAAAATCTTGTTTGCGTTTCCGATATGTGGACGTATGGGTATCACTTTGTAATAGATTCCAACCTTGCAACTGGATCGCAAATTTAAATCCCGGACTAAACCGTTAAGCCCATCTTGTGAAACTATATGTGGAGTACCTATATCGAATGGTTGGAAATCGTGATACGCGTCTTCTTCCATAGTCTCAACGATATTATCTTCAACAACATTCATGCCATCGCTAAGTGTATATGATTCTGAATATTTGAAGACAGGTAATTCTGGCTGTGAAGAACTGGTTTGAAAGCTGATTGTGGGTTTGGGACTGCGCAGTATGCTTCGACTTTAGTGACATTTCAGATAAATTCGTCAAGCAAATTAGCAATCTGTAACATAATCTTTACGTTTTCTCCACATTATCGATAGTGCAAAAGGCAGTGACTTACGGGTACTATCGAGCCATCCTCTGAAATTCACAGCTTACATTGCAAAACTGTAAAGTTTATTCTGTTCTCTTAGTTTGTATCAAAAATAAAACCCATGAGCTATTTGATTAAGGTAGGTATTGGCTTTTTATGAAATTTACTCGTAAACTCGCCACATACGCAACAACCTACTAGAGCCAAACACTAGACATAAGTTTGGACAAATAAAAGATTATTGACAGTAATATTAAACGAATGGATAAAGTGCAATGCAAATAGTTTCTCTGAAGAAAATGTATTTTTTCTAGAATCTAAAAAACCTGTTTGACAGGATAGCTCCTGTGGCCAAACTGAATGCTCAAATGGTTTTTCTGCCAGTGGAATTTACCCATTGTTCTGCATAAAATTCTGCATAAAATTCCTCATGCGCAGGAAAAAGTCCCCAGAAAGAGAGAAAGAGAGAGATAGATAGAGAGAGAGAGAGAGAGAGAGAGTAGATTATTTAAAGGATCAACAAAATTCAAATAATAACCGTGATTCAACAGTAAAAAAGAAAGAATTAAATGTGGTTCCTTGAAGTTCGGAAAAGGATAATAAAGAAGAGTTTTCAACAAGCTAAAATCAAGCAGCAAAAACGATTTAAGCAGTAAAAAAGAAGATTTCTGCAGACAACCAAGAAAGAGAACATGAGGTAGAGTTACTTTCAAAGAATGATCACTGTTCTGTTTTCTAGACTGGTATTGTTGAAGAAAACGGAAACTGTTGAGGAGGAATTAAAAAGCGATGGCATACAAAAAGATTCATGGGTTATAGTGCAATACGAAACAAAAAAGAAACCGTCAAGGATTTATTGAAAATTGTTAGTAAATAATAATATCACGGCTAATTTTTAATGCGATTAAAAGGTGATCTGGCCAAATACAGAAAGTAAAGGTGATGTACTTTCAAAAAACATTAACACCATACGAGTAAACCCAAATGCATCTCGTCACGGAGAACTTTTCGTTTTAACATTGATTTATCTTTATTTAATTTTATACAAAAAATTAGAACAACGAGTCAGGTATACCATATAGTTTTATGCTAAAACCATGTTGCTTGCTCTCTTTAACGGCCAAATTCTTTTTTAATAAATTGATTAATACCCTACTGTTTATATTTCACTTAGTTAACTTTATCCCAGCTACCACAAAAACGCGTTTTCAAAAATATTAATATACGTGTGGTAAACTTCATCCCATATGGGTGAAGTTGATCGCAAGCTGTTTTAAATCTTTTACAAGAAAAGGAACACATACTTTGCAAATTTTTCAAGTCCTAGGGCTAAATAAGAAAGATTCAGGCGTATCTCGGAGATAACCTCTAAAATTGCAAATAGGGTTTATTTTTGGTTAAAGTTGAAACATTGTCAACTTCACTCAATTTTACAGTACGTGTTTTGATTAAGTTTAGATTAGGTAAGTTAGTATGTTAAACTAGTAAGTAACATTAAGTGTTATGATGCAGGAATTAATTTCCTACATAAAACATAACTAAATACGAGTTTAGTAGGTATACAAAAGCAGGGTTTAAATACCAAGTTAGAATTTATAAATACATATACAGGGTGGCATTAGTTTTATGTCACTAAATTGTGAAGGTGATAGAGATTGATTAGCGAAATAAAAACCTACAAGGCATTTTACTCTGGGGTCGATTTTTAAATACCCGACCTAAGTCAACCTATGTAAAAGTTTTAGGACTGTTGTTTTATTACATGTTTTTAAGAAATAACTTACCTATGCTAGTGTTATCGTGAATCATATCACGCACTTGAATTGATTTCACAACAAGTGTTTCAAATGACAACCGCCTTTACGCAATTCACTAAACTACACAAAATATCTTAAATATCCTAAAACCTAGTATAATTACAGGTAAATCACAACACTACGTTTAGATGTATTACCAAAAAACTAATGGAACTGCATCGTTCATTGAAAAAGTACAATCAAGTTAAAACTGCTGAATTACTAGAACATCAAAACTACGGGGTCGGAAACTTAATACAGTCGATCAACTCGGCATACTGAAATTTTAATCGTTGTGATTATCATCAGAATTTCCACATACTTTAAAAAAATTTTAGACTGATTATAGTAGCAGCTAAAGTGCATCGAGCTATTTCGTTTTACAGCTCACAGACACCGTACTTCACTAATTTATGTTTTCCTACTGTCACAACTTTGTTGGTCAACTCTAAAGGATTATGTTGTTGCGTATTTGATTCGTGTCACAGGTAAAATGGCATGGCCTCTAAAACAGTTTGGGTACCCTATTTGTGTGTACGTTTGTAGCTTAACCATTCTCTTTATGGTACTTCAAATTAGTGACATAAAACTAATACCATCCTGTATGCGCAATGCTATAATGTGTTTCTATAAAGTTTGTTCAAAAAAAATGGAATATATATTTAATACTTTCTTAGAATTTCATAAAAGGCTGACATCTATCCTAATTAAAATATTAAAATTTCTCAACAAACTCATTAAAACACTGGCTTTGAGTCATTCAATAATTAACCAGTTTTAGTTGGCACGCATTCAGATTGAGGAATTCAAGGGCAAGCTAACAAAAGAATGTTAAGGAGAAGAATGGGAATGTAAAAAAGTAGGACATTGGTGGAGCAACCCTGTGATAGTAGCGCCTAATTTAGTGAAAGTGCATTTTTTTCATAATTGAGTGGTACTTTTCTAATCTGTATGACTTGTTCAAGATTGATGGGAATAAATGCGTTCTATTGTAATATAATAAGGAATAAACTAACAGCTTGGATTGAAGGTGCTCGATTGCTGACTGATCAAATGCAAATAGGTACTACAAGCTTGAATGAATAGTAAAGATTTTATAATACAAAGAAAATATGAGTATAAGATTTGTAGCAACTTTAATTCGTTCTGGTTATAAATACTTGTAAGATTTTTATACGGTGTTGGGATGATACTGATGTATGATTTTGTTTAAAAGATACATTATTAGGATTTTATGCAAAACTGACTATATGGAGTTAATTGACCAATACTAGGCTCAATACAATACAAAATCTGCATTGATGTGATTGCCTATTTATCGTTGAATTTATAAACGATTAGGTCTATTGCTGATGCGAAAGTACAAAACACTTGAGGTATACATTTTCAGTAAACAAAAATTCTTGGGACTATAACTTACCTAACGTAATCCTGTAATTCTCATGATTGGGATTGTTGTAATTACCGGTAATATTGGAATCCAATAAATCCTTAATAAACTGAGAAGGTCTTGAAATTCGAGCAAATATAGCATCCATCACAGTTTCCTTCGTTTGGCATGCGTAAGTCAAACTACCACCTTTTGAAATAAGCAATTTTAAACATTCACGATGACCGCCATACGCTGCTCTGTATACAGTTGTGCGCCCGCATCCATCTGGCTTATTGATGTCATCCGTCTTTAGGCGTGTATCACCAACTATCATTTCTACTACATCGTACTGACCATTTGCGGCTGCTTCGTGCAACTGTGTTTGAAAACAGTGATCATCTGTTAACCAAGCACCAGCTTTTAATAAAGTTCCAGCAGCATGGGAGCTTTTTAACGCCACTGAGTGAGATAAAGCTGTTGTACCTGCGAAACATATTATTAACAATGTTATTTTAGGTAATTATGTAACATTTTTATATACAAGGCACTAATTTTTATGCACTGGTAGATCCGGTATTTTTTTAATCACAGTACTATTTTGACTCAAATTACTGACACCTTTTAGCCTTATAACACTTAAGCTCTATCTATATCTAGTGAAACGTTCAGATTTTTCAATAAAAGGTAGTTATACAAAGTTCAAAAACCTGCATCTACAAAATACCGTGCAAATTTAACACGGTTTATATAGAAGAAAGTTCCAGACCATTTGAAGTTCGATTAAAAGAACATAAATCATATATAAAAAATTAAAAATTTGAAAAAATCCATTATTTGCAAACATACATGGGACTCCAGTCATAAAATAAAAAGGAAGGACGCAAAAATTATTGACAAAGAAGAAAACCACCAAAAATGCATAATCAAAAAAGCTGATTTTACAACCCTACATAAAAATAACTGCGTAGCAAACGAATCCGTCACTCTCAGTAAACAATGGATTCCATTACTAAATGAAATAACAAATGAAAATCAAATGCCCTCAATATATAGGTAACATTGCAAGTTTTACCTGGGGTTTCCTTGCGATATTAACATGAAATGCAGCCTACAGACATGATTTCTATTTATACATGCAATAACTAATTACATAACAATAAACATATTAACAACTCCTACAAAACAGAATTGGTATCTGACAAGTGCTGTGATGTTTTGTTGTTACTTGGGTGTCCAGGTAACCAAAAGTGTATCAGGGGAAGATGGAACTAAACTCGAATCAGCGGCATCAGAGGCGTCACCCTAACACATAACGTCCCTATAATACACCGAGGATTGCTAAATGTGAAAATAGCCCAGGGTACAATTGGTTGACAAACGACTAATCGTAAAAAAAAACTCCCGGTAAGTTAATACGGCTAACTTTGAAACTTAATTCAGCGTTCTTGCAGAAGGGGTCGAGAGCCGATTTTGTTTCAATACAAACCAAGACAAAACTTAAGTACTCCACGGCTTTTGAATCTCTAATTCCAAAAGTTACAGAAAAACGCAGAAAGCCGTATGTTTCAAAAAGCTTAATCACAATAATAAAAAGAATAACTGACCCGTTAACCATTTCTAATTCAAAGCTTTAAGAAAGGGTTCACTATTGATCAAAAACAAGACTACCGTTTGTGACTCTCCACCTAAACACAAATACGTACAAAATAACTTTTGTGAAATCAAAGAAAAAAACGTAGTTGTTAACTTAGGTTTCACGTATTAACCAAAATTTAGTTTCGCTAATTTAATATGCTGCATTAATATACGAGAAATTAAATTCAATACCCCAAATATTTTTTGATAAATATTTAATAATTAAATTCAGTCCAATAATACTGATTAATACCTCATTTCAAAGAGGAGCAAAATTTACAATTATTTGATTTGTTCTCTTTCTCAGATCTGTTGAAATATTACACATGTTTATAAAATAATATGAAAATTTTAAATATCAGAATTTAACAAATTATTTTACAAACGTTCTAAGATCTTTCGTATTTTTTAGGGCCCAAACAAGGCAAGGTCTTATTGATAAACTGATAAACAATCTGATATTACGTTAAAAAACTAGGTCAAAGTTAGAATTTTTACAAATGTTCTAATAAGAGACTAGTTTTGATAACAAAAATTACAGGTTTTTAAACTTCATCAAGCGCTTTGTAAACGCCTTATCTACGCTCAAACTTTTATAACATCATTTATGAAATGTTCAAACTTTTGCACATGAATAAGGACGAACAATTTTATTACAAAACTATGAAAGTACTAACACTTACGGTAGATAGAGTAAAATGTTAACGTCTTCACTTTAAGTAGTTACCCTAATTCAAAGTCAATATTTAATTACGACATGGAAGTGTCTTTCATCTAACCACAACCATCTTTGTCTTGTTTATTCACGAATACCAAATTTCACATGATCAAAGCCAAACAATCTTATCGAGGCTAGAGTTCTCAAGGTTCTTAAATAGTTTCTAATAATTTTAATAGTTTCCTAATGATTTTCTAATGATTGTCTAATTGTTTAACTGTATAATTGCTTAACTGTTGCACTATTAACAAAAGAAACAGTTTTATTTTAAATAATGAAAGAGTAACATACCATTGAGGAGTTTCGTCTATCAATGTAGACCAGGTCATTGTTTCGACTCGACTAAGCGAACCTTCGCTTCTATGCTATGGACTTATTCCTACTCGACATATTATCCCGTCTAATTCTAGTACGAAAGTCCGCGTATGTATTAGAATGAAAAATTATCAAATGCGTTACATGCCCATAAGGCAAATGACCAGTTCATATACTATATTAATGATGCTAATGAACAAATTTAATAAATCTTAGAGTTTTCACGCCAATCTAATATTACCGAACAAAAATAAATACGTTAGTGTATTAATATGAATTGAGCAACCTTGTACAATCATAATAGGAATTTAATGTGGATAATCAAGCAATATTACAATAAAGTAAATCTTTCAACGCAAAACTAAACTCAGAATATATTATCTAATTAAATTATACAGAGTTGTGATGAGCAGAATTTATTTCTGTTACACTGCCTCTCACCAAAAAGAAAGAAAATCGTCATCCAAACCAAAAGATCCTTTTTTGTAATTTTTCAGTAACAGTTACACAATTCTAACTAATAATACGTATACGCCTAAAGAACTAAACAAAATATACAAAATCTAAACTCGACCTGCTGTTCCATTTGGCAAAATCAAAGAGGACTTATAATAATTCTACTAAAGAGGGTATAATTGTAAGCAAAAGGATACACCGGTAGCTATGCATACAAAACGTCCAAATATGACGCACATCCGAGAAGTCATAATAAGTAATATTCCTAAATCGATGTCTAATACTCTTACCTAACACAGCGGAGGGTATGAGGTTCACTACTGCAGGGCTACGAAAATCTATACTATAATATATTTAAACTACTAATCTAACCAAAAGTATATAAGTGCATGAACACACATACACTTATACATATTGAACACCGTTAAGTACTAATTTAACAAAGAATATTTATCCTGATCCAAGTTTTAAGGTTATCTACATTTTTACTAAAATCCTAAATACATACTTCCACCAAAATGTTTAGTTTGCTAAAGTTTCTTAATTACTCTTCCAAACAAAGAAGAACAACGTGGTTACTAGCAGAAATCAAATCTAAGTTACTGTATTACCAAACTTTTCTTACTAGTATCTACATTCGCAAATAGCACAAACTACACTCGGGTCCTCCGCATCTACTCCTAAAACTCAACTGCAAAGTGAAGATGTACTATCCTAGCTTTATCAAATGTAAAGAAATGTGCACCAAAAGTCAAACTGTGAAGTGAAGTCGCATCATCATAACTTCATCACAAAATGTGCAAATACTTCACACCAACTACCAACTACATACCACAATTAAACATAAAGCTATTGTTGTATCACCACAAATTATTTGAATCACTGCTAACAAAACTTTGTTCTAGGAACAAAACAGTGCGCGCAACCAAGAAGGTGTCGGCTACAAAACAAAAAATTACCATAGCAAGTATACAACATCCTTACGTAAACTAAACTTTCTCAAATGTGTAACCACTTAACTCTAAACAAATGTACAGTAAATGTACTTAACTATAATATGTAAATGAAGACAAAAGTTTCCTCAAAAGTCTTCACTACTACGAAAACTATATACTAAGAAATTTCTAAGGATCAAAAACTATCAACTCTTATCTTCCAAATCGCTATCTACAGAATCTAAAGCAGAAAATGGTTTCAAATCCTTAATATGCCACTTTCCTGCTTTTGTTTCATCTAAATTTTGCAATTCATAGATTAATTTCGAAAAATTCTTACGAACTTTACTCAAAACAAATTTTGGAGCTAATTTTGTTGCAAGTTTATCACCAGCACTCGAAAGTACCTTATTAGCTCTTCAAACCTTATCTTTCATATCAAAAAAAATGTTTCTGCTTCCTAAGGCATACTGACGACTAGTACGTTGATATTCTAAATGTAATGTCTTCCTAATATCTTTAAAAATATCAAAAAGACGTTGACGATTTGAAACATAGGATGACCTACTACTAGAAACAACACCAACATCTTCACCATATTCAAATCCAATACCATAACATTTACAACTTAAAGGAACTTAACGACCAAGGACTAAAAATTCGGTGAGTAACTGGTAGCTTCATGCCTTGCTAAATTAATGACGTGCTGAATTTGTGTTAACTCAATATCCCATGTGTCATGTTGTTTGAACGAATGGCGTTACCAATAGTTTTTTTTATGCTTTCAACAAAATTACACTGGGGTGAATAAACTGCGTTGTACCAAATTTTTTGAATCTCATACTTTTGACACAACGTCTTAAAACTACAACTAATTAACTGTGCGCCATTATCACAAATTACAAAGTGTGGTACTCCATAAACCAAAAAACCTTTATTTTCTAAAAACTCTTCAACTAAATGTGCGTTGGCACTACGTAAAGGATGTGTCAAAGAGAATTTCTAAAACCAGTCTCCAACAACTAAAAGGAATCTATGTCCGCGTTTGGAACGAGGGAATGGACCAATCAAATCAAGGGTAATGGTTTGAAATGGAAATCTTACGTCTTTTTCATTTTCCATCATATCAAGAAGACCTCTATTTGACGATTTTTGCGCACCACAAATCAAACATCTACGACAAAATTTTAATACATCAAAATTTATTTTTGGCCAATAAAAATATTTTTGGGCACGGGCCAATGTTTTCGAGAAACTAAAATGTCCTGTTGTAGAGGGGTCATGACATGAACGAATAACTTCTTCTTTCCTTTGTGTTTTTGGAACTAAACGCTTCCACTCAACAACATTCAAAGCAACAGGTAAGTTAGAAGGAATAAATCTTTTTCTTAAGGACTCATACCATAAATCTAAATTATCAAGTTTGATCTCCACTAAGTTAACTTTAAGATTTTCTACTTCATTCGCATGACTAAGACAGTCTGGAGCTACATTAAAATTTGCTGCACAGCGAACTAAGTCAAACGAATGTTGTCTTAATCTCACTGACCACATGGAAAGTTTTCCAGTGGGGTTTTGCAAATTGTTTAACCAGAGCAACGAATAACGATCAGTAACAACTGTAAATCTAACAACTTCTACCCAAAAGCGAAATTTTTCTATAGCAGAAATTACCGCAAAACATTCTTTGTCCGTAACTGAATAATTGCGTTCGGCATTGTTGAGAGTCTTACGTGCATACGAAATGACACGTTCTTCGCCGTTTACATTCTGTATCAAAACAGCGCCTGGCCCAGTATTACTAGCATCACATTCTACTACAAACGGAGCTGAATAATCCGATTGCGAAAGAAGAGGTGCAGACACTAAAGCTTGTTTAATCAAAATGAACGAATTTTCTGCCTCAGAGGTCTAAGATGTAACTTCACCCTTTTTCTTTTTCTTAATAAGATCATTAATGGGTGAAACTAATGACGAAAGATCTTTTATGAATCGACGATACCAAATTCACATTCCTATAAACCTTTTAACTCCAGTCGTGGTGTTTGGACGGGAAAGTTAACCATAGCGGAAACTTTATCGGGGTTTGTGTAGCGAATTCGAACCTACAATATAACCCAAAAATTTAAGAGACTTTTTAAAGAACTCTCATTTTTTTAAATTGATAGTTAGGTTTGCCCTTCTAAGACGACTTTTTACCTGAGACAATAATTTCATATGCTCTTCAAAAGACGATGAACAAAGTATGATATCGTCTAAATAACAGAATACATGAGGTTCACAACGTGGACAAAAAATTGCATCAACTAATCGCTCTTGAGTCTGCGCAGTTCTTTTCAAACCAAAAGGCATACATGTGAACCTAAACTGTCCTCGCGAAGTAACACTAAAGGCAGTCTTATCTTTAGATGACTCACTTAGAGGAATTCGCCAAAAGGACTTTCTTAAATCGAGGCTGGAAATATAATTTGCTCCTCTCAACATAATAAGTACTCCATCTACATTTGCAAGCGGGTACGAGTCGTGAACAGTTAAGCCATTCAACGCTCTACCGTTCAAACAAAGCGATATTTATCATTTGACTTCTTAATCAATAACACAGGCAAATGGCCAAAGGACTGTTATATGGTTCAATGACCTTGAGTCGAAGCATATCATCTAACTCATCGTTCAATATCTTACTCATGTAAGGTGACATCACATAAGGTTTCTTACAAAAGTGTTTGGCAACTCCTATATCTATACCCATTTTGATCAGATTAGTGCGTCCTAACCTATCCTTACTGCTAATTTCATTGTATGACTATCGTATCGTGAGCTTGTGTACGCTGAATATCCGAGAGTTCATGTAAATCACACAAATAATCATGGTAACTAATAGGATAGAAGCAGAACCTAAATACAGAACAGCATTATCAACCTCACTCTAAATGAACCATTTATTATTCTTAAGTCAAGCTGTTAACCAAATAATTTTGCAAAATCACTACCAAATATAAAGGCATGGGGTAGCGAAAGCACACAATGTAGTACCTTTGGGTGGAGCATTGGAAAATCACATGTAAGGTAGAGAAGGCACAACTAATGTACTAAGAATACGACAAACCATACCAACACAAATAGGTAAATCGACCGAACCCATCACAGATTTCACTGCAAAATCCACTGTAGCAATACCTGTCTTTTCTGAACTAAAAACTTTTAATCTTAACTTTTCAATTAATGGAAGAGCCAAAGATCCAATCATGAAAGTAATACATCCAGACTCTTAAACAACTGTAATGTTTCTATCTAAAAGCTTTATCATAACGTATGGACGATTAACACAAATATTTTGCACAAACAAGGAATCGGTCTTACGCTTAGAAGGAGTTCCACAAAAATTGTTCACTACATAAAGCCATTTTGACTATTCAGTTTTGCATAAGAATTTTCCTTGTTTACACAACATAATTGTAGCCTTTTCAAACGACGCAAAATGCCGACTACCCTGCATCTGCTGCTTAACTCGTTTTTTAAACATAACTAACACGAAGTTGCTTTTAATCCTTTACGGCCACATCCATAACAAAAAATTTTACTAGGTGCTCTACAATTTCTAAACAAATGACCACGTCGCGAATAGTTCCAAAAAACTAATTTATGTATTTTTAATAGGAGTAGACGAATTAACAACTGGAGGCTCAGACGTATCATGATGAACTACGTGTACCTTAGAGAGGGGCGATTTATTTTTATAAATCTTACTCCTAATTGCATCCATTTTGTCATCCGAAGCAAAACGATCATTTTCTAAGTGTTGTTTACAATTTCTAAAAGATTTACTAAGCCTACTGGAATACTTGTTTCATCAAAGAAGCTTCTTCTATTTTTTTGCAGAACCTAAACAAAGTGAATGCATCCGGAATCCCTACAAAGCAAGTGTTAAAATAAAATCAGGCACTAAACTTTTTCTTATCATCTTAACTTTAGTTACTTCAACTGGATCATTGCTAAGTCTACTAAACAATTTCTGCATATGCGCAACAAATAAAACAGTACTGTCATATGTTTATTGACGACGGTTTCTAATTTTCTCGCAAATATCATCATCTGATAAATCAGCCAAAAACTTCCTCTAAACGCTGTACCAGGGAATTCCAATCTTTTAAAGAACTCTTTACACTCATGTTAATGTTAATAGTTTTTTTTTAAGTAGTTACCCTAGTTTAAAATGAATATTTAATTACGACATGGAAGTGTCCTCATCTAACAAGAACCATACGTGCCTTGTTTATACACGATTACCAAATTTCACATGATCAAAACCAAATAATCTTATCAAAGTTAAAGTTCTCAAGGTTCTTGAACAGTTTCTAATAATTTTTAAGAACCATACGTGCCTTGTTTATACACGAATACCAAATTTCACATGATCAAAACCAAATAATCTTATCAAAGTTAAAGTTCTCAAGGTTCTTGAACAGTTTCTAATAATTTTTAATGGTTTTCTAATGATTGTCTAATTGTTTGACTGTATAGTTGTTCAATTGTTGCACTAATAACAAAAGAAATAGTTTTATTTTAAATAATGAAACAGTAACATACCATTGACGAGTTTCGTTTATTGATGTAGACCAGGTCATTGCTTCGACTCGACTAAGCGGACCTACTCTTCCATGCTATGGACTTGTTTTTACCCGACATGTTATCCCGTCTAATCCTAGCACGAAAGTCCACGTATGTGTTAGAATTAAAGATTATCAAACGCGTTACAAGAGCATAAGGCGAATGACCAGTTCATATACTAGATCTATTCTAAACTTTAAAATTTTCACTTAATGCATTCAAACCAAATATATCAAACATTAATAAATCAAGGTCACCTTCAATTTATGTCATATCTGTCAAACTTGAAATTTTTATTATTTTGAAAACGATCCTTGTTCATGGATCGAAACCTAAATAAAGACGATTTAACAACTATGAGTGATTTAATTCTCAAAGAAGTTCAAGAAGAAGAAGGAATGTTATCCATGTCCGAGATCATGAGGTATTTGTATTAAGGGAGCTGTTGTTTGGTGGAAGAAAAATTGAAAAGCTATTATTTTTTAAACATCCTTGAGTTAAAAGTATATTGGTAATTAACCGTGAGTAAAGCGTGAGCTTTGATGTTTATATTAATATAATTATGTACATGTGAATTGTAAATGTTAACAAGTTCCTATTTATGTAATAGGAAATTAATCGAACTTGAAAGTAATAATTTTATTGGACTATGACCTAGCAACGGAACTAGTGTTAAATTTAAGCATGATATTATCGAGAAAGGAGGTTCAAACATTTTAAAATATAAAAGCTATGTGCATCTTGATTTTAAATGTAAATTTTGTAGGTGGAATATAATGTCCATTAAGGAATAAAAATGTAGTATTTTGAATGAAGAATAGAATGATGTAAATGACAAGTTTGTATTCAGTTGTTTTCTGTGTTTCCATTAAGGGTATTTCCAGAAATGGGATTTAGAATATTGTGTATTTTAATATAGGGCACGCGGGAAATGGTGTGATAGTATTATTGTTTGGTTTAATTTAATGCTTTTTTCTTTTCTTAGGATTTCTTTTGGTAATAACTGTTCAGTTTGATGTTATGAATTATTTTATTTTATCGGACCATGACCTAGCAACGGAACTAGGGTTAAGTTTAAGCATGATATTATCGAGAAAGAAGGTTCAAACATTTTAAAATATAAAAGCTATGTGCATCTTGATTTTAAATGTAAATTTTGTAGGTGGAATATGGTGTTCATTAAGGAATGAAAATCTAGTATTTTGAAGGAGAATAGAATGATGTAAAGAAAAAGTTGGTATTCAGTTGTTTTCTGTGTTGCCATTAAGGGTATTTCCAGAAATGGGATTTAGAATATTGTGTATTTTAATATGAGACACGCGAGAAATGGTGTGATAGTATTATTGTTTGGTTTGATTTAATGCTTTTTTTCTTTTCTTAGGATTTCTTTTGGTAATAACTGTTCAGTTTGATATTTGGAATTAAGTTCTTATAAGAAATGCATATTTGTATTTATATTGCAAGTTTTTAATGTCGATAGAGATTAAGTATAGGTTAAATTTTATTTGCATTCCTTTATGAACCAGGAAAACGTAGATAATTGTGAAAGGATATCCAGTCACCTCAGTGATGTGGCGTATTTAAGAGAGACACTTTATTATAAAGGTTTCTTTGATATGACAAACTATAAAGAGTGTTTTTAAGGGATTGTAGAAAAAGGTAAAGAATTATAAATTAAGGCATCCTAACGCTAAGAAGACCTATTCGGAATAACCGTATTCCGTGTGGGAAAAATATCAAAAGGATTACTGAGACAAGACACTTAATTATGACAACAGAAAAGTCTTTCAGGGTAAATGGTTATAGTGACCCAGTTTTGTATTTCAGTCATTTCAAAGGTTTATTATTTTTATTATTTATATTATTTCTTCTATAGAAACCCACTTTCATACCACTATAGTTAACTGGTGTACTTTTAACTTGTTACGGGGAGCCGCTTCTTCAAGGCAAATCTAAATTTATAACGTACCGCTAATTTCACTCGTAACAAAATCAGGATCGTTCTTAGCCTCTTAAAGTGTCAATAACTCGATGGATGTACATTTTGGGGCAATTTTTATAAGAATTTCTTTGTTTATTTTGTACTATAGAACAATTTTTTCTAAAGCGTTGTTTAATATTGAAACACCCTGCATATTCTATCGACTTCCTAAAGTAGGAATGTTAGATATTTCTTTGTAATGTTGTTCTGTGAGTTGGGCCATTAAGCTGAAAATGTTTGTCTAACTTCAAACTTACTGTGGAACTATTTAAGCGTGTTAGCCTCTAAAACTTTTACAAAAGTTTTAAGTCAAACAATTAATCCAGAAACTTTGTTAAAAAAGTAACGACTTTTCTGGTTGCATATATCCCAAGTGATTACATGTGACTGCAGTTAAATGGAAATTTTTCCTTAATTATCCAGTCTTTCCATTCCATATCTTTTGAAAAAACAAAACCAAGATCACTTGTAGAGGTGTACTCGAAAATGCAAATCAATAAGCTAAAAAATACAATTAGTGTAGCCTGTTTAAAAGAACGACTGAAATAATTCCGTTTAATTGCGGTTAACATTCAATGTACAGTGTTATCTAAACCACCAATCTGGTTCTTAATTGGAGAGTAAGTATAAGTAAAGAGATAACAAATTGTTCGTTCTTAAAAGTTTTATTTAATATTTTTAAAATTACATGTCTACGCTGCAACAATCAAAACGTTATCCTGTCTGGATAAATATTGGATTGAGAAATACAAGTTATTGTCGTTTATTTTAAAATTAAAAATGACTCTAAAGGAAATGCTCTGACAATTTTTAAGTACAGTTCAAAATCGAGCACCCTCTTAATAAATTTTAGTTTTAATTTTTGAGGTTACTGAGATATATGGCGAAATTAAAAAAATAGCATATTTACACTTGCTGCATCAATCGTAAAGTAAAGAATGCAAATGCCGTTATAGTTGCTTCCTAGATATTTTTGTGAGGTATGACAATTTTTGCTTGAGGCTCATTTTTGGTTCGGTTTGGTAAACATCGATCCAACTAGCTTTGGTGTCAACATATGCACCAATTTACCAAGGCATGCGTTAAGCAATTAACGTGTACTCAACAGACTCTTCTGAATAACGAAGTTAAAACTCGGGGAGTGGATTGCAGCAACGACACCAATAGCGGTATTCCTTACTGTAGTAACCATACCTTGCACTTCTTTCTGAGAAATGCACAGGGTATAGTTCTAGACTACTACACTACTTTTATTTCCACCACCATTCGCAATCTTTCTCCACTTCCCTCGGTCCCTACACACTTCTTTTATTTTTGCAATATTCGCACATTGCTTTTGGTATGCTCTTTTTTATTCTTCAGACTTCTCGCCTATAGTTCTTTCGGAACGTCCTCTACTACATACAATGCGATCTGCCTCTTGCAGCTTAATCAGTCAACTTACTTGCGTATATGCACTTGGTAGGTCTATCCTCATTCACTCTTTCCACATGTCCAAACCATCTAAGCTTGCTTCGCTCGCTCAACTTCTTAAGGGCCACTCACACAACACACTCTGCTCTGACCCATTCGTTTGTCACTTTGTCTCTCAATGTTTTTTCGCACATACTTCATAGGACGCTCATTCCTAGAGCATTTATAGGACTAACTTCTGTTGTAAATGACCAGCTTTGCATTTATACTCAATCCGTCTTTCCTGTTCACTGTCCACATACTTCCAGACACTTTCCTTCCTGCATTTGCCTTTCTTTCTATTTTATCCAGCTTTCCATTACTAAAAACTTTCTACCAAGGTACACGAAGTCATTCACTTTATCTAATGTGTCATTGTGCATTCTATATACAAAGTCATCAATTTCGCCATTTCCGTCAAAAATCATTACTTTCGTTTTATTTACATTCACTTTCAATTACGTATTTTCACACGCTTTCGAGAGCCTGTCAAGCATTCGTTGCAAATCTTGTGAAGATACAGCCGACGATACTGCGTCATTCGCATACAACAGCACATCGACATTTGTTTCACCAATTTTCACTGCTTCCATTTTTTCGCAAGCCTGATACATTTATTCATAAATATGTTAAACAGCCATGGAGACATCACACAGCCCTGTTTTGCACCTTCCACAACGTCAAAGTTTCGCCACATGCTACCATTCACACGTACACACGCTCAACTGTCCTCGTATATCGCTCTGATAGATTTTAGCAAACACTTGCTTACACCGTATTCACGCAGCGCCTTCCATAATTCGCTTCTGCTCACAGGGTCATAAGCCTTTTCCATATCTACAAATGATGTATGCATTTCCCTTCTAGCGTGTATATACTTTTCGACAATGTTTTGCTTTGTGAACATCCGATCCACACACACACATCCTTCAGGCACACAACCACATTGAACGTTCCATATCTTGCTCTGTGTTCTCTTGCGAACTCTTTCAATCACATTATTGCTCTCTTAGTCATTCATATAGTCATCTGTATCCTTCTTGCCACCATCATAAAGCGCCTTAAAATACTCTTTCCAATAATTTGTCACACTCGCTTCGTTCCAAACAATTTCATTTCTGCTGTTAACAACATCATTCACACGTTTATTTGTGACTTTTTTTGTCTTTTTTACCCATTTCCTAAACAAGTTTTGATTGCCTTCAAAATTACTCTGCATTTTTTATCCTCCCTCTTTCCCAGTTGCTCTTTGCTTGCCTTCATTACTTCTTTCGCATATCGCATTTTCTCCTTCTATACTTACTGAAATTGATCTCTTAACTCAACATCTCTTTCTGCAATCATTCTCTTATACGCCACGATTTTTCCGCGACAACCTTTTTGACTTCATCGCTCTACCATGCATTTTTATTACATGTACCAAACGTTGTCGTTCCACATACTTCTAAAGCACATTTCATGAAACCGTTCTTCAATCAATCCCATACTATCTCTACATCTTCAGACTTGAGAACATTCTCCCATTTCTGTCTGCAGTTATACAACTCCCTCTCTAACATAGTATCGTACTCTCTTTGAGTCGACCCTTCCAACCAGCATTCTACTTTCGCTCTCAATTATTTTAGGTTCTGCTTTCTTCTCTACACCTACTTTCGGCTAAAGTCAATTCTGGACAAAATCAGAAAATGACCGGTTCCACACTCAGATCCTCTCATTATTACCGTGCTCTTTACCAGTTCTCGTACGCTTTCATCAAATACAGCCAAATCAATCATATTTCTCGAATTTCCACTTTGCCATGTGTACCTGTGTGTGCTTATTCCATGTGTTGGATACAAACAGTTCTCTTTCCATACGCATACACACTGACATATTTCCATTTTGGTTCGTTCTTGGATCACCAAACGCACCTACCACATGTTCATCTTTTTCTTTGTGTACTTCGACCCAACTATTCATATCGCCTAATAAAACCACACGGTCATTCCTTTCGCGTTTGTCTAACACATTTTCCAGCTCTTGCCAAAACTATTCACACCCCATATCGTCATTCACCGGAACATAATGCTACTAAAAAGATTTTTCCGAAACCCACTTTCATTTTAACCCACAAGATGCGGCTAGACAGCAATTCATATTGTTTCATGCAAGCTTTTTCTTGTTCACTCGATATTGAATCAACACCTTTCACCCCGAACTCATTGGTCTCTACTCTAGAACACAAACCCAACATACCGTTATCTGATTCAACAGCATCTTTCCCCTTCCGCTTCGCTTTACTGATACACAGCATATCCATGCGCCTTTCGTTCATTTGATTCACGATTTCATACTATTTACCCAACACTCCCCTGACATTCCAAATACCAAATCTCCATTTTTGATTCATGCGGTCGTTACTTGATGGATCAGGTATTTTCCATCTCAGTCGCCCACCATGACTTTGTTAGTAAGTCTTAATTAGGTTGAACCAGGCTACTAGCGTAGATCACAACCGTGCCGTTTTAGTTTTCCCTACTAACGGAAACAGCACCTTACCGTTCAGTATTGACATGTTTAGCTTCTCTGCCACAGACTTCGCCACGATTACCTGTCCTCAAGGTGTGCCTAACATCTTTCATTACAAGCTACAACTTTTCATTTCAATGGGATTTTCTGGTAAGCCAGCAGAAAGTTGCCCGCGCTACGAGCAATAGGAGGTACATATTGTGCACTGACACATATCTAACGACAAAGGATTGCACGCACTTTAGTCGAACCTACTGCTTCTACATTCTACAATTATCGTCGATAGACTTGTTTGTCAAGAGCCTTGCCACCCATGTTCACTACTAAAGTTTTCTTTACCACACCGATGCCTTCAAGGTAGTGTACATACGTCAACTTAAGACAACGACGCAGTCCTATCTAACAAGCACTGCAATTTAAAAATTTTTGGAAGATATTGCTGCGTTGTATGTATGTGTGTGGTGGTATTGGATTTTGAGGGAGACCGTTTACTATAAATTCTTTGCAACAACGATACCGGTAGTACAGATCTTTACTTAAAACAAGTACATTGGTTAAAAACAACTTGTTTACGTTAATTGTGTTTGGAGGCAACATTATAATATTCATCGTTTCATAACGTACATTGACAAGTGTTGACATCTGCCTCCATTTGCTTCTCTTCCAATAGACTTCACACGATTTGCGTGGTATTTCGTTTAAATGCAACATATAATTGAGTATTTGAGTGAATATTACTATTTCAACATTCCCTTAAAATTTTTATGGCGTAAGTATAAAAAATTTGCAGAAAAAGATTAAATTGGATTTTGATATTGTAAACACGTACGAAAAATACTCTGTTAATTAAATTGTCTACTGTTTTTGGTTAGATTCACGGCATTAATTTATTCTTTAATCTATTATTTTGGGCACGTTACAAAGTTAATTTTTTGGGTTGGAAATTTTTATATTCTGTTCTATCATAACTAAAATAGAAAATCCGTAACATCATATGCTGAAATTATTAAGCTGTAAATACGAACTTCAGACTTCAAACTGCATTTTATTGGTAAAAGTTGCCAATGGACACTGTTGCCCTTTTCGCAGTTGTGTCTGGTCTAAGATTGTAAAATGGTTAGGAATTAAAGCAATCTGCATGAAAATACTGGAACTATGCAATAATCTGTTTTGTACCTTTAAAACTTTTTCGAAGTTTCATGGAACGTAAACTTAACATTCAACATCTTTTTGCAATTTGAGATACACAAATCACACCTAGAACTACTTATTCTTTAGTCATTCAAGTAACATTTTACCGAATTCCGACACTGTCTTACTAACTCTGGGGTTGTTAATGCTACAAATTGTGGTCGGTCCTTGACATTATATACACAAGTATTAACGCAACCCCCACATGACGTTAGTATAACGTCGGTGTTCCACTAACGAACTCGCCGAAGAGCGTCTATTTGACGATTGAATTTGAACTACAAATTACTTTAGTTATAGTGGGAATAGAAAACTTTGATTGGTGATCGTCAATCAACTGAATATGCCGAAGGCGTATTTAACTAATCAAATAACGTATTCTGGACGTTAAGTTACTGACCGCAATTGTTAAGGTTTTGAACGACGTCGGAACAATATTGGTAGTAGTATAATTTGAATTACCAAAATCTTAACTTTTAAACCAACCATGCTTTATACATGGTTATGCCCTGTATAATACAAGCATAATTTTATTCATTGAGGTACAGGCGAAAAATCAAATTCCTAGTATATAGATAATCACCCTGTATGATATAAGTTTATTGTAAATACATAGCAAATAACGTAAGCTGTATTTGTAAAAATTATTAATTTTAGATACCCGAAAAACGCATTCATTACGAACGCAAATCGATCATTTAAAAATAATTACAAAGCCATTTATTTTCACTTATTGATTATCGAAGCATTTTTGATAAAAATGCTATTCATTTGCTGTAAATACCATAGAATAGTACTAGCTTTACTCATTTAGAATAGAAACTACAATCTTGTTATAAAACCCAAATTTTAATATTAATTTTGTGTACTGAAACACTAAAGCAAATATTTTCTATAAAATACAACCTCTTTTGCATTAAAAAGCAATTAAAGTTTAAATTGATTACCCTGTGCATTACATAAATTTATTTTAAATAAGAAATTTTTGAATAGACGGGATTGAAAAGGAAATTTTGGGAGAATACCTTAATTTCGTATGAACTTATTAATAAATAGAAGTTTATTTCAAGAAGTGGCTTTAACATTGAAAAATTACCGATAAAAATTGATCATCTTTTGCAATCGTATATGTATTAGAGTAGGACAAACAGCACGTGTCACTAATAACTGGAACGAGATAACTAGGTAATAAAACTCAAACAATTTGATGCTAACGGGATTTTCCAAGAAAACTACGTAAGATAGGCGGTTATTGATTAGTATAAAATTGCGCAAATTCTACTACATTTTTAAAATAGATGAATTAGCATATATAACAAAGCCTTTATTAAACACCGTCGTTAAGTCGATTCTTAAATTCGATCGCGAAGGGTTATTTTGATTTAAATCGCGAGCTGTTGCTTTGTGAAGATGATATTTGAAGTATGCAGTAAGCATATTATAATTTAATAATTACATTGTTACAACGAATAAAGAAGTAATGGTTTAAATGCAAATTACATTTAGAAAAATAGAAACTATTAAATACAATATAGCAGGAAAATTCTTTAATAAAATGATATTTTAAAAATTCTATTAAATAATTGCAAAAAAGATATAAACAAATATGAAAATTCGTAATTGCTGTTTCTAACTGGAAATTTTATGCATCATCTTCTAAGCGGATTTCGACTTCAATTTAAAATAAGAATATATTTAAATACGAGTTTTATAAAGAAACGCTACGTGAATTTTTGCAAGTATAATTTTTTGTAAATAATATCTGAATTTTGTCATTTAGTGCTAATAATTTCTTTTGTAAAGGGTTTTTACAAAGAAAATTTGTGTTTAGGGTTCGAAACACTGATCTTCTAATAGATCATGTCAAGGATTTTTTAGTCAAACAAACTTTACAGGCGTAGAAATAAATAAAGTCAGGTAAAATATTCATAAAAAGAAATGTTGTTCTGTAAATTTAAAATAAGGTAAGAAACATTTTTTTATAATAACTACTTTTTAGAAATTATTTTATGTTTGAAAGAAACGATATTGCAATTGTTCTATATGCTTTTGTATGAGGGAAAATATTTCATACTGTATAAATATTTTAATATTGCTGTGTTTGATCTCATTTTGAAAAATTTGTCAATTCGGTTGAGCTAGCCAGGCAAAGTTAGAAAGGATGGTAAGTGAATAATTTCAAATTTTACAATTTGCTGTTTCTGTACTACAGCACTGTTTTAGTGATGCTCTCAACGCGGTGTTAGCACAGCATTCTTTTAGCGGCGCAGCTAACTCGAGGCGTTGTCACAGCACCCTTTCAGCAACGCTCCAACGCGAGGAGTTGTGACTCTTCTAGTGACGCTCTAACATGCGGTGGTATCACAGTAATATATATATATATATATATATATATATATATATATATTTACATATATATATATATATATATATACATACATTAATCAAATAATGGACTGGTCAGTCTTATAGTGTAATACACATGGTGATTTTCTTTGGGATATAGTCCATATTAAGATCACCATGTGTATTATACTATATGTTTATGTGTGTGTATATACTGGGTGCTTCAAAAATGTATACACACTTTAAACTATTGTAGTTTTCCCGCACTACAAGGCTAATGTTATATTTCTTCGCCAGGTGCCAGCATAATCGTCCCTCTATGTTATATTATCAGTTGGAATTTGTAATATCAACATGGCGGACGTACGTTTGAGTTTTGAAGAACGAAAGCAGGTTATTAAGTGGTACTGGAAGTTTGAGAATGTAAATGAAGTTCAAAGACAGTGGAGAAGGGAGTATGATACAGAACCACCTTCAAGATTAACAATTACACGCATACGAGACAAATTCGAAGTTCATGGAACAGTGTGTGATGTGCATAAAGGTCATTCAGGTCGGCCTCGAACAGCTACAAGTGATGAGTCATCAACGACAGTCTTGGAACTGTTTCAACGCTCTCCTAACAAATCTTCAAGGCAAGGGCACGTGAAAGTGATGTAAGTGCTAGCAGCGTGCTACGCATTCTGAAGAGTGGCAAGTATCGTGTTTACATTCCAAGGCTGGTGCAACAGCTAAATGACGACGATCCAGATCGAAGGTTGCAATTTTGTGAATGGATTCAGGAGATGGTGATACGTGAACCGGGATTTATGGGTAGCATCATTTGGTCGGATGAAGCCCAATTCAAACTTAATGGAACTGTCAATAGGCACAATTGTGTTTACTGGTGTGAAGAAAATCCTCACGTTACAATTGAAAAAGCTGTAAATTTGCCTGGTGTAAATGTGTGGTGCGGTTTGTCTTCAAGGGACTCATTGGACCTTTTCGATTTGAAGGCACTGTAACTGGTATTAATTACCTAACAATGCTTGCTGATTCCATATTTCCTGCCATTCGTGCATTATACGGTAATGATGATTTTTATTTTCAACAAGATGGTGCTCCGCCGCACTATCACAGGGACGTACGAGCTTACCTGGATCAAAATTTGTCGGGCCAGTGGATAGGACGCAGGGGGCCAATCGAGTTTCCAGCACGCTCTCCAGACCTTACACCACTAGATTTCTTCTTGTGGGGCACAGTAAAAGATGAGGTGTACAAACGTAAACCACGTAACCTAGACATTCTTTGGAATGAGATTCAAGCAGTGTGTAGAGAAATCTCATTGGACGTTTTGATACGATGTACAGAATCTGTGGTGACTCGTACTCAGAATTGTATTGATGCTGCAGGTCACCAATTTGAACAGTATTAACATTTGTTATTTATGTTTCATTTACATTGGACTTTCAGCTTTCTATTTTCCTGAAATTTAACTTTGTAGAACGGTAAATAAATATTCTATGGAAGTTCAAAGTGTGTATACATTTTTGAAGCACCCAGTATATATATATATATATATATATATATATATATATATATATTGCTGCAACAACGCCGTCATTAAAAGAGTGCTGTGATACAGATACAGCAATTTGTAAAACTTGAAATTGTCCACTTACCTTCATTTCTAACTTTGCTTTGCTTTTCATTTGATATAAATAGTATAGAACAGTATTAGCTTTACGTATTAGCATAAAAACTACAATCAAGGTGTATTTAAAACCCCAATTTTAATATTAATTTTGTGTACTGAAATATGTTTTGTCGTAAAAGCAAATATTCGTATAAAATGCAACCCCTTTTGCATTTAAAAGCAAATAAAGTTTAAATTAATTACCATGTTAATTACAGAAATTTGTTTTAAATAAAGCATTTTTTAGAATATTAGGAATATAAAAAGACGTCATCCGTATTTAGAACTACATCAATATCTAATTAATAAATGAAACATTTATTCCAAGAAGCGGCTGGAACCCAGAAAATCCATAAAATAATCGATAAAAATTACTTTTTATCTTTTGCAATTACTAGATTTGCATGCGACGCCACAACAATCGAATATGTGTTAGAGTAGCACGAATCATGTACGTCACTAATAAGTGGAAGAGATTACAAAGTAACAAATGCTGCGATTTTAGATGCTAATGAGTTTTTCTGGGAAACCTTGCATCGAAATGTTTCATACTATTCTACTACGTTCTGGAAATAGATAATTTTTACATATAAAAAAGCGTTTATTAAAGTTTATTCGATTCTTAAATTTGATTGCGAAATGTTATTTTATTTAAGTCGCGGGCTGTTGCTTTGCGAAGATAATATTTGAAGTACGCAGTAAGCATACTGTAATTTGAACACACGTTGATTGTAGTTTTTATGCTAAATGCATAAAGCTAGTACTATTCTATGCTATTTACAGCCAATGAGGAGCATTTTTATCAAAAATGTATTGATAATTAATAAGTGGGTTTGTATTTATCTTAATACGATCGATTTGCATTCGTATTGAATGTGTTTTAAGGTATCATACAATTAATTATTTTTACATATACAACTTCCGTTACTTGCTATTTATCTACAATACGTTTATATCATACAGAGTGATTATTTATACACGCGCAATTGCATTTTTTGTTGGTACATCACCGAATAAAAGTACGCTTGTATTATACAGGGCGCAATCATGAATTACGAAAATTTTCTTTTCTCCGCAATCTATTATATTTTGGTGGGATTTTTTGTAGAATTTGTGTTCCAATAACCTCTCGTGACCCCCTATCCCGTCAATAATTGTATATATATATATATATATATATATATATATATATATATATTATAATAGCTTCGATTACTTCATAGGGTTCTTGGAAGCTATTTCACTCTGAGGAGGCTTAATAAAGCCGAAACTGTCGGTCAGTGGATGTTTCCTCCCCTGTGAAGTAATAAAGCTAATGTTCTGTTAATGGCTATCTAACTACTAGCCCGATTTGTATTCGTCAATAGGCTCTATTATTTTCATAGAGTTTGTTTACAGATACATATTATTTTATATATATATATATATATATATATGTATATATAGATATATATATATATATATATATTGCTATGAATAAACAGGAATTGGAATTATGGAGCCCCGACGTTGGGCCGTTTTATTAATATCGCTATGCTCCCTAAATTATTCGCGCCCCATCATCTGGTCGACATATAAATATTGCTATGTATTAACTAGATTTATCAATCTTGGACGTTGGGCTGTCATATAAATATTGGCGTCGCCGTGGATCAATGTAGTAAGCGTAAGACTACGGATCCCAAGGTCCTGGGTTCGAATACCGACACGGCCGACTGCTTGAAAAATGGCAGGTAAAATTTTTCACAAAAATTACGCCCTCGTTCGGATGAGAGGTTAAATGGAGGTCCCGTGTGTGAGTGTTGTCACGCACGTTAAAGATCCCTACCTTGCCTGGAACGGCAAGGGTTCGGCAAAATTCTAAATTTCCAGGCAACAAAAAACTCGCCTCCTGGCCAATGTAGTACCTTCGGGTGGAGCATTGGAAATGTAAATGCCATGTCATATAAATATTGCTATGAACTCCCTCCAGGATCTAAACTGGATTTTATCGTGTCTCGACCTTGTCGACCAATAACAAAATTTGATATGTTACCGCCTTACTCGTTATCAATGGCGTATTCAACTTATAGCTCCTCCTTTATTGTTTAAATTATCAAATCACTACCATTAACTTTATCTTATGACCTCGACTAGCATTTATTTAGATTTATAAAATGAAGTTAATTCAATTTTATATAATGAAACGAATATTATTTACAGTTTTTGTAAATTATTTAAAATACACTTTTCAATTAATTAATGTTGTAAATCTCATTTATTAAAAATCATATACTTTTTAATCAAAACTAAAGTCACCAAAAGAAAACCTATTGTTCATAAAAAAAAGAAGTGTGGAACGTTCAAAACCTCTTTATCATGTAACGCCCTTTATACGTATGCAAGTTCTCTGTTTTTGTTGACTTCCTCACATTCATTTATATTAAGCAAATTCAATATTTAAATAAAAAAATAGAAAAATAATGTCTTATAACTAAAAATCTAACCTGTCTATGTTCTTCGCTATTTCCTTCTTGCAATTGACGCATCCATTATCAGCTAATATTTTCCATGCATTCTACCATCCATTTGAATAAAAATTATTTTCCCCCAATTCAGGATTATTACATGCCCATTCGAAATATTGTCTATCCACACGCTTGAACCATTGCATTTAAATTATTGTTATCACCCTCTGGACTACCATTATTCAACTTATACTTATGCACCCCAATTTATTGCCATCTCATTCAGACTTATTACTTCTTATCAATTTCCCCAAACTTAGAATTGGATTATTCTCCCCGGACTCAGAAATTGTATTATTATTTTCCACGGACTCAGAAATTGTATTTTTATTCTCCACGGACTCAGAAGCCCTATTATTATTATGTTTTAATTTAAAATAAATTCCCCAAAATCTACTTACGTTTAATCGGCAATCATAATTTTTATCTTAGTCGCACTAATACAACTTCTCACTTTAAATTATTATTACATATCACACTTTGTCTCAGAGTGGCGCACTTCGGCATTTGTTGAGTTGAAAACTGACTTCTTTATCACAGTCCCTGTTAATATATCATTGATCTCCTACTCCGTCAGTGGGTATGGTTTACAAACTCGTCGCTAATTTTAAGCAATCAAATCTTTGCATTTAAAGTAGTTTCTGATGTAATTTTCTATGCCTTCAAATAATTGTGGCCTGGTCGCAGGTGCCTCGTTATCAAACATGCGGTGTTTTGACGAATCTAATCGCTTTTCCATGTTGTACATAAACAACTGATGCAATTCGACTTTTAATTTTCATATCTGCCTGTTATTTACGCAATTTTTAATCACCTCTTTTTATCACAATTATTAACTACTTGTACGCATTCACATTATGCTTCTCGAAGCTCTATTTCTTATCTCCGGATTAGCCTAATTGTTTGGAACTCTTTTGATTGCGTGTTTAATTACACTTTATTATGTTTACATAAAATACGCGTGCTTCCACTGAAAAATATCATTATTTGCCTTACCTAAATTAACTAAAACTCTATCTACAGGGTATTAAATATCTACTATTTACCTAATTCATGTATTCCTTGTTTCTACGCTAACTATGCGTCTTCGTGTGTCTATTTGCGTCGCTTTAAACTATTTATACTTTATATACAGGATGTTGACTGCTTACTATTTACAATCTATCTCCATTTCTCAATTCTTTACTAAATAAATGCAGTTTTCTGCTTCCTATGATAATTTCTAATTCCTAAACGACCTTTACTATAAAGTACACCCTTAAACAACCCCTTATCACAGCAATATATATACATATATATATATATATATATATATATATATATATATATATATATATATATATAGTTAATAAGATAAATTAATAACTTGGATTTTTATGTAAAGCCTAAATGATCATTTCAAATTAAGCTAGTAATTGAAAAATAGAAAACACAAGGTCTCGAACAGGACTTGAACCTGTATCTTAGGCTTTCGCGGCTCTTGCATTCTCCAGTTACACCACCGAGACGGGTAACGACAAATGAAAAATTAACCAATTTAAATCATGTACACAACCATAAATCAACCTATCTTTCAATTACGTTTGGCATTTTTGTCAATGATATCTGACACTGTCAACTTTCTGACATATCAGTTGTACACAGCATTGAATTGTAGCTAGTTATTTTAACATATCCAACTCATCAATGGGTGAGTCAAGTTCCCACCTATACCTTATTCTGAATAGTACAGAAATTATTAATATAAAATTTGATTACAAATATTTCAAAGGAATGCTACAGTGGGTTCAATATGTAAGTTTTGTTAAGTAATAATAAAAGGTTTGTGTAATAATTTTGCAATATATTTATCCTGCGCACGTATTATGCAATACCAATATTTGCTTCTAATTGCAATATTGCTTTGGATCTATTAGCATAGGCACTACTCTTGAGATAGCTCCTGTAAAAATTACCATGTATATTTCAACATCTGTATAAATAATATTACGTTTCATAGAGACATAATAAGAACATAGTAAGTTCCGTATTACTACAGGACGCATGGCTGTAGTAGCAGTGAGCGTGATGTCTTTAGTGTTCTAATAAAAAAGAAACCCGGTTATATCAATAGCTAATATTGTGGATGGCATCTTTTGCGCTGTGTAATGGCTTTTCATGCTTTAGCAAAGATTCTCTTCAGTCAAATAGCTATAACTTGCATATGTGACAATTTCTATGGAAATTTTCTTCATCGTGTCGCTAAAGATAGTGTCTAAAATTTTATTTAACTTGTATAGTGTTTTATTGGCGATTATTTTACTATCGATTTCGTTTGAATCCTGGTCTGTACTGAGATGACCGTTTTGAGACTTCTTACTAAAGGCTTTGTTAAATTAGCAGTTGATACTTTGGGTAAATGTCCATCTTATACTCGGTCCATAAAAACAGCATGCCGAAGTTTGAGAATCTTTGCATGGATGAAAGGCACGAACACTACAACAATCTATATCAGATTTATTAAAACATTTCTGCTTATTATGTAAATGCTGCGCGAGTTAAGGTTCGGGCCTTAGAAGCTGCGTTTTGAAAAAACCTTTCCAAAACTTAACAAATTTATTTTTAATTAATACAGAAATTAATGTGGAATTTTGACAAACTGATCTAAACTTTAAACCTAAATAAATTAATTAATTGAACTAATATTGTGAGTCGCCTAAGCAAACTGCAATGCTAAAGCTGAACACTTCGACTGACTGACGGGTCCTTGAGCTCTCGGGCTTTTTATAATAATCCTACCCCCTCACATGGCTGTGGGGACTTGCAGATCTCATATCTGCTTTACTCTACACTTTGTTACATTGTTTCAATCTTATTTCTAGGTAATTGCGATATCTTAACCGTCTGTGACCTAAAACCTGCAGTATCACTGTCATCTCGGATACAAAGTTGCATATCCGTTCTCATGAACTGTTAATAACCTGTCTGGTTTATCCTTGTAATACATTGTTGCAATTGACTTATGATTTATTTAACAATTTCTAGTAATTCCTATTAGATTCTTTTATTTAATATATAGTTAAATGGGGGGATACATAACTCGCACACTTTAATATGGTGTGCAACAACCTATAAAGAAACACGAAGAATATACTTTTTAAGATACCTGTTAGAATAGTTACTAGATTTATATAAATTCTCGTGGCATTCCTAAATAATCTACAGTCATCTGTAAAATTGTTGGTGATATTTTTGCCAATTGAGTTAAAGGAGAAACATGGTAAGCTAAATCCGCGTAGCCGTGGGACGTTTTATAAATTGCTGAACATCTTCAAATAAAAATCTAAAATCGTTGCAGTAAATTGAGAGGATCAAAGTGTCATACAAACGCAGAATTCCTACGGGATGTTTTCCTTAAAGCAGTTGGCATAAGTGTTGCTCGCTAAAGAATTTCTATACACCATTGCTAAACGGCAGAACCATAAGAAATTTAACTTTATTGGATTAATTTAGGGCCAAATGGACTCTCCCATTTTATTTGTTTTGATTTTAGGGCAAACACCTGAAAATGTCTCAGTAGAAATTGTTTTGAAAAGCACTTGTTAACATATTTAGGTTATTTTCTCTTCTCTATTAGAAAGCCTTTGTGTCAGGATAATTAAACTATATTCAAGCTATTTAAAGGAAGCTGACTAGCAAAGTTCGTGAAACTTTTAAAAACTGTACTTTAGTAACTATTAAACCGCGTGTAAGTATAAAAGAAAAAAGGTAAAGCCGCACAATAAAACCTTTGATATGGAATAAAGCGCGAGAATAAATTCAACGTAATCCAACAGTGGAAAAGCATGAATAGACTATAATTGACGCTTTTGATCCAATTTACATAATCAAAAAATTACAAGGCTCTCGAGAGAGAAATTAAAAAGCTGTTTAATTCAAATTTTGCGACTTCATCGACTTCTCTTCAATTAATTACAGCCTTTCATTAAACTTTTCAAGATTACAGAATTATTGAGTGCGTGGCTTTGCAGGGTAAAATTTTTTAATAGCGTGTTTAGTAAAGGATAATATTGCCCTAAAGGCAAAATTATTTATAGCTTGTTAGTTGCAATATAATTGTAAAGCTCCAACTTTAATTATGAAAGTCTCACTTTTACCTCCCTAGACGCTGCTACGTTACAATTAATGTCTAAACTTGAATCCTTCCTTATTTCCAGAATTTTATGAACAAATCGACGTTGGAACTGCCGCAAAGTTTGTAGGTAGGCGTAATAAAGTGGGAGAAAACTACACCATTGGGATCTGCATTAAAATGTTTGTTGTTTCTTAAATACTAGTGTACTTAATATATACCCTTAAGCTCTAGCAAATGAGTTCTATAAACGTCTACAATTTACTCCTGAGAATTTTATGTTACTTTGTATTTGTATATCTTCCACATAGTCTATTTGCAAATACAACATTGTGTAGAAATTGAAGGATCATGCAACCTACGATATTGACCAACGGAAATTGATTAAATTTGGATTAATTTAAAAGATGTTATAAAAGAAAGTATTTCTTTTGTATTTTGATAATCAACAAATACCGCCAAACCCGCTATTATTAGAAAAATATCTTACTTAAGTTACAATGTCGGTAAGTTAATGACAGAAAGTCGTGTGTTTAGTTAATTGTCCCTTTCACCTTACTTATAAAATCCATTCCCAGAATGGCATCAACTCTTAATCTTGGCACTATTAAAAACTCTTGCTCAACTTCCATCTTTCCCAACTTAACTTTCAGAATTATGATACTCTTGATAACTGAAAATTTCTTATTATTCAGCGATACTAAATTTTTTCTTTTAATAGGGATAACTCTCTGCATAAACTCCTCTGAATTATCTTTAATAAAACCTTCACTTACTAACGTTGCTTCAGTTCCTGTATCTACCAGTAATTTTATCTTTTTTCCGTCTACTTGTAATTTTATTATAAGTAGTATATCATTTTTTTCATTAACTTTTTTATCATTTTCCAACTCAAATTTTATAAATTCGCACGCATGTTCATATCTGTTAATTTCTATATCTTTGTCGCTTGATTTGTCTGCATCTAAAAATCCTGCCTACTTGATGTTCCAGGCTGATTAACTATTTCATATGTCCTTATATTTTCGTTGCTATCAACTATGCTATTTCTCTGTTCGTTTCCCATATTTCGCTTTTTTGGGTACCGGTTTTATTTTCGATGGTCCGGGATTCAGTATTCTCTCTTCCCCCGCCACTCCCAATGGCATTTCCTCTATTCCAATTATTTCTTTGCATATTTCCCCTTTCAAATGCTCTACCTTGATATCTCTCCTGTCAATTATTACTCTGGAATCTAAATGTATTCATAGGCTAGCTCCTTGGCCTGGTCTCCATCCTCCTTGATTGACCAATATCATCGTAATGTTGAAGATATTCTAAAAACACATCTTTATCAACAATATTTGCAAGGCTATGCATTGCCTTACCTCCGTTTTGAACTGATCTACTAAATATTTTATAATTTGCTTGTCCTCTAAAAGAGGATCAAGTTGTTTGGCAACAGTAAATTTCTTGACCGCATTCTACTCTCTTGTCATGCCTGAATCGCTACTAATTTGTCAATCAATAAATTATCTCTCACTTTAAATTGCTGGTTGTCTCCCCAGAAATGCTTTAAAAATTTTATTTCAAAGTCTCTAAACGAATACAATTCACATTTAATCAGTCCAAATCAAATTTCGGCACTACGCTTCAACATGGACCTTACAATATTTATCTTTGTTCGCTCATCCAGCGGAACACTGGTTGGACTCCATCTCATCGGTTCTCCAACATGATTATTTTTAACCGTCTTCTAAATTCTCAAACTTATACCCTAAGTCTGTTCTAAGATTTCCCAAATCATTTCTAAATGTTTTAAAACTAGTTTGGCAGCTTCCGTCTATTTCTTTTGCTTCTGATCTAAAATTTTAATTTTTCCATTAGTTTCTTTCTCACTTGCTTCTTGATTCGCCTTTAATTGAACAATTTCTTCTATAACATCATCCATATCACCTAAAATGTGTACTACTTCTCCTCTAATTTTAAATCTCATTTCTTCAATGGTTTTATTAGTTTCCTCTAAACCCAAAGTTATTCTTTCACTAATCTCTTTAAATTTCTTTTCATTCTTCTCACTTTCTAATCTTGAACTTTCTCTCAATTTTGCAATGTTCTATCCAAATTCTGCACGTAACTTCTGAGTATTTTTGTTCAATTTGTCACCCACTTCTTTGATACATTTCTCACCCACTTCTTTTCATGCCTTTCTTATTGTATTCATTTATTTTTTTCATGTTTTTCTCATTCGTTTTACTCATTTCCTTCATGCCTTTCTCAGTCTTTTCACTAATTTCTTTCATATTTTGATTTAGACTTAATAAAAGATCCATCATTTTTTATTCCTGGGATTCTCCTACACACTTGGCTTTTGGATTTTCCTTTTTTACTTCATCCATATAATAGCTTTCCTGAGAACCAATTTCCACTCCCTCAGCTCTCAAACTTTCACGAACTTCTTTCGTTCTGACGACAAATGGAAAATTAACCAATCTAAATCATCTACACAACCATAAGTCAACCTATCTTTCAATTACGTTTGGCATTTTTGTCAATGATATCTGACAGTGTCAAGTTTCTGACTTATGTCAGTTATAGGCAGCATTGAATTGTAGCTAGTTATTTTAACATATCCAACTCATCAAGGGTGAGTCAAGTTCCCACCTATACCTTATTCTGGGAAACATGGGACTACTCTAATATGATTCTTAATCTTAACCGTCATAATTACTTCGACACCTTTTAAGTATGAAAAATGTGTGTTACAAAAATAATCTTTTTTTAGATCAATAATGCATGTCACCCAAAATTATATTTCTTAAAAGAAATTACCCTAACTCTATTGGTAGGATTTACCAATTTACCAATACAGAAACTATTAATATGAAATATGATTACAATCATTTCAAAAGAATGCTAAGGATGTCCAATTTGTAAGTTTTGTTAAGTAATATAAAGGTTTATGTCATAATTTTGCAATAAATTTATCCTACCATACGTATTACGCACAACCAATATTTGCTTCTAATTGAAATATTGATTTGGATCTATCAGCATAGGCACTACTCTTGAGATAGCTCCTCAAAAAACTACCGTGCATCTTTCAACATCTCTATACAGATTATTACGTTTCACAGAGACTTAATAAGGACATAGTAAGTTTCGTATTACTACAGAAAGCACGGCTGTAGTAGCAGTGACCACGATGTCTTCAATATTCTAATAAAAAAGAAACCCAGTTATATCAATAGCTAATATTGTGAATGACATCTTTTGGGCTGTGTAATGGCTTTTCATACTTTAGCAAAGGTTCTCTTCGGTCTAGTAGCTATAACTTGCATATGTGACCATTTCTATGGAAATGATCTTCATCGTGTCGCTAAAGATAGTGTCTAAAATTTTATTTAATTTCTATAGTGTTTTATTGGCGATTATTTTACTCTCGATTTTGTTTGAGTCCTGGTCTGTACTGAGATAACCGTTTCGAGACTTCTTACTAAAGGCTTTGTTAAATTAGCAGTTGATACTTCGGGTAAATGTCTCTCTTATACTCGGTCCATAAAAGCAGCATGCCGAAGCTTGAGAATCTTTGCATGGATGAAACGTACGAACACTACAACAATCTATAACCGATTTATTAAAACAGTTTTGCTTATCATCTTAATGCTGCGCGCACTTTGATATGGTGTGCACATCCTATAAATAAACATGAAGAATATACTTTTTAAGATACCTGTTTGAATAGTTACTTGATTTATATAAATTTTCGTGGCATTCCTAAATAATCTACAGTCATCTGTAAAATTGTTGGTGATATTTTTGCCAATTGAATTAAAGGAGAAACATGGTAAGCTAAATCCGCGTAGCCGTGGGACATAAACGTTTTATAAATTGCTGAACATCTTCAAATAAAAATCTAATTCATGATCAACCTCTCTAAAATCGTTGCAGTAAATTGAGAGGATAAAGTGTCATACAAACGCAGAATTCCTACGGGATGTTTTCCTTAAAGCATTTGGCATAAGTGTTGCTCGCTAAAGAATTTCTATACAGCATCGCTGAACGGCAGAACTGTAAGAAATTTAACTTTATTTGATTAATTTTGGGCCAAATGGACTCTCCCATTTTAATTGTTTTGATTTTAGGGCAAAGACCTGGAAATGTCTCATTAGAAATTGTTTTGAAAGGTATATCCACTATTTAACACTTGTTAAGATATTTAGGTTATTTTCTGTTCGCTATAGGAAAGTCTTTGTGTCAGGATAATTAAACTATATTCAAGCTATTTAAAGGAAGCCGGCTAGCAAAGTTCGCGAAACTTTTAAAAACTGTACTTTAGTAACTATTAAACCGCGTGTAAGTATAAAAGAAAAAAGGTAAAGCCACACAATAAAACCTTTGATATGGAATAAAGCGCGAGAATAAATTCAACGTAATCCAACGGTGGAAAAGCATGAATAGACTATAATTGACTCTTTTGATCCAATTTACATAATCAAAAAATTACAAGGCTCTCGAGAGAGAAATTAAAAAGCTGTTTAATTCAAATTTTGCGACTTCATCGACTTCTCTTCAATTAATTACAGCCTTTCATTAAACTTTTCAAGATTACAGAATTATTGAGTGCGTGGCTTTGCAGGGTAAAATTTTTTAATAGCGTGTTTAGTAAAGGATAATATTGCCCTAAAGGCAAAATTATTTATAGCTTGTTAGTTGCAATATAATTGTAAAGCTCCAACTTTAATTATGAAAGTCCCACTTTTACCTCCCTAGACGCTGCTACGTTACAATTAATGTCTAAACTTGAATCCTTCCTTATTTCCAGAATTTTATGAACAAATCGACGTTGGAACTGCCGCAAAGTTTGTAGGTAGGCGTAATAAAGTGGGAGAAAACTACACCATTGGGATCTGCATTAAAATGTTTGTTGTTTCTTAAATACTAGTGTACTTAATATATACTCTTAAGCTCTAGCAAATGGGTTCTATTAACCTCTACAATTTACTCCTGAGAAATTTGTTACTTTGTATTTGTATATCTTCCACATAGAGAGTCTATTTGCAAGTACAACATTGTGTAGAAATTGAAGGATCATGCAACCTACGCTACTGACAAACAGAAATTGATTAAATTTGGATTAATTTAGAAGATGTTATAAAAAAAAGTATTTCTTTTGTATTTTGATAATCGACGAATACCGTAAAACCCACTATTATCAGAAAAATATATCTTACTCAAGTTACAATGTCGGTAAGTTAATGACAGGAAGTCGTGTGTTATATAATTGTCCCTTGTTACAAACAGAGGAATTTTAATATTTACATCTAAAAGTTACAGATAATTATCTTTGAAACAATACTGTAAAAAAACAGTCGGCCAAATGCAGGCCTAGGTTGAACTGCGTGCAATTTAGTACTACCGCGGTTATCACCAAACTAATATCGTAAACACTGTAACGTTGGCGCGTTCATTAAGTGCATAATATGTCGTAGAAATAAATTAATATAATTTAGTTAGGCCGCACTTAAATTTAAAAATCTGAAAAAGATGAACCGAAAAAGGCACTTTAACTTTGAGAAGCTAAAAGATAAAGATATCCATGAAAGATTTGGAAAGAGTCAAATAAATTGCTGTAAGATACCGGAAAAATTTCTGATGCTAATGAAGTAGAAAAAGAATGGAATAACATTAAATCCAGCTTAGACAAGGCGACCAAAGATATTCTGGGGTATACACAAAAAGAAAATAAAAAACCCTAGATAACAAAAGATATCATGAATTTAATAGAAGAACGACGAAAATACAAAAATAGATCAGACGGAACAGGAAAACAGAGAAACAAAGCCATAAAATGGAAAATTATTCGCAAATGCAGGAAAGATAAAGAACAATGGATTGCTGAAAACTGCAAAGAGGTACAAACTAAGGTGGAAATAAAAAAAGACAGGCGAAGCATATAAATTAATTAGAATGAATTTTAGGGATATAAAACCATACAACAAAAATATGTGACGCGGAATGAAACGTCATTATAGAAAATGTAAAGAAAGTGACTAGATGGCAGGAATATATAGGGAATTTATATTCAGGAGAAGGACTAACAGCATTAGAATAGGAATCAGACATTGAAAATGATGACCTGGGATATCCTATACTTAGAGATGAGTTTGAATTAGCATTTAAAGAGTCTAAAAAATGGTAAGGCGCCTGGTACAGCTAAGGTGCAAGCAGAAACTCTAAAAGCCGTTGGACAAGCAGTAACAGAACGTCTCTTCAGACTTGTAAGCTATATGTATGAGACAGGCGAGATACCCAAAGATTTCAAACGTAACACCATAGTAACTATACCAAAAAAAAGAGGCGCAGATAGATGTGAAAATTTCCGAACAATAAGTTTGACAGCACACGTTTAAAAAATATTAACTAGAATTTTACAAAGACGAATAGAAAAACGAGCTAAAGAAATACTGGGAGAAGATGAATTTGGGTTTAGGCGAAACAGGGGAACACAGGAGGCTACTTAAGGTCTGAGGGTGATAATGGAGAAAACAATAGAGAATGGGTAAAGGGTATATATAGGGTTTGTAGATCTGGAAAAAGCATTCGACAATGTAAAATGGAAAAAAATGTGCAAAATACTCAAAAAGATGGGAATGAGTTTTAAGAACAGACGGATAGTACATTGCTTATACAAAAAGCAAACGGCGGTAATAGAATTAGAGCAAGAAATTAGAGAAGCAAATATTAGGAAAGGGGTGAGACAGGAATGTGTCTTATCCCCATTAATTTTTAACTTGTACATTGAAGAGGCAATGAATACTGTCAAATGCAGGAAGACATTTGGAATTAATATGCAGGCACAAAAGTTTGATATGCTTAGATTTGCAGACATTATAGCGGTATTAGCATCTAGCAAAGAAGAGTTAGAAACTGCTCTTAATGAAATGGAAATAGTTCTAACGGAGAGATATGGTATGAAAATTAACAAAAATAAAACTAAAGTTCTAGTATGTAAAAGAGGGGAAAATAAATCGAAAACAAGAATACAAATAGGTAATGAGAACTTACAAGAGGTTAAGGATTTCTACTACCTAGGAAGTCAAATATCGCAAGATGGGAAAAGCACAAAAGATATAAAACAAGGATTAGCACAATGTCGTGCTACATTTAACAAAAAAAGACAACTACTGTGCTCAAAGACCACAAACATAGAAACAAGGAAAAGATTGCTTAAAACATATGTGTGGAGCACAGCACTGTATGGCTGTGAAGCATGGGCAGTAGGAAAAGAAGATAAAAAAAAGCTAGATGCCTTTGAAATGTGGTGCTACAGATATATGATGAAGATATCATGGACAGACAAAGTTAAGAACAAAGAAGTACTAGAAATGGTAGGGGAAGAAAGAAGTATGTGGAAAACAGTAAAAGATAAAAGGGATAGGGTGATAGGCCACATACTAAGACATGATGGAATAGTGCGGAATATATTAGAAGCAGAGATAGGAAAAAAAAGAGAAGTAGAGGTAGACCTAGGTTAGACTACTGCACACAGATAGTGAAAGATTTAGGCTATGAGAATTTCAGGGAAATGTGTAGGTTAGCTCAGAATAGAAATCAATAGAGGTACGCTTTCAACCAGTCGCATGATGGAAAAAACTAATGACAAAAATAATAACTGTACTTAAATATGGTGATTATTATAAACAACTACAGATATTGGTTTTGCAATACTCTCAACTAATATTAATTGTTTGAAAGGATTTACTTTAAAACTATTAAACGGCAAATGTCTAAGTGTTGGGGGATTCTTGCCAGCCACAGGCTGCTTAACCCTCTTCACATACCACTGAATCTCGGTGAAATATGGCATATAAATAGAAAACAGTAGAAGGGAATTGAGATGTATATAGGCTTACGGATCCCAAGGTCCCGGGTTCAAATCCCGACACGGCCGACTGCTTGAAAAATGGCAGGTGAGCATTTTTCACAAAAATTATGCCCTCGTTCGGATGAGAGGTTAAATGGAGGTCCCGTGTGTGAGTGTTGTCATGCACGTTAAAGATCCCTATCTTGCCTGGAACGACAAGGGTTCGGCAAAATTCTAAATTTCCAGGCAACAAAAAACTCGCCTCCTGGCCAATGTAGTACCTACAGGTGGAGCATTGGAAATGTAAATGAACTGTATATAGGCTGTTGTGAGAATTACAGGGAACTGGCTAGGCTAGCTCACAACATAAATAAGCTGAGGTACAAGTCCAACCAGTTTCAAGACGTAAAACCCAATGACGAAAAAATAAGTGCTCTTAATTCTGATGATTATTATAAACAACTACAGGTGTTGGTTGTGGAATCTTTTCAACTAATGTTGATTGTGCGAAAGGATAAACTGAAAAAACTATTAATTCGACAAAGGTTCAAGTGCGGGGGAACTTGGCGGCCAAAGGCTGCTTACCCCCCCTTCACATACCGCTGAATATCAGGGAAATAGGGTATAACCTGTAAAACAATAGAAGGTGATCGAACTGCATCAAACAAGAAAGAACAGCATCTATGTTCAAAGACAACGAACATAGATACAAGAGGAAAACGGTTCAAAGCATATTGTGGAGCACAGCACAGTACATCTATGAAATAGGGGCAGTAGGAAAAGCAGACAAAAAGAGATAGAAGCCTTCTGGAATGTTGTGCTTCAGATGTATGAGGATGGTAGCATGGACAGACAAAGTTAATAACAAATGGGTTGTAGAAATAGTAGAGAAATAAAGATATCTGTGGAAAATGAAAAAATACGGGAAATAGAAGGACAGGATACGTTCTAAGGCATTTCTGGGGAATAGTATGGTATATATTAGAAGCAGAGATAGGAAAAGATAGGTAGGGTAGACAAAGATCAGACTTTCGCACTCAGATAAGGATAGATGCAGACTGAGCAAATTTCAGCGAAATGTGTAGGTTGGTTCAGACTAGGAAACAATGAGGGTACGCGTCCAACCAGTTCTAGGACTCAAGACCTAATGATGATGATGAGTTTAGTTAGTTCAATGAGCTATAATAAGAAATCGACCTGAAAGATTTATAGAAGCTCCAGTAGTTTAGATTTTATAAAGGGGCTATTTCAATAGCGTATTAATTTAGGACAAATAAATAACCCGAAAAAATATAATGCATATTAAATACTACCAGCAGTAACGATCGGAGAATAACTGTGCATATTTCGTATAGTCGTAAACATTCACACAAGTTTTAGAAACCGCAAGATTCATAAAATCATAAGACGTCATAAAATTAATGCGTTCACATGGACTGAAAGACATTGAACTCGACCACAAGACAGCGTTGCACAATGTGCGCGACAAAAATTTAAAAAAAAAGGGAAAAGCGGGATACAACAATTAGGTTCGGAATTAGTAAATTAAGAAGAAAATGATGTTTATTTGACAGCGGGTGTGACGCGGGCGATAAAGCCTTGGGCTATAAAGGCCCAATGTCAAATTGTTTTAAGCTTTGCTGGATAGGTAGGTCAGAAAGATCAACCACGTGGATGATGGGTTTATGTTACTATCTGTCGAGCTTATTAAACCCTGAAGGATGATACATTGGTTTCTCCTAGCGAAGGAAGTTGGAGTTTAAATAGATGGAATACGGTGACTTCGTGCCGAGGACGTAAAAACCAGGTAAATCAGTAGCGTTCTTAAACATTCTTCATCTTGAGTTTTAACAATAATCTGAAAAATTAAAGCCTTGTGTACTATATGAACATATTACATACCTGTGGATTTTAAAAAGAAATAGCTTGTTTCTATGTACTGAGAAATCAATCTTACGTTACATAATTATTACGTTAGAATATGAAATAGGAACAGAATTGTTATACTAAAATTTACATATAATATTATTAGTAAAAAAAAAGTTTGAACATTTTAACATAGTATGAAATATGTAAAAGTAAGCTTTATTTGTGGAATTTGATAGTAAAATTCTGTGTGTAAAATAGGTATTTTTAATGGATGTTAAAATGGCTAAAGCAGGAATTGGTATTGCGCTAGGTTTCTCTAGGTATTGTTGTTGAAGGAATCTTTAAATGAATTGGGTTTAAAATGTAGTATAAATTAACATAGGAAATTTGAACAATGGAATGGTAATCATATTTACGGATAAATGTTGTTCAAAAAGGTTTTATTAATAACATCTGCATAGTTGGAGATATACAAGGTTTGTTTTAAGGTCAATGTACGTTCGATTATATTTCTAAAAATTTCTGTTAATAGAGTTTAGGATAAAAAGAATTTTTATTTGGATTAAAAGAATTTTTATTTGGATTCATTTATAAGATAGATAAAGTTATTGTGTAAGGATATCCAGTTACCCAGGTAATGAAGTTATATTAGGGAGATGCCGTTATTTTGAGAAAATGCTTTTACTTCTCAGAAAGTTAAGGAGTGTTTTCAAGGGTAGCTACGAATGGTATAACATAGGGTAACCGGAGTTTACAACACCGAAGGGATGGTGGCCTATTCGTCATTACCGTCTTCCGGGTATCAAAAATATCGAAGGAATTGCTGGGACAAGACAGTTTTATGTTCTCATGTTTCACAATTACTAAAGCCCTTCAAACTATGTGGCGCCTGTGGAGAAGTTTTTATTTCGAACATTTTACATTTTATTATTTTTTATCGTTTTTTCTAAAGTAATCAACTCCGGAACCACTGTAGTTAGCCGGTGAACCCATAAAATTGTTACGAGATTCCCACCGTTTACTGGGCAAATAGAGAGTACCGTCATTTTTACCAGTAATAACGCATAATCAAACTACACGTACCAACGCTAGCAACAAGTTAGCAAAACATAATTACTCATACTACAATTCATTGCAGTCAAAATAAGAGCAAAACACAAAGCGCTTAACAGTTAAAAGTCTTTACAAAGCAAACAACGTCGCAAACCAAAAAAATCAGGAGTGCAACTTAATTAGAGATTACCAAAACTGTATTTTCAAATAACAGAAGTAACAATAATTGTGTATAATACTGAAAGACCGCCATAAGAAAAAAATTGTAGGAGGGTATTCTGATCTTAATGTTAGGAGCATGTACCATTCCTAAAGCAAAGATAATACACAATACGTCTTTCAAATACAATCCATATCTAAAATCGAATGAATTTCGCATAAAGTATACCTCTCAACAATGAAACGGAGTTTAAAAAAGAATAAAAATACAGCCACGTTTATTTGCCAATACCCGACAGTAACTCAAGTAAGATGTAAAAGAATACTATATTAGTTTTGTAGCATTTCACAAACTGAAAATGTAGTAAAATATAAGAAAATATCTAAACATCTTACAAAAATGTTGGTTACATTAAAAATATAAGCAAAAAATAAAAACCCCATAAAACATAGAAAATACTACCATTAAAATAACAGAAAGTACCACAAAATAAACAAAAGCATTATTATCAATACCAACGTTACTAAATATATTGACGACTTCATTCCAAGGTACATCAAACTAATTCCACAGTTGTTAAGTTTAAGAGCCTAATAAAATTATTATTTAATTTTACTATAACCCCAACAAAACAATATATTCAATCAAAAACGAACAATCACATTGATACAATTATAACTCAAAACTCAGCAGCATATATTATTGGTACAAGCTACAAAGTACAAAGTAAAAGGTATATACAAACATATCAATAGGCAACATGTTACAGGCGGAAAAGCTACTACGTATGTATTTTCCAGTAAAATTATAAAATGGGGGCGGCCTGTAAAACAAAAATTAAAGGGAGGTCACCGGCACTAGCTAGCGGAAGGTCGTGGATCATATAGAGGGTTAAAATTTTGCAGAAAGGGTTAAATTAATTTATAAGATACTACAAAAAAATGTAGTACTTACCTTTCATAAATATTGTGGCTTAATGACAATTACCAAGGGCGCCAGACAAGTCGAGGATGTCCAAATGTTCGTGCAAAACCTTGAGAGACTTGTCATCCCAAGGAGGACAATTATTTCTTTTAATCAACTCTTATCTTTTTTACTACTTATGCAACTTCTATGATAAAAAAAATAATAAAAAAACTATTGACTTAATCAACGGCAAACAAAACTATTTAATTAACAGAGCAATAAACGTGAACCTCTTACATTCATGGATTTTAATTTAGAAATTTAATTGAATAGGTGAATATGGAATTATGAAAATTTTGCGTACATAAGTAATTCCCAAACACTTGTATATGAACGAAAAACTTATATTATAAATCTTACACTAAATTAATCCTACGGTTTATGGCCAAAACGTCCTAACAAATAAATTAACTAAAAATGGGTCATGCTACTTAACTATAAAAACTTACTTACTAAAAATCGTCCATTGTTTGATGGCTTGCCTTCCAACGTAGAACAGCTCTTAAATTGGGGGAGAGAATCTCGCTTGTTGCTTCTGTTTGTAATTTTTAAATAATTGAGTGGCACACGAACCCGGCAGGATCTTATTGACAATATCACTTAACTTGTGCGTTACATGCTTACAAGCTTTTTATTATTTACCTTGTATCACTATAAATCCGCGAACATACGGGCATAACCCTCGCGAACTGGAAAAGTTATCACTCCTTTCCAATTTTTACTATTGTGATACTAAGTGAAATATTATATCTGTGATGCCGGAAAACGCTACCCGCGAACTACGTTTCTTTCTACTTCTTGACCACGGACAGCCCCATTGGAAAAAGTCTGTCTTTTGGCTAAAGCCTTAAGTTATATAGATTAATTCCTACTCTAACCATTATCTACGTATTTTTCTGTTATCCAATGACTGAACAAAACCTCCCACAAATACAAGATTTTAGAAACCAAATCCAACCCCTTTTTAGATGAGGGTCACGGAAGCAATTATTTTTCTAAGGGATTAAATATATTGTACCTTCTAAGAATTTCTTAATTACTGAAATGTGGACCATACCTATGGCGACAGTTGTCTGCCCTTAACAAAAGACCGGTTAACCCACTTGAGCCGAAATAAATTTTAAATACAATGGATGTCTCCAGACTACTTAAAATTACTTGCAATCTTTGAACAAATCAAATTGGAAATAGTTTTCGCTATTTATAATGTTTCGTTTTCTATAACCCGCTGTCAATCAAAGAAAATATTAAGAAGATTAAGTTTTTTAAACAGAAAATTGCTTTCCTTTATTTACGTTAAAAGGTACTATTCCATTTTAATTTTATCAGATTCGTCAATCTGTAACCGAACTAAGCTTTAAGTTTATTGTATTTGATTTACAAGGGTAGAGCTTTAAATTATGATGACATGCCGCTGGAATTTCTAATAGTTTAGTAGCCTGAAGCTATTTGTAACCCTGGTCTTTTATTATAAGGGAGCCTAACTAAAATATGAAGTAATTTATTTTGGAATGTTTGTCTATAAGTTATGCAAGTTACTGAATTTTAATTAATTAATTGATCTGTTTATTCGTTAACATTACAAAATAATGTTAGAAACATGCTACTAATTCTATAATATTCTTACACCGACATTGTGCCGTCTGAAAACTCCATTTAAAATGAAGCTGTTAAACTCCATTCACCGAACAATCATTATAAACAACTACAAAAGGATTTCAAGTGAGACAGAGGAAAGATTGACAGACATTGCAGAAAAACTACATGTAAAGGCCACCAACCAAGATGACAGTGATACGATCTTTACGAAGAAACTAAATGAAAGTACCGCGAAACTAGTGTTCTCGTTGTTTTAAGAAAGACCGTAGTATTGTAACTTTTGTTAGAGCACTACTGTAGCGGCATTTGGGCGGATTGAAGGTTTTCTGTAAATATATGTAAATAATGGACTTCTATTAAACCGAATAAAAAAATTTAAATCAAAATAGAGCCAGCTATAGGGTTCTATGTAAAACTAACAGAAACCTAAAGACATTTGAACGATTTTCGTTTGATTTGCTTGCTTGTTCACTACAGCCAAAACAAGCTTAAACTGTTAACGATTAGATTTTTCTTTTTGAAGGAGTTCTAGTAAGGCGTAGAGGAAAATTTAGCTCACAATACAGAAAAAGTGAACGAAAGAAAACACCGCAAATTTTACAAAGAAACAATGAAAACGCAATTGGAAGCAAAATTTTCCGGGAATTTGCAACAACTGGAAGCAAAATTTTCATAAAACTGTTACATAAATCGCAAAAAATTAAAGAGTTACTAACAACACGTTCGTACCAGAGCTCGAAGCTCTGCTGATGATACCCCGGCGCAAATTTAGAATAAAACGACCAATACCTGAAGGGAAGTCACCTAGACATATTTCAATCAATTCTGGGTTATCGGGGGAGCGAAGGTGAAATGGCAACGGCATTCAAAGTTAGGTTGAATGAAAACTGTGCTATAGGAAAGTGCGCGGATATTGTATTGTATATGACCGTAGTCATCATTTTATACAGATTTAACTAAGCATATGAATGACCGTAATTTAATATGTTTATCAGAATTCCAGATTCTGCTTATTTTATAAACTCTGAAGAGTTTAAATCATAAAGCGTTGGTGGAACAAAAACGTTTCAGGTACTATTGGCGGTAGACGAATGATGGAATAAGTTTTAAGGAACTAGCTCAGAGCTACACTTCAACGTTTGAGCAATGATGACGGGGGAGCAGGGGGATGGGGAAGCAAAGAAAATGAAGAGGATAGAGTAATGCACTTAAATACATCAAAATAAATAGTTAACCTAGGGTTGATGCAGAAATCCTAAAGTTACATGTTATAATGACAATCGATAATCACGAATTTGGGAACTATACCTGAAAGAAACACGTTTTAGTAAAATACAAACACGATACCACAACTTTTTTCTTCAAATAATTATATACCACTCTATATAAAGTAAAAGATAGATTAGTTGACAATACAGAGAAGGTAAACGAAAATGCCGCGGACTTTTACGAAGACACTAAATCAGAATGCAAATGCGGTTGAACAAAAGTAAAATAACTTTAGACAACCGCTGAAAAACTGGAAGCTAAATTTTTTGGGAGTTTTGAAGAACTGTATGCGAAATTTTCATAGAAAACTGTTAAAGGGTTTGTGAAAAATGAAAGAGAAGGTACTGTTACGTCATCATCGAACATTTATTGGTATTGGTGACAATAAATACTATTAGTGCGGGTATCCTACAGTTTTAGTGAAACATTTTTTATGCCGGAGTGCGTGAAGTGACAGTCGTACGCGAACCGTTACCGAAGAGAGTTGTATCAGAGCTTTTGGAAGCGACACCATCACCCGAACGAGCGTGTTCTTGGTTGTCCGCGAAGCTTTTGTGTGTGATTTTTATTGGCCCGAGCAGCACAGGCTTTAAGGTATTTATACCCTTCCTTAAGTAGTTTGTTATAGTTGTTTTTAGTTATTACATAACCGCTCCACTGCCATCGGTATTGCTACAAAAAGCAATTGGTCCTTCCCTATAATTAGCATATCTATATCACCTCATTCATCCCATACAATCCAGGTACTGAGGATGGAAGAACGAATTAATTTACTAACAGAGTTGGCATTATAGTTCAAGCGATACCTTGGTGCATCTTAGAACTAAAAAGTGTTGAGGAAAGTGAACCGTGCCGGGATTTGGACTAAAACCACCAATGCTTGATAGGAAGTTACCTAGACAGATATATTTCAAACAATTCAAAGCAATCGCGGGGACGATGTTCAAACAGCAAGTGCATTGATTGTCGCATTCCAGGTTAGGTTGAATGAAAGCTGCGCTATAAGAAAATGAGCGGATATAAAAGTAGTCATCATTTTACACAAATGTAACTAAGCATATAAATGACCGCGCTTTAAACTTTTATGAGAAATCCAGATTTTGTCTCTTTCATAAATCCTGATGCGGCTTATTGCCTTGTGCTGAAATTCAAAAGAGTCAGTGGAATAAAAAGTTTCAGATTCTATTGTCGGTAGACGAATTATTGACTAAGTCTTAAAGAACTAGCTCTGAACTACACTTCAGCGTTTGAGCGATGAGGAAGAGAGGGTCAGGGGTAAGCAAAGAAAATGAAGAGGATAAAAGTAAATTGAGCACCATTACACCTAAATATATTGAAATAAATATTCAACCTAGGATTGGTGCAGAAACCCTAGGGTCACGTGCTTTAAAGACAATCAATAATCATGAACATGGCAGTTATACCTGAAAGAAACACATTTTAGTAAAATGCAAACACGAGACCACAACTTAAGTCTCAAAATTCAAAAATAAAGCAACCAAAAAAATGTTTTAAAACATCGTTACTTAAAACTTCTAACTTTCACTCAAATAACTATACACCACTCTGTATAAGGTAGGACTACCTCTACAAATATTGGTGTCATATTTAAAAACACGAATCATCAAACGTCAATAAAAATTCCAAGCCAGTTCATACATATAATTGTAAATTAATTATTCATCAACAAAAATATTAAACATCAAGGTGCCAGTTTAAATAATTGACCTTATTTTTGAACTTAAACGGGTTAAAACTAAATATCTGGACAAACCATTTTGTTTTTATCTACGCACAAAGCTTTTTATAATTGTGGTCAGTATGTTAAACTATCTCCTCACTACTACCCAAATAGTTGTAAAAATCTGTAATTCTTGATATTCGGTAGAAACTGGAAAAATTCAGAGGACTATCCACAAGGGTTTTAAACACTTGTTGGATGTGAAAGCTTAACTTCCTGATAGCATACACCTATAAAATCACAGATTTCCATCGGCGATTAAACTGCACCTCGATTCCGCTGTAAGATGTGATGCTTCTTTAAATTTTAGTTACTAATTGTTATATTCTGTAGTTACACTGTGTATTTTAAGAGTCCAAAATTTACAATTAGATTCTAAATACTTTAAGGTTACGCATTGTTAAAAAGAATCGAAAAGGCAGTAGGATTTGCTGTCTCAAGTAAGTTCACATACGTAAATCACATTTTACCTTCAACGTTTTAAAGCCTTTACTAACACGGCTGATTTGTAACTGATCGAGCTTACTTGAATTGGGAAACAATCGACAGCGTGAATTTTAAACTAAAGATAACAAATATCCAAGAATTACCTTTAGTTCGCAAAAAAATACACTACAAAAGCCGTTAAGAATTTTCAATCCACATGCTATACGTACCAAAGTAACACTTTACCGACTGCCGACTACTGTTTCACTTACTCTGACATCGTTAATGCTACAAATTGTGGTCGGTCCTTATTTTATATTCCCGAGGATGAACGAAACCTCCATATGACTTTAATATTACGTCGGAACTCTCCAATAATGCACTTGTAGGTTATACAAGAACGATTAAGACTTATACGTTACGTCGATTTTAGTGAAATTGGAAACTGGTCATATAACGTCCTCTAAAGGTTAGATGACTGACTGTAATTGTTAAGTTCTTGAACGATGTCGGATCAACGTTGGTAGTAATATAATTTTAATTATCGAATTCTTAACTTCTAAATTAATTTTGCTTTGGCTGTGTGTTTAATACATACTTATAAAAATCGATTTGGAAAAGTGTTTTATACATATACCAATAGATTTGGAAAAGTTGCGTATCTGTCAGTAGGCGCCCAGTTCTAATTCTCAATTAATAAATATTCCTTAAGTTATATCTAATGCAAACCTTTAAAGTACGCACGATATGTTAATTTTGCTGGGAGTTGATTCGTTACGCTTATTTTCAGCATAAATTAATTACCCTATTTTTCTCCCTTGTTAATTCAATACCCGCTAGAACAACTTCTGTTTCTACTGTCAAATCCTTTAACATAATTAATAATAAACAGGCTCTCGAATAGATTCTTCGACTTATATCTAGTTGCTTTGAAACAAGTTTATGCTACAATTAAATAGTTTATATCCTGTTTTAATGCAGCTGCCGTAAATAGTTTATATTGCAGTTATTGTACGTTTCTATTCAGATCAATATATGTAACTCAATTTATGAAAATGCGTTTTATTTTAACTGAATTCATTAAACTTGTAAAACAAGAAGACGCCAATTTAAAAATAGTTAAAGCAACTATCTTTATGAAAATAAAATATTATTGGCAACCATGTTTCATTACGGTTTGGAAATCCGCGAAGCTTGACGGGACCTTCCGGAATATTTATTGGGTATTTATGAACTTAGATGCTACATTGATTTAAAATTTTCAACTTAATTCGTACGAATACAAGTGATGACGCAGACGACTTCTTCCATGGTTTCGACTATAGTTATTGCTGTGCGGAATTTCAGTGGACTAAAGATTTTCTGTAAATATTTGTGAATAGTTAGGGCCCGAATAAGAAGTTTCAATTAACATAGTGTTGCAGCTTAGTCAGGAGTAAAGTTGAATGTGAAAGCATTACAAATCTACAGATATTTGAGCCATCTTCTTTTGTTACATGCATGTTGCCAATAGCCTAAAACAAGCCAAAACGATATACAGCGAGATTTCCTTAACCATCTTTTATGAAGAATTTCAAGTGAGACAGAGGAAAGATTGGCCGACATTGCAAAAAAACAAAATGTAAAGGCATCCAATCAAGATGAAAGTGACACGATTTTTAGGAAGAATCTAAATGAAAGTACCGCGAAACTAGAGTTCTCGTTGTTTTAAAAAGACCCTAGTATTTTTATACATATACCAATAGATTTGGAAAAGTTGCGTATCTGTCAGTAGGCGCCCAGTTCTAATTCTCAATTAATAAATATTTCTTAAGTTATATCTAATACAAACCTTTAAAGTACGCACGATATAACGACACCCGTAAGGTGATTGAACTTACCCTAATTATTAAGTTTTGAGAGGTCGTATCAACATTGCGTAGTAGTAAATTTTTAATTACCAAACTCCTAACCTCAAAATCAATTTTGTTTTGGTTATGTGTTTTGGACATATACAAATAGATTTAGAAAAGTTGCGTATCTGCCAGTAGGCGCCCGATCCTAAGTCTAAATTACTAAATATTCCTGTAATTCATAAGTAATATAAAACATATAACTACGCAAAATGTCAGGAATAGCAATGTTATTGAACTTGCTACTACTATAAGTCGATTTTGGTGCAAAGTAGGTACTAAAAGTTTTATGCAGTGAAGTTTGCGTATTTGGACTACATGCCGGAATTATTAAAAGCATTCTGTAAATTTTGTTACTGATTGTCGGAATTAGGATACTTATTTGTTCTTTGTTAATGTTAGATTTAAATGAGATATCTCCATGTTTTTAACACAAATGTGCACGGCTATTGTATATGGAAATTTTAATAGATTTTGCATTATTAGAGGAGTTTGCTATTTGGAATGATATTACCCTGCACAGATATGGTTTGTAAAACCTTTGCAATATTTTATTTGTGCAAAAGAGTAAATATTGAAATTCATACACCTACTATTATTGTAATTGTCTTAGATAAATATTTGATAACTGGAGGGCGTTTTAATTTTTTCAACATATCTCGTCCAGTTTTATCAATAAAGGACGATTCGTTTACATTTTCATGTTTGTCGAGACAAAATTTCATTTTCAATTATACGCCTATCCATTTTATAAATAAAATCAAAAAGTAGTTATCTTAGTCAAGTAAACCGACTTGTTATAATAAGTACAGTTTTATTTAATATTAGATACTGTTATTATGAAACTGGTTCTGCCATCGTTAGTTGTGCAACCGTTGTAATCCGACGTCAGATTTGAAATACAAATGTTAAATGTAAATCAATGAAAGTTCTAAATTAAATTCTAGTAAATGAAGGAGTGACGAGAATTTTTGTATGAATGAAAACATTTGTATTTTGAAGATGCTTCAACTCATATTAATTCTTTTTTGTAAAAAAATAGTTTTGTTTCAATTCCAATTGTGAACAAAAAATGATTCCCGCATTTTAGTACAAGTATCCAGTCAGTATACTGAGATTCCATCTGCATTAGACTTGGGATTAAAGGTTTGGGTGCGTTAAAAATAAATTTGCAGTCTCGTTTTTCAGATCTTGACGTAATCGCTAACATCAATATTTGCAATTTTTTTTGCGTCCACATCGAGTCCTTTACCCCAGAACTTCGAGCGGAAATGATTGAATTGCTGCGTAGCGATATTTTTAAAAAAACAATACGTACACCTATCATCGAATCAACGAATTATTATTGGATGTATGAGCGACCGATGAGTGTAGAAAAGATTCATGTAAGTCTCTTTTCCACCAACTGAAAATTGTAACATTTCTCGGTCTCTATATTTATTCACTTGCTATTTACATCCCTATAGTAGGGGACAAAGAATACTACTATAGTAAGCCTGCTTATCGTAAAAGGTGATTAAAAGGCGCAGCAAACGACAGCAGCCTTGCTGACTAACAGATATTGAAAGAGAGTCGGTTGGTCTCGGGCGATCCTCAATAATTTACAAGGTTGTTGAGGGTTGGCCGTGGCAATTACGGCTTTTTGCTAAAATCTTTAAAAACAGCGTTGTAGAAAGATATGGAAACCTACCACAATATTTCCCTGGTATGCGTGGCCTAAAACACGAACTATGTATGATGGAGAGCTCACAAGTAAAATTCTTTTCCGGAGTTAAAATACTCCCTCATTCGGATCTCCGGGAGGGGGTACTTGTGGCTCGTCATCGTAAGAATATAAAACAACAGTTCAATTTAGTGATAGGGACTTGGAATGTAAGGTCATTACTTAGAGAAGATAAGTTAACGAATTTGTTCGTCGAAATGAAAAAAGGAAAGCTGGACATTTTAGGTATTAGTGAGGTGAGATGACCAGATAGTAATGACTTTTGGAAAGATAATTATGGAATAATTACAACTTCTTCGTATGCACTTTTCAATTTATTCCGATATTATACTTTAACCATATGATGCAATAGTCCTGTTAATAAAATGTAAATTGTTCGTATATTTTTTGCTATGACTCCTAAACTAGTTACAATGGATGAATATTCTCCTGCATACCAATTGATGTTTACTTAATGCACTAGTGTTGCAAATTACTGAAAAGTAAATCTCCTTAATCATAATTATAACATTAAATCCAATTTAGACATGGTGGTCAGAGATAGTCTTGAGTATGCACGAAAAGAAAATATGAAACCATGGATAACAAAAGAATTAAAGCAGAAGCGTACAGAAGTAAACACCACAAAAAATGTGAGACAAGGATAATAATATGTCTTATCTCCGTTAATTTTTAACTTGTACACTAAAGAGGCAATGAATACTGCCAAATGTAGGAAGACATTTGAAATTACTGTGCAGGGTCAAAAATTGACATGGGATAATATGGACACAGTTCTAACAGATACAGTAATGAAAATTAATAAAATAAAACTAAAGTACTAGTATATAAAGTAGGGGACAATAAAACGAAAACTAGAATACCAATAGGAAACGATAGATAAACGATGTCTGATCCATAGGAAGCCAAATAAAGCAAAATGTGGCAAATGCAAAAAATATAAAGCAAAGATTAGCACAAAGCCGTGCAGCATTTAACAAGATAACGCAAATACTATGTTCAAAGACAACAAACATAGACACAAGGAAAAGCTTGCTGAAAGCATGTGCGGTAAAACTTGGACAGGAGGAAAAGCCGACAGAAAAAAGATAGAAGTCTTTAAAATGTGGTTCTACAGACGTATGAGAACATATCATGGACAGACAAAGTTAAGAACAAAGAGGTTCTAGGAACGGTAGGGGTAGAATGAAATATGTGGAAAATAGTAAAAAATAGGAGATAAAGTACGATAGGCCACATACTAAGGCATGAGGGAATATATTAGAAGCAGAGGTAGGAAAAGGAGAGCTAAAGGTTGGCTCAGATTAGACTTTGCACACAGATAGTCAAAGGCGTACGCTGTGGGAATTTCAAAGAAATGTGTAGGCTAGCTCAGAATAGAAATGAATACAGGTACGCCTTCAACCAGTTCCAAGGTCAAAATCTAATGACAAAAGCAAATAATTGTACTTAAAGCTGATGATTATTATAAACAACTGCAGGTATTGGTTTTGCAATATTCTCAACTAATGTTGATTGTGCGAAAGGATTAATTGGAAAACTATTAATTCGGCAAATGTCTCAGTGTTGGGGGATCTTGGTAGCCACATAACGCTTAACCGCCTTCACATATAACTGAATATTGCCGAAGTAGAGAACAAGGAAGAACAGCTGCTGTGTTCGAAGACAACAAACATAAAAGCAGGGAATTGTTGAAAGCATTTACGTAGAGCACAGCACTATACGGCTATGAAATAGAGACAGTAGAAGAAGCAGACCCTTTTTGAATGCTGTGCTCCAGGTGTATGATGATAATAGCATGGACAGACAAAGTTAATAACAAAGAGGTTCTAGAAATAGTGAGGACGAAAATTCTCTGTGGAAAACAAAATAAAATAGGAGAAGTAGGAGGACGTGATACGTTTTATGGCATTTGGTGAATAGTACGGGATATATTGTAATCAGAGATAGAAAAAAGAGAGATAGATGTTGATCCAGATCAGAATAATACACACAGATAGTAAAATATGTAGGCTCTAGGAATTTCAAGAAAACATGTAGTTTGCTCAGAATAGGAAACATTGGAGGTGCGCGTCTAACCAGTTCCAGGACTGAAGATCTAATGATGATGATGATAATGATAATTATAATGTTTAGTTTCATTACGAAAATTATATATGTAACTTGGTTATTATTAGCTTTTAGGACAAATGACATTTCATAGATTACATTAGGTATGCTACATATTGTGTTTCTTAATTGTTCACTAAATAAAAGCATCCGATTACTATTTTGTATGATTTACTTACATTTTACAATGTAATCAAAATACAATTTGGCGGGTCCGGTATTGATCATGTCCGGTTAACTCGGTTGGTGATGCTTACGGGCCGCTGTTCGTAGGTGAGCCATATTTTGTTAACCCCAGGTCTAAATGATAACGCCCAAAGACTTAGTTTTATTACATACTTATTAAGTAAAATTAGCATTTGCGTTGAATGATTTTTGTTTGCTACAATTCATTTTTACGTTTGTTTGGTGCCTTTCCCTAATCCTGTTATCCGTCTACAGGATCTAAACTTATTTGAGTTTTGTTTCCCATTCTGTAATATTTAACAGAGCCCTGCACAAAAAACTACTCTGTAAGCTTTTCTCTTGTGCTTTCTCTTAGTTTAAAAGCTCAATTTGTACCAAAGTTTTTCAGATGGGGTCGGCCCAACGAATAGTGCCGCATGTTTCTGTGTATTGTAGATCCGTGTAATAAATGTGTTGCGTCAGTAACGTCTATTTTCAGGAAGTGCTGGAACAACCTTAATATTATTTTAAGTTATGTTGAACGTGGTTCAAACTATTTGAATATTTGAACAGGTAATTGAATCACAACAGAAACTAATATTCAAAAGTGGGATATGGAATTAGTTCGTTATGTAGGCGGTATGAAACGCTTTAAAGCCAAATTTTTACTGGACCAATTCAAAAGCATGCGAAATTGATAATTCGCTGTTCTTTGATTCATACTCAACAACTCCATAACATTTTGAACTATCACTTTGTCACTGTTAATTGATTGACTACTTTGGGTTAATTTCACCTCTTACTAAAGCACACAAAGTTCTTGATGCAGTTAACCAACCCCGAGCATATTACCTTGCTGAAGATGCACTTGTTCATTAATTCATAACGTACCTGCATTTAAGCTATGGTTATAACTACATGTGTTTTAATACATCTTTTTGTATTAATTTAAAACAGTGCTCATTTTCGAGCGAATAATAGAGATAGCAGATTTGAACGCCTTAAGCAGCTGCATCTGTAGTTATAAAGTTTACGCGAAACACATGCAGACGATGGTTTTCTTTGTGCTCAGATTCTACTGACTTGATTTCTATCTCGTTTAATAATAATTATTGTTTTATGCTAAACATGAGACACTTTTCCTATTTAACAAGGTGTCTACTGATTGATTGGGGTTAAGGAGGTTGATATAAATGTGTGATAAAATATGCAAATTATAATGAAGGACCAATTGCTTTTATAGCAATAACGATAATGGTGGAGCGGTTATGTAATAACAAACAAAAAACTACATCAAACTACTTAGTAAAGGGTATAAATACCTTAAGTCCTGCGCCGCTGGGGGCAATAGACACTTTCACGCACAAAAGCTTTTACGGAGAACCAGAAACACGCACGAAAATGGTGTCGGTCTCGCTTTCAAAGCTCTAACACAACCGTCCTTTTCAAGGGTTCGAAGGCGACTTGCTTCGTTAAAGGCTCGAGTACGACTGTCACTTTATGCACTGTTATTGCCGGTATATAAAATGTTTCACTCAAACTGTAGGATGCACGCACAAAGTATTTATTGTCACAAAATACCGAATTGTTCGATGACGACGTAACATACCGCCCACCAAATTCATAGAATTTTGAAAAGGAGGAAGTAGGTTGGGTGAAGGAAATCACATGGGATTTGACCTTGCTAGGAAAGGAGGTAACGAAAGATAGGGTGGTGCACTACAGCGAGCGATATTACCAACTATGCAAAAAAAATATATATGTAAATAAGCAAATATGTAAAAATAATATACTACTATACATGTAAAAATGTGTATATACATCTAAACATAAAATAAAATTAAAATACCGGTAGCGGCGCTAGTTTGACCAAAGGTCGTTTTAGTGTGCCATGTGCCGTTTTGACTTCAGCGACACGTATAATACCGTCCGCACCGGGAAAAGTATTAATAATACGACCAAACTTCCATTGAAGTGGAGAAAGCTGGTCGTCCTTGACGAGGACAATAGTGTCCTTTTCCACTTGTCGGACACCTACCTTAGAGTGCCATTTAACCTTCTGGTTCAGAGTATGTAAGTACTCATGGCTCCAGCGAGCCCAAAATCTTGGTGGAGTTTTTGCAGGAGTTTCCACCTGCTTTTAATGGTACAACGTTGGTTAAATGGTCCTCATCTGGTGGTGCAGAAAGAGGCTCCATAGTTAGGAAATGACCTGGTGTTAGGCAACGCAAGTCATTTGGATCCGAACTCAAAGCGCAGAGTGGCCTTGAATTTAGCACAGATTCAATTTGTGTAAGAACTGTGTACAGTTCCTCAAAGGTAAGTTTTTGTTCGCCGATTACGCGAGATAGGTGTGTCTTTACCGACTTAACACCGCTTTCCCACAAGCCACCGAAGTGAGGGGCGCTAGGTGGATTAAACGACCACTTTATCCTTTCTGAGGTTACTGCACTATGCAGATAACTCGTAAGCTGACGATAGGCACCTACAAAATTAGTACCGCAATCGCTAAATATTTGAGAACAGCGTCCTCGACGTGCTATAAATCGTCGCAAAGCGGCAAGAAACGCGTCTGCCGACAAATCCGAAACAAGTTCAATATGTGCTGCCTTAGTGGCAAAACAAACAAAAATACAAATATAGGCCTTAAGAGTTTTAGAGCCTCGCAGGCGGTTAGCCTTTATTAAAGAGGGCCAGCAAAATCAACACCAACAATACTGAACGGTTTGATTTGGGTAATACGTGCTGCCGGTAGGTCTCCCATAGGAGGAGTTACCAGGACCGGTTTGGTACGAAAACATCTATGACAGGATGATAAATAATTTCTGATTGAATGTTTAATAGAAAGGATCCAGAAATTCTGTTGGATAAGATACGCTGTGGTATTAACACCGGGATGGCAATACCTTTCATGAGTTGACAGAATGATAAGTTCGGTTAATCGGTGCCGCTGAGGCAATAACGCAGGAAACTTTTCGGAATAGGAAAGCGAAGAATGTGTCAAGCGCCCACCTACTCTTAAGATGTTTTGTGGATCAACAAATGGCGAAAGTTTTCGCAAGCTTTTAGGTAATTTACGGTTTGCCTTAATCGAAGCTATTTCCTTTAAAAATGTAACATTTTGTACATGCCGAACGATAATCATGAGAGCATTGTGTAGTTCAATGTCTGTTAAGGGACCCGTATGACGTTGAGCCATGGGTTTAGAAAATCTATAAATGTAAGCCACGATGCCTTGGATTTTATATAACGATGAAAAGCGACTTAGTAAAATGTCAATGACGTTTGGATCTGTTTGAGCGACAAATGTTAGGATCTTCTTTTCCGTAGTTACCTCAGCAATTGAGGTTGACAATGTTGGTTGAGGCGGCCACGAGTCACTAGGGTAGTGAAGCCATTCAGGCCCCGCCCACCATAGCGAACATGAAATAACCGCGCTTGGCATTAATCCCCGAGATGCAGGATCAGCCGGATTATGCGAAGATTTAATATAAAACCATCGGCTAGGTGCAATGATTTCTTGAATGTGGCTAACACGGTTTGCCACAAAAGTTTTCCAACGAAAAGGTGGAGAACGTATCCAAGTGAGAGCGACCGTAGAATCACTCCACGCTGAAACATCGGAGATGTCAATCAAGCCTTGATAAGACCGAATGGTAAAAGAAAGTAAATCGGTTAATAAAACGGCGGCACATAATTCCAAACGTGGAATTGAAATGCGCTTAATTGGAGCTACTTTGGTTTTAGCGGTTACAAATTGTACAGTTATTTCTCCAGTAGTTTGATTTATGAACTGAAATACACTACCGCTGCATACCCTACCTCGCTAGCATCGCAAAACCCATGCAAATGACAAGTAAAAGGATCCGAAGGGGGTAAACAACGTGGTAACTTTAATGACGATAATAACGGCAACTCTTCTTGATACTGCTGCCATTGAGACGAAATGTCTGCTGGTGGGATGTCATCCCAATTTAAACCTAACATCCACAGATGCTGGATTAGGCGTTTTGCAAAAAGTGTTAGTGGGGCTAAAAATCCTAATGGATCATATATTCTGGCAACTTGTGAAAGTATGTTGCGCTTTGTACATATTTGGTTTAATGGTTTAACCCGAAACGAGAAAATATCTTCTGTAGGGACCATTGAAGACCTAATATTTTTATTGATTCGTCCGAATCGAAATCGAGAGAAGTATATTGGCAAAATCTGACGGAATGCCTTCCAAAATAGAAACTGAATTAGAACTCCATTTTCGAAGTTCAAAACCAGCCAAATGTAAAAGTCGAATAAGTTGATCTTTAATTTCGCGGGCCGATTGTATAGAATCTCCACCGGCGACGAAATCATCAATATATAGATTTGACCGTATAGCGTCAGCGGCTAACGGAAACCTTTGCCTTCGTCAATGGCTAATTGCTGAAGAGTTTTAATGCTAGATAAGGCGATGACTTAATACCGTAGGTCACTGTATTAAGCTGATATGTCTGGATGGGTTCTTCTGCGGAGAACCGCCAAACAATTAATTGAAACTTTCGATGTTCTTCGGTAACCAAAATTTGTCGATACATTTGGCGAACATCACAAGTAAAACGAAACGATGAGTACGAAATTTCAGTAAGATTGACGAAATGTCGTTTTGGAGACTAGGTCCAGCCAGTTGAGTGTCATTAAGTGACACGTTGTTTTTAGCCTTTGCAGAGGCGTCAAAACCACACGAATTTTAGAAGTATGACCTTCCTCTTTAAACACAGGGTGATGGGGTAAAAAATAATTATCGTTCCCAACGGGCGGAGAATCGAGTAATGCCATATGACCCGCATCAAGATAGTCCTGCATGAAATTGTTGTATTGGGCGCGTAGCTCCGGTTGAGCATGCAATTTGCGCTCCAACGAAAATAGTCTTTTTTTAGCCATCTCAAAGCAATTATCAAAAACGGGCAAAGTATCGTTGAACGGTAACGCAACAATAAAACGACCGCTAGGGTCACGAGAAAACGTGTTTTCAAAAATCAAATCTGCCTTTTCTTCTTCTGGAGAAGTATAAGGCTTGATGGCAATTCTTCTATCTCCCAAAACCGCCTTAGGGTCTGGTCGATAGGATCTTCTACAGAAGTAAAAATGCTTGGACAGTATCAGACTGCAAGCTTTTGTGGGACCAATAATAGTCCAACCAAAATTGTATTTATGGCGGCAGGCTGAAGAAATTTGCCATGTATAACACCGCCATTGATGATGAACGGATAAACATCTGCTCCAAGGAGCATGTCAATAGTTCCTGGAGAGTTCCAGGTCGGGTCTGCAAAGTGCAGGCCGCATAAGTGTTCCCAATTATTAGGAACTTCAACGCTAGGTAATTTGCCAGATATTGACGAAAGCACAAAAGTTGTGACTTCTAGAGATTTTTCAGAGTCTAACATAGAGCGAATGGTGCAGCTGACGGCACCCCTATTGACTGCTGAAGTTGTCTGCCCAAGTCCATAAATCGGAACTTGAGAACGTATGCGTGGAAGCCAAAGTTTGCTCACGCAATCGTCTCGAATAAAGCTAGCTTGGGAACCAGGATCTAAGAGTACCCTGATCGGTTTGTATCTACCAGAACGATCTTGAACTTCCACAACAGCAGTGGAGAGTAAGACAGTAACCCCAAGATTTGAATTCGTCTGTGAAGACAAAACATTTGCCGGAATAGGAGAGGCTGACTGCGTCCTATTGGCATTTTTATGCATGTGTGTAGCGGTCGGTTCAGCTGAACGGCTAGAAGCAGGTTGCGATTCAAAATGTAGCAAGGTATGATGCGGCTTGGCGCAAGTTCGACAGGAATTATAAGATTTGCATTGCATGGACGCATGGTCTGTTCGTAAGCAATTTAAACAAAGGCGTAAGCGTTTGACAATGTCGAAACGTTCTGTCGGAGTTTTCTTTAGAAACGATTGACATCTGTAAATTAAGTGATTGCCCTTGCAGGAAGGACAATGGTGCGAAAATGAATTATTTGAGTCACTGGAGCTACTTGGTGTGTCCAGTGAAACTACGTTAGAAGAAACCTTTGATTTAAATTGAAACGCTGAGGATTTCTTAGGCACCGATGTGTGCGATGTATGGACAGTCGTCGAATAAGAAACAGGTGCGGTTGAAGAAAAGGTTTCAACGCTGCACATTGTTGGGTTAAAAATATCTCAAATCCTCGAAATTAGGTATTTGCTTCGGATCCGATTGGAGTTCGAAGCGTTTTCTAGTGAACGGATCAAGTTTTTCTAAAAGCAAATCGACCAGAATAAAGTTCCAATGTTCAGTGGGAAACTTTAAGTTAGTTAGAACAGCAAGGTTCTCCGAAAAACAATCAATAAGTACCCTAAGTTTCTTAGGGTCTTCTGATTTTAAAGGTAGAAAGTCTTTCATTGCTTTCCAATGCAAAGTTGCCAATAAACGCGGATTGCTAAATCTCTCACGCAAGGCGTTATAGGAAATAATAAAATTATCCCCGAAATGGGTACAGATTTAACGATTCTTAAAGACTCCCGGTACAACAACTGATAAGATAATTTAATTTTCGATATTGGACAGCGACGCGTTATTATAGACCAGGCTGTCAAATAAATCGATGAAAGATGAAAATTCAGTTACCTCATTATTAAAAATTTGAAGCTTTAACGGTAACAATTTTGATACCGTGCTGCTTGGAGCATTTTCTGTAATTTGTGGTGCTTTCATTTCTTGCATCGTATCGAGATGCAGCAGTATGAAAAATAAGCGGAATCTACTTCCTTCCGTACAGCGTTGTAATTTAATGAGTCTACCTCGTCACATGAGGCCAAGACAGCGACTAAAATTGTATTGAAATTTGCATAAAGGTCATGTATTCCCTTGTTTGAATAAGGAACAATGCCTTTAAACTTGGGTCACTTTGTATAGAATTACAAAGCTCAAATATTTCTAAAATCCGTGTTTTCAGTAATTGGAGTTCTACCACATGTGCTTTCTTTGGAGCCATTCTCAAAGATTCTGAAAGGACTACAATAAACTGTTGTAAAACGGTAAAGCTAAATGTGCACTGAGAAATATTAAAATATTATGAGTTGTTCAAAGCACGAAAAATGTAAAATAGGGTATAACCAATAAATCACGTTTTATGACTAACGGTTCGTCAAACAAAAGCGTGAATATAAGATGTACCGCTTAACAACCCGAGCGGCTTACCATCAAAAGCTCACAGAAACGTTTAAAACATGTGGCTTAACATATTTGCCGAAAGATGCAACTTTACAACCTTATTCCTCTGCAGATATTTTCAATATTGTAATACAAAACGTGCAATAGCTTTTAAATACAAAGCAAATCCCTTTACCTTTCTTGTTTAAGAAGTATAAAGCGATTTATAGTTTTCAGGTTGCTTTCTGTTTTATGCCGCTAAAATGAATTTAAAACTGAAAACTGACAAATTTTATATTATGAATTTCTTTGTAATTAAAACGCTTGCTGGTTTCAATTACGGCGAAATCGCTTAATTTAATCTAAAGACAGTATAAATAATGTTTACACATTTTAACCCGCTAAATATGGGCTTCAAGCACAAATTTAAAACTGAAATATTAATTAATTAAAACTCGCTGAAATGCACAATAATATTTAATTTAGGACATGTGTAACCACAGGACTAATGAATCCGGATCGACTTATAGGGCCAATGATTGATTGGGGTTAAGGAGGTTGATATAAATGTGTGATAAAATATGCAAATTATAATGAAGGACCAATTGCTTTTATAGCAATAACGATAATGGTGGAGCGGTTATGTAATAACAAACAAAAAAACTACATCAAACTACTTAGTAAAAGGGTATAAATACCTTAAGTCCTGCGCCGCTGGGGGCAATAGACACTTTCACGCACAAAAGCTTTTACGGAGAACCAGAAACACGCACGAAAATGGTGTCGGTCTCGCTTTCAAAGCTCTAACACAACCGTCCTTTTCAAGGGTTCGAAGGCGACTTGCTTCGTTAAAGGCTCGAGTACGACTGTCACTTTATGCACTGTTATTGCCGGTATATAAAATGTTTCACTCAAACTGTAGGATGCACGCACAAAGTATTTATTGTCACAAAATACCGAATTGTTCGATGACGACGTAACATCTACCCTTCAACAATGATTAACTATAGGGTAATTAAATAATCATCGATCGCTTACATTATGCAATTATGGAGTATAATTAATGATGTGGTTTCCTAGTAAAGTGATTAATTGCTGCCTAAGGGCTACTAGATAGGAGCAAATCAGTACTGACCTTTCCATATCTTCTATCATTTGAAATTTTTGCGAGTACATTAGTGTGCTCTTTGATATGCACTGCCTTTTTGTGTATGTCTAGTACGGAAATCTTGTAGTTTCAAATTATTATAATCAGATCTAATAAGTAGTTTGAGTTTGCGGGTTAATAAAAAAAGTTAGCCAAGAGCATGTCGAGCTCGCACTATAAGGCTTCCGTACCAATACTACAGTGAGCAATCAATAAACCAAATTAAGCCGTTTTTAATCTATAGGAACATTGTGGTACAATTTGAATAAAAATGAATAAAAACCCTTACCCACAAAAAATATTTAAAATACTAGATTCGTATTTCGACCACTATGTGGTCATCATCAGTAGGAATGTGCATTTAAATAATAATTAGCTGTTGTTCCGGAACACTTCAGAGAATATTTTCCTCACCACTTAGGCTGAAGTAAACTTTCCCAACATACAATTTACTATGTTGCTTTATACACTATCGAGGATATTCTCCTCATCCGCAGGCGGGTGTTCTCCACAACAAACAAGTGAATTGTGACGTTATAACTAAAATCTACTTAATTTATATTAATTCTAAATCTGATGAAGCGGAACCAAATTAATCTTGTTTTCTCATTGGTTGTTGACCAATAAGGAAAGCAAGGCAGATGAGTCTATGTAGGGATGGACTCGGGCCGGGCTTTTAATAAGCCCGGCCCGGCCCGACGTAGAAAGGTAACCGTCCCGGCCCGAGGCCCGACCCGGGCCGGCCCGACTTTTATTCAGCAAATGAGAAGATATTTTTTTCTGTTGTGTTCAACAAGTAACTATCACACTTTTGTTTAATTTAAGAGTATAATGATTTTGAATTACAATCAAGATACTTGTAGAACTATCGTAGTATATCATTTGATTTCTGATTCTGTTACGTACATAGGCGTAGCCGGAAGAAAACTAAGTACCAGGCTAACTATTAAAGGCGGAAAGTGGAGGGATTCGCCTACATATCAAAAAAAAACAAAAACGTATTGCCCACGATTATCTATTAACAAATAAAAATAAATAACGGATTCTGTACAAACAAGCAAGAGCAATAAATTAAGCTTTACTATTTCAAAGCAAACAGTTAGGTGATATGAACAATTTAGTATATTAGATACGAAGTGTACATCTCGTATTTACACAAAATAAAATTAATTAGTAGTAAATAAACCTGTGAGAGCTTTTGTCAAGCGTTCTTAAAGCTTCACCTAATACTTTTTGTAAAATAACTAATTAGTAGGAAAGAATTAACGCGTGGGAGCTTTTGTCAGATATCTTTTAAATCGTACATAGTACCGTTTGTAAAACATACTAATCAGTACAAAGGAATAAGCGTGTGTCTGTCCAATATTTTTAACACAGGTACATCACACATGTAGAGCGATAATATCGATTAGCAGCAACGAACAATAGTTCTACAATGTGACATTTCTTGTCACATAACTACACCAAACTTGATACGGAATATCCCATTGACACACACAAAAAAAAACGAGTTGCATACCTGTAGGTGTCCGGATACTTCGCTTGAAAACCGTCGGGAGTGAACCAACACAGAAACGCCGCGGTATTCAGGATCCATTCACCCTCGCATCGTAGCTACAGCAACGACCTACAGACAAAAGCAGTTGGTCTACAGAAAGGAAAAACCCATTTGGCCTCCAGCTAAAAAAGCAATCCACGCAAGACACCTCCCAGTTGTCGAACAGAAAATAAACAGACGTGCATTGCTTTTGAAATACTATGACGAATAATGTAGAAAATATGTCGACGCACAAGCTGTAGAAGCAAATTTAACAATGGTTCAAATAACACGAATTCCAACTGCAAATTCTCGCTTATCGAAGCGCGATTAAAACTGGAAAACCCGGGTTTTATCAGATAGTGTGCGACCTTATTTCTACAAGTCTTTACATTGAAACAATAGAGAAAATCATTATAGACGGTCGTAATGTTTACCAAGATAACGGGTACCTGAAACAGGATATAACTATTTAGTTGTTGCATAAACTTGTTGTTTCAAAGCAACTAGATTTAAGTTGAGGAATTTATTCGAGAGCGTGTTTATTATTAACTACGTTGAAGGATTTAACAGTAGAAACAGAATTAGTCGAGTGGGTATTGAATTAATAAAAGAGAAAAATAGCATAATTAATTTATGCTGAAAATAAACGTAACAATTCTTTAAAAAATCCTAGAAATAGGTAACAAAGGTACAAAATGTTTAGCAATTTTCAATTTTATGAAATTGTACGCTTAACGTACCTTATAACCTTTATAATAAATTTGCGTCCGCTCTATTTTGTCGTTTCTACTTCAAAGAATTTTACTAAAATTACCTACTTGAAATTAGAGAGTTGTTGCAAACTCATTCCAAGCAGACTTTATTAAAAGAACCTTCAAATAAAGTATCATTTTTTAAAAGTTTGCATCCAATCTAAAGGAGTGCTACTGCAAGTGATTTTTCCCTTACTCTTTATTCTGACATTATAACTGATTTTGTTTTTATATATATGTTGTGGCGTCAGTGTAACTTTTTTTTTCTTAATGGGCGCCAGTGAACAAAAATCTTCCGACATAGCTAGGGGTCTATTTCTGGGTAGAGCAATAAGAAGAGGGGGGAGAGTAAGTCGAATTTTGTTTGCTAACCACAGCTAAACTAAATTAACTAGGCGCCACCAAGTCCTGAGATAATCACGATAATAGCAGAGCACAGTTCTAAGGGCGGACGTGGAAACCCAAAGATAAAACGATCGCCTTCGTTAACAAAAACTTGTCTTACAAAAATAAGACGCATCTCCTATAAGAAATTGCAAAGATTAAATAAATAAAAAAGTAGAACACTATTTGTGTCCTATAAAAATATCAAAAATAAAAAAATGTTTATCCAATATGATATTGGCACAAAATTATTACTCATAAATTTTACCTTTGTGTAATCAGATTTGATCGCACTTGACCAAAATAAAAGCCTCAACGTTTAACTAATTGTTTACTAAAAAAAACTCTCTTTTTTAAAATTTCGGAACTTTTTAACAAGTAAAAAAATTTTCATCATTAGAATCTATATCAGAGTCGAGGTTTTGACTTTTTAAAACAACCAACTACACTTTAAACATGAATCTGCTTTAAACATTTGAGTGAAAATAATTTGTAAACATAATACACTGAATTAACGTTCTAACCTGGGCAGATCTTTTCAGGTAGATTACAGTTTCTAAATTCTTACACAGCGTGTCTTTAAATTTTCAGATTTAAATTTTATAATTTACATGTAGATAAATGCTAATTACAAAAATAGGAATGTTTAGTTTAAATTCAATGACAGCTGCACGAAGCACCTGCTTTCATGACAACATCTGTCAACTGTGCAACACAAAAAAAATATGACGTCGAAAACATACGTTGAAATTATCTAAGGTTCAGATGGAGCAAAGCTTGTAATTATATAAACCTAACTTGACAAAATTTCGTTCTACGGCTTATAAAACCAGTTCAACAATAATTGAGAATTACACAGATTACATGTTGAAAACACAATAGCAACTTTACGTGCTTTATATGATAGTCTGTTTATCAAATTTTTATGGCATTCAAAACACATGCATGAAATATCTTATATCTAATAACGAACCAAACTGCCTCTGTTGCTCCACGACAAATCGAGATGGAAATTCATATTCTTCAAGCAAGGTTACTAGCCATTTCTAATTTGGGACGACTGCAATCAAAACCAACATCCATAATTCTTAGTTGACGAATTCTTAGTTAACAAATTCTTAGTAGACAAATTCTAAATTGACAAATCTTAAGTGACGAATCCTAAATGACGAATTCTAAATGATGAATTCTACATGACAAATCCTACATGACGAATCCTACATGACGAATCCTACATGACGAATCCTACATGACGAATCCTACATGACGAATCCTACATGACGAATCCCACATAACGCGCTAAATAAATGAAACCAAATTAAATTAGTTCGTAAAATATATACTTTACCAACCGTTAGTAGAAGGTATCAAAATAGTTTCAGGTCTAGCACGAGCTGACCTGCTTACATTAGTAATTTATTCAAAGGTCGCCTGCCTCTAGCCGGGAATACATCTTGATAAGGCGGTTGCTAGCGAGCGACTAACTCGACGAAACAAGAACCGAATGATAGCGACGTTAGAGGTGGGGAATACGAAAGAAACAGCTAGAGATGCTTGACGAAGTAACTTTATGTCACACAGATATTTTAATATAAGAAGATTAATAAGGAATAAGGCACGCTTAGCGCATTATCCTCGTAATTCAACGCGAATAATTATTGCTGAAATTAAACATGTTACAACATATATGTTTAGTATTTTATATCTATAGGTTATGTTTTAAAAATGAATAAAGGATTAATCTCTTTTGTGTAAGGTGACCCAAAAAAAACATGTTTAACTATATTGGAACAAATCAAAGAAATTGTATTCACACAAAGATGAACCTTTTTTCATTATTTGAGTCTTTTATTTCCCACTGATTCGATAACATTTGTATGTGTTGTAAAAGTGTTTTCACGGAATACTTTTCGAGTTTACTTCAAGACACTGTTTTTACTTCTTTCCAAGCATATAGCATATCTGATTTCAAAAGGATTTTTACTGTTTACTTCTCGGAAAAGCATTACAAAACAGCATCCTCGTATTTAGAGCGTTGACGTTTTATATCTTTTTCGTGTTATAAACTTGGACATTATATTTCTAAATTTAATTACGGAAACAGCACTACAAAAATTTTCGCTATATTTATACAAAAAGCAAACAATTATATGTAAGTTTGTGCGTTAGGCATTTGGCAAAAGTCAAAATTAAGGCGCCTTAAATAAAAACATTCCCTGCCTGTATTTAAATTAAATAAAGGTGTCCTGTATTTTAATAAAGTACAAACATTAAAGGTGTAATTGCGCATGTGTAAATGTCAAATAAGGGAAAACTTTAATAAAAAATTAGTAAAATGAACGTTGCAATAACTCTCTAGTGTTTTAGGCGGTAGACATAAATTATACACGCGATTGATAATATCGACGTTCGCCGAATGATTAAAATTTGAAGTATATACATGTACATAATATAAATCGTGCAAACTTTTGAATTATGAATAAATCACCTAGTTTGATGTACCTGGGCATTTTTAACTTGTCTAAAGTACAACATGAAAAACATTAAGTAGGACTAGAAAAAAATATTCAGTATAAGAAGTGAGTTATAATATCACGTCTCCTTTACACTAAACAAGACGAAAAACTGATTATTAATGGGTTCATGAAGACACTACGTAAAAATATAATTAAGAACGTTTAATTACTCAATGTGATATAGAAGTAAAGAGACGATAGAGTATCTACTCGTGCGTTTTTCGGCCCGAAAAGTTCGGGCCGGCCCGAGTCGTTTGGCCCGGCCGGCCCGAATAAAGTAGTCAACGGCCCGGCCCTGATTAAAAAGGGTTAAAAGGTGTTTAACAATTTTAATTGATTCGTAGGCATTTAAGAAGGAAAACGTTGGTACCGCTTTTAACAATTTATCGTTTTCTAGTTTAACGGGGTGGCTGGTTTAAAAAATATTTTTGGCGACCTTAGACCTTTCGTATTTCCCATATTTGAAATGAGCAATGAGCTCTTTAAACCTCGTTTTATATTCCTTTTAATCTGACGAATATATTTTTAAAAACACCCTGGCCCTGAACAACTAATTTCATAAATCCCCGACTTTTGCAATTTTTCCACTTTGTCTTTTGAATTACCTAGCAAATCTTTAATTTTATTAGTATTGCTGATAGCAATTTTGAAATTAATCTATTTAAATATTTCATCAAGACCTTTGTGGTTTTGTGAAACGGAAGTTTAACATATTTAACATTATTGTTAGAGGTGGTCGATTACAAAGTCGTTGATTTACGAATGTTAATTCTGTGTTTACACTTTCTAAAAATATTATCTATAATATCAGAAGAGAAACCATTGTAATTCGCTATTTGTTTAATAAGAGCAAATTCCTTATTAAATCTGTTTTTATTTAAAGGGAAATTCAATAATCTATTAATTAAAAAGTTAAATGAAGCCAACTTATTTATGTTACATACTATGATTGGAGGAAGACAAAATAAAGCGATTTACATTAGTTTCTTTTTTATAAATGTCAAATTTTAATTTATTACCATTTCTAATTACTAATGTATCTAAAAAAGGCAATTGTCCATTAGTTTCTAGTTTATACGTAAATTTTATACTTTGAAATTTTGAACTCAATTCTTTAAGAAAATCATCTACATTTGATTTAGACGTGTCAAAAACTGCAAAAATATCATCTACGTACCTCAACCATATTCTTGGGAAGTATTTGGAGTTTTCTTTTAACTCGGTCTCAAAGCGAAACATAAATAAACTTGTTATGAAAGGTGATAGGCTACTTCCCATTGCAGTGCCTTCATGTTGTTCGTACAACTTGTTGTTGAATCGAAAACAGTTCTAGGACATGCAATGCGAAACAAGCTTGATATAGTCCTCAACTTTATCATCATCAATATCACTATCTATCAGAACACTTTAAATATGTCAAAGTACGTGGCATTGGAACACTAGGGAATAGTGAACTGATATCAAATGAAACTAAGATTTCGTTCTCTTCTAATGTGATATTTTTTACTTTATTAATAAACTCTAAAGAGTTTTGTACAGATAAACTGTTAAACTTTAAATTCTTAAATTCATTTGTTAGCCACCGTAATAAATAGTAAGTCGGTGAGTTGATACCTGAAACTATTGGTCTCATCGATTTATTATTTTTGTGAATTTTTAGTAAACAGTAAAGTTTTGGCCTTTCAGGATTTGAAATTGTCAATTTTATGTGGTTTGGACATTCTTCTAAAACTGACTGTTGATTTAATCATTTTATTTAATAGAACCTCATTCTTACGTTTTTTGACTATTGGTCTATAAGGATCCTCAGACAGAATAGTTTCTACTCTATCAACATAGTTTAGTTTATCCAGAATAACCAACTTATTTCCCTTGTCAGCCTTTAAATAATAACAATCTTTTTGTTGTACATCTTTAATAATCAGATGATCTTTCCTTGTTTGTTCTGAAGCATTCCCTGCGTAAGTGCGTAAGTTGTCCGAAAGTTGACTTTTGCATGCGTTTCCAATATAGTTTTTTGTATTGTCATCTAATTTTGAAATGGATTTGTCGATGCCAGCAATAATGTCTTCCAAAGGAGTTTTCAAATGATCTACTCCAAATTTTGGGCATAGATCACTTCATTATTAAACATTTTCGACGATTCGTTAACAACTATTAACTCTAATAGAGTTGAAGTAATTTCCTGTTTTTTAGGGGGTACATTGACATTTTGTTTCTTTAAAAGAATCTTCAACTTTGTGTTTTGACTATTAATTTTGTCCAACAATTTATGATTGTTGACTTCAAAAACAAATCTCTGGATATTACTCCATTCCTGAAAAGCGGATTCGGACAAATTGCACGTTAGTGCTAGGTTCAATTTATACGTTTCCAGTTCCAGTCTACTAAGCTTACTATACAGATATTTGATTTCTAAATTAAGCCATTTATCTTTTGCAAATTGATTATTGCGTTACTACGTTTACAATTACTGCTGATTTTTACGTTTATGAAATTTAGAAAAACTTTATGGGCGTTACAGCTTTTTAGAAATCGAATAAACTTAAGAAGATTGCTTTTCACAAATATTTAATGGAAATAAAATGCGCCCAAGGCTTGTCTAATTTGTTACCAGTGTTCACTTTATTTTTGTTCTTAAAATAACTTCGACAGAGTATTTCTTAACTTGATTGTCAATCGTTCGTCTAAAGAGCTAGGATGTATTGGCAATACATGCGGTTTTTTAACTTGTTAGATTAACTACTTCTTTTCATATAGTAACAGTGATTCCGAAGAAACGGACGAAGCTATTAAACAAAGAATGCATTGATTGATATCCACAAGAGTGTAAAGAACGTTATAGAGCATTCAAAGGGCGATTCTCACATTGAAACTTAGAAAGTTCTTGAACAATTATAGTTAATTATACAAACCGTCGATCCGATGGTCAATTGAGTCTAAGTATTAATCCACAAATTATATGAATTAAAACCATAAGGCCGATTGCTAAAATAACTACGCCTAATATCTATATAAATTATGATAGGTGTAGAGGTACTGCTTGTGTAAATTAGTTAAGAGTGTATAGCTAAATTAGGAGGTCGAATTTAGTAATAAATATAGTCTGATCGTGGTATTAAAGTAAACTAGTGCGGTAAATCGTTGTTAGTGATCTCTGTAGAGGCGTTTAGATACATTATTGACTTTGGAAATAATCGCCAATAATAAGATATTTTGCATGCGATACAAAATAGTACATTAAAGTTCATTACAACATGAAGTCCTATATGACATATTCTGGAACCGCGAATCGTATTTAGGTGGCATTTGTTGTGCAAGAAGTAGGTGGTGGGTATTTACCGATAGAAATACAGCAAAACATTTACTTGTGAATTTAAATCGTACAGTTTCTGGTTTCTAATATTTATAGAATTAAAATTATTTAGTAGTAAACATTAGCTTAAATTTATATTTTAGTGGAAAATAAAGTTGATCAAATTTATCATTTGCAACATACATCGACGTAGCAGGACGGACAATACAAGAATGATCGGGCTCGATCGGTGAGTAGACGGAGTTTTATAATTACCAAAAATAAAGAAAAGGCCTGAGATAAATAATAGGAATTAACAGTGCTTATTAATACATATAATTGCCCTAAATGACATTTTGGAGAGACATAAAAGCGTAGTATACCCAAAAACGAAAAATCAATAACTACAATTGTACATATAGCAGAAAAAAACCCCAAACAAAAAAATGGCGAGCTGCAGTTGTTAGGTCACTATAAATCATAATTAAAAACCAAAAAAAAAATTACAATTCTAAAAACACAGCTTTAAATTATCATCGTAAACATAGAGGTACATATATAACATTAGCACTACGATATTTTAACTAACAAAAATTTACAACTAAAAAAAAAGGAAAACCCACAGTTTTAAATCATCATCGTAAGCATACAATTAAATATACAGGATGGTCACAATAAATACAATAATAATAATAAACATCATCTGACATAACGATAATCATGTTAAAACTACTAAGTTTAGTCATCACTTAAAGCGTGATAAATATACTGTTTCGACCAATTTCACAGACCCACTCAAGAAAATAGTACATAAATACTCACCCGAGAGTCCACGGTGTAGGCTTGGTCATACTGTCTCTAAGGACAGGACAGAACAGATGGGCTTGGGATCACGTAACGTGGGTCTCGTCACATACCAAAAGGAACGGTAATTCAATAGGACGACAGGTCCACCGGAAGAAGCACACAGTGTGTACACGAAAATTCTTTATAAAGCTGGACCTTTGATAAATTCAAGTAGAGGATGATGTATTCAGCTGAAACTTAAACGGAATCTGAATATAGATGAACAAATTTTGCCATTTACTGAAAACTTGTTCATTAAACAATATATTACAGAAAAACAACGACCGTGTTGAATAAAAGTGTTTATTTTGACTGGAAAAAGTGGACTCACTCATGACTGTATTGAATACCAAAGTGTTTGCCAGAATTGGCGTCAGATGTTCAGAAGTAGTACGGACAAGGAGCACCTACTGTTCTACATCTTTGTAAAGGAATACAGAAAAGAGGCCATGAGCTTTTCTTCGTATAATCTTCTATTGAAATTACAAAAACGACACATTTTTTAAGCTGGAACTGTCCTTGAAAAACGTCGTGGTAGTGTTGACCAATTTACTAGCGAAAATGGAATCATTGTTGCAAGGTGGATGGTTAATAATGCTACCCATCTGGTATAAAATTTTATAGGCAAAAGTGAAGTCAAAAAAGTACATGGATGTGAAAATACGGAGAATAAGTATATAGATATAGGTAAAAATGTATGAATAGCATGGGCGGGGTTGATTTACTAGATCAAATGATAAGCCTATATAGGATTTTCATGAGATCGAGAAGATGAACTCTACGGGTGATAAGGCACGTGGTTGATTTCGCTTTAGTAAATAGTTGAAATGAGTACAGAGTCGACTGTCAGAAAATGTACATTCCAAAGTAGACAAAGATGGATTATTTAACTTTAAGAGCAAGCGTTGCAGAAAGTCTAATTCTTTATGGCAAGACGATTCAAAAGAAAAATGGTCGACCTAGTCCTGCACAAGTAGCATCGAGTAGTCCCATAAACATTTTCCATAGAAGAAAAAACGTCCATTCACTGAAATACCGAAGGATGATATAAATCATATGCCAAATATTGAAGAAAACAAAAAGCAACAAAGTGAAAGTGAATTGTTTGCAAAAATAGAACTTACAAGTATAAGTTACGTATATCTTTAGCCAGAAAAAAGAACTATTTTATATACAGTTCCACAGTGATTAGTAAATTGAAAAATTTATATGTATATATATTAATACTCTTGTTTTGATGAAATATAATTCTTCTCTATTGTGTTGCCTCTTCCTCTTTTACCGCTAACAATAATAATGTATATAACATGTACATTGTGGTGACAAATATACTTGGTACCATTACTAAGGGATTCCTCAAAATAGAAATTATTCAGAAAATTGAGGTCCGTTCGTTAGGGCGAATGTGAAGTTGACCCTAACCAAGTTAAATTTGTTTACAATTTCTTACCACTTCTTAATAATGGCTGAATTTTAAGGCGCGCAGATCATCTTGAGTGCACTAGAACCCATTTCATTATACATACCAAGTATATATTAATGTATACTCCTAATCCCAGTATCGTAGCTACTACACAGAGAGATCTATATCCATTTGTGTAAGTTAGTTACAGTTGACGAGCCATTATACTTTAGTATTGTCTTACTCTGACAGCACTTAAGCACTTCTTGTAATTAGCTCGTGCTATATTCGGTATTGATTTAACTTTAATAAATATCTATTTCATTATGTACTCAAGGTTCACTTTACATAAATTAGAACATTCAGAATATTATCTACTCTTGTTAAAAAACAGTTTCTTTTAGTACAAAATGGTTAACCTCTTTGTAACGTTTTCAAATACAGTACACGTAAAACTAAATGAGCAAACTTAACTATTGACATAACGTTATATAAAGTTTATTGCATAATGGAACCCCAGTCGTAAATTAGACTAGTTAGAACAGGGAATTGTATAGTTAATTTGTGATTAAGTACACGATATTGCATTAATAGCCACCCGTTATCTGCCAGTGCATCAAAAATTTGACCCGTTTTTAAAATAAAGAACCTGTAATATTATTTCGAATATTGACATCAGCGCCACTTTTAACCAATATTTCTACTATAGCTTCAAACGATTTCCTGTTCTGATGGTTTCCACCTGCGAGCAATAACGGCGTAATCCCTTTCTCATCCCTCGCGTTTACGTTAGCTTTACTTTTGATTAAACATCGTACTATATCTACGTGACCTTCTTTAGCAGCACGATGTAGAGGCGTGCGACCCCAGCCGTCAGGTGGCGGAAGCTGAAATTACGTATTTTGATTAATTACTGTAAACTTATGCCATAACTGGCCTTTATAAGTAATAAATTACCATACTATAAAGTTTATTCCATTTATTGTAATCCTCATGAGAAGTTCGTAAAGTTGATTCGTGGTATGAAAATCTACATTCTGTATCAGCTCCTGAGCTTAAAAGAAACTCCACTAATTCAACGTTTCCATTTATTACTGCATAATGTAGAGGGGTTCTTCCCAATTGATCGCCTTGGTTAATGTGTTTCACATCTTCGCATAATAAAAGTTCCCGGATTATCGGTGTTATCCCAGTTTTAGTAAATGCTGAAGCTACCTTAAAACGTTTAAAATTATGTTTAACTTCTTTAATGGAAAACTATTTATTAGGTTACATCTGGCACAACGTGCTTGAATTAAACTTTTGAATAGATGATCGAACCGAAATGCTAAATGAAAATTTAATGGTTAGATTCAGATTTAATCCTTATAAAAATGCGCTAGGAGAGAACAGTGTAATATTAAATTTTGCATAACCCTTTCAGAGTGCACAGATTTAATGACTTACTTGCAACGCTGTTATGTTGTACATCCCATTTTTTCCATTATCGAGTTCGGGAAGTGTGCACAACAGTTCTTTAACATTTAGAGTTTCCATTTGGTCACATTATTAGCTTACCTGCGTAGCATTAGAACGTACGCCTCACTAAACACACACAACACCCCCACATAACTTCATCTATAACACATACTTTGAATACTAACAAATATTAAAGCAATATTTCAGATATTAATAGCTGAAAAGCCTTATCTTTTCAGTGCGGAAATTAAAACCACATATCATCTTGCTGCGGTTTTCAGAACTTTTCTAGAGTACATTCGACATTAGGGCGTGATATAAATCTGTTTATGATATATTTAATGTGGGAAATCTGCATGCTACAGCTTCAACTGCATGTTGGAGATAGTAGAATTAATAGTCTTAAGTAGGTTCATACACCATTGTATACTTCATGGAAAATTTCTGATAGCGCTGTAACTTGGCTACATGTTTGATGGACCTGTACCTATAATTATTCTTAACCTAACTTATTGAGAACTGTTCAATGCTCAGTTATCGAGGAATTTAGTATTCAGGACGTGCGCCTGTTATGAAATTAGGATACACAGTTAGTTGTTGGGGGCTACTAGTAGATCAAGAAATTTAGTTCTAAATAGTTTATCCCGTGCTTTTGTAAATACGTTAGGGTCAATTGACGTAATTAGGTACATTTATTTATTTTAAGTTGCATTTGTTTTGTCTATACATCAAACGAAGCTATGTACCGCTTTCAAATTTTAGTGCAAACTAAGGTGAGTATTGCTTCAGTAAAAGATGATGTACATATGTTTCATATGCTAATTAAAAGTATGTTAAATGAATTTCATTTTGTTTAAGCTAAGTGTTCCCATTTACCCCAGAAAATGTGGTAAAAAATTTCACTGAATTACTCTGCATGAAACAACATTATATTTGGTATGGAGCATATAAAGTCGTACCTTTAAAACCTACGCTTGTCAAGTCATTAAAAAAAATTAAAAATGCAATTCTATTAAAGAAATGAAAACTATTACATTCTTAGTTAACATAATATCTTATCTAGTTATTCTATATTTCCAATACAGCATGGAATACTCAAATAGGCAAAAGTAGAACTTAAACTTTACATAAAGATATAAAATATTTAATAACAAACTATGAGAACTGTTTAGCTCCTTGCCTCCTTCGATAATTTTTTACTCACATTAACACCATAGTGGATTTTGAACCTCCAATTACTTTCAAGGACGACGAGTGTTAGGAAAGATACAGGTTACGCATATTTAATTTTATCCCTTCTTGACATCTAACTACGTTTCCCACTTCACCAAAAATTTTATTGTGGTTCGCCAGTTAGATCTTTGGCCCCTTGGAGCGGCTTTTTAAAAAGGCTTCTTCCAAAAACTCTTCTAACAAATTTATTTAAAACAGAAATTACAATGGAAATTAACAAATGGTTACGTTATATTCATTATCGCTTTTAACAATCAAAATTACTTTCACTAATTAAATTAATTAAACCAAATTTAAGTAGCTTGAACAACCAACAATGATAAAGTTGTGAAGCTCAAGACTGACTGGCCATCTTGGGCTCCTGAGGGTATTTATGCTGTCCCTGCCCCTCACATTGCTTGTGGAAACTGCAGAGCTCATGTCTGCTATTTTCTTTATTCATTTATACAATACAAAGTAATAATCTTAATTCTAACAATAAGTTTCTTACAGTCTATTGTGACCTGCACCTACAGTGTCAAGCTACGTCTGGAATACAATGTATTCACATCCGTCCTCATGTCTGGTTCATGAACTTCCATTAACTTTTGTAATAAGTGCTTCAATTATACATTGTTGCATCTAACTTAAGTTTTAATAATTTTATTTAATTACACACACACACACACACACACACACACACACACACACACACACACACACACACATATATATATATATATATATTTATATATATTGATTTGGAGGATATGTAACTCGCCCAGTGAAAAAAAACTTCAATATACACCAACCTACCAGTTTTTTATGTAGCCGATTGCCATATAAGTATCAACAAGATTTTTTATCAGTGATAATGTCCAGGTGGTTTTGAAACGTTGGAATGCCTGTTCCTGAATTTGTTGCAAGATTACTAGGTTTGACTTGTGTATTTTTAAACGCTTTTTGCTCGTCTATCTATTCTTTTTCATTGTCGTAAATGTTGCTGTGGCTGGTATTTATAATAGTTTCTACAACATTTGCAGCTATATCTGCTTCACTAGATAAACCGTCAGTGTACATTGTCTTAAAATATGTTACTAGTTTCATTTTCTTTGTCTCATCTTTTTAATATTTTTTTCCTTAGTTTTTGATGAAGTTTCGTTAGCTGCTTTTACTGAAAATTTAGTAACATTTGCAAATATTTCTTGGCAATATTCAGATTTGTCTCGCAAATCTACATTTTATTTATCATTGTTAAAACTAATGTCTCTACCAGTATCCTCCATAATAATTTGCAATTTTTTTCTAATTCGCTATCTTCCCTAGTTTCGCTGTCAGACCTCTTTGTCTTAGACATTTTCTTTTCTCCGACTTAATTAATGTTTTCCGTGCTTTATTTTTTAATTAGTCCGTATAAGTTTTTTATTAGTTTCCTTGATTTATTTGAATTTCTTTCTTTTAGTGTTTATATTTTTTGTGGACGTTTTTCTTCTTTCTTTAAGCGTTCAAAAACATTTTCAAATGTTAGAGTTCCTCATATTTCAATTGCTTAAGCTTTATTTTCTCATTTGCTTCTGGAGGATTTACAATATACAAATTATCTTTTAATTCATCCATAAAGAATGCTATTGCTCTTCTTCTATTTGTTCCTAATAATACAATACAGGAATTGATTTCACTTGTAGAAGGAATAGCAAAAAGATCTCGAATTTAAATTGAGGTGCTTGAAGATTTGTGATCTTCTGCAATTACTGGCTGAAATTTTTAACTTTCTTTATTAGTTGACGCTACTTTCTCTGTCAATGTTGGTGCTCGGTGTTCAAAAGAACTTAGTATAATACTCAATCATGGTTCAATAAGATCACCTCTCCCAGTTTTAGAACCATAGAACTGTCCACAATCAGTTGTAAAGCGTTGGTTTCCATAACTTTCATATTGAACTGAATCATTAGCTGGAGCAAATTGATTTTTTCATATCTGTTTCCTGTTCAACGTGTTTATTAAATCTTGCGATAGCTACCTGGTCAAAACCAGATTGTAAAATTTTGCTCGATCTACTAGAAGGGATCCAGTTTCATAAAATCCCGAAACAATTATGTCGGGCATAAGTTGGTGGGTCTATAAATTTTTAACCGCTAGAAAAAAATTTTTTCGAGTCCATTTATTTTTATTTCTCATTTCCTTCAACAAAATCTTGTCCCAATTTTTGTTAGGATGACTAAATACTCCGTAGTCAAACGGCTGTAAACGAAAAGTCATGTGACTGGGTACACGAAATAGAATAATAATACTTTTTATTGCACACTCTACCGGTCGAGCGTTGACTTAACGCTTGTGTCTATCAAACATGAAAGCAACCTTTTGACTATTGTTTTAAAAGTTTTTTTTTAATCATGTATCCGGGGGACAAATTTGTCGGCAAACCAACTACAAAATACAGGTTCTACCGTGTAGCCTTTCGGTGTAGCTGCATAGACCCATATATCATACACCTATCCAACGTGGTGAAGCCGCACAGCCTTGAAAGATAATATGCGGCGATAAAGCAGCTTCATCTCCACTAACGCAAACATTGACTGTTACGCTTTCACGTTCTGTAAACCGAATACACTAGTATAATGCATCATTTTTTGTACCGTTTGACTTTATCTTTGCAGGACCCGTACAAAAAGCCGATTCTTCGCAATTCAAAAGTGTACCGATTTAAAATGTTTTCATCTACAATAATTTGTAATTTTTTAAAATGATCTTCTACGAGAAATGGATCAGATACTTCCTATCTCTCACATTGCAAATTTATACCTTTTTTTTAAGACATCATTGAGTGTCGCTTCATAAAATTTATGTACCAATCCTAAAATAGTCGTTCGTTACTGAAAATTGTTTGACTATTTTGGTAAATACAAACGTCTCACAAAGCTAAATAATTCATTCTTATTAAAAGGAAAACCAAAATTCGGTTATACCACAATAAGGTCTACTAACTGATTTTCAACTTCCACTCCTAGAGCAAAATATCTACCTGCTCTTAACAAATGTAATACCATTTTACGACCAACTATCCGGTTAGCAATTACAATTTTTGGAAATATGGTGCGGCCTGTGACTTAGTTCGTATTCGTGTGACTACTAAGCCTAAGCGCCCTGGTTCGAATCCCGACACAGTCCGCTTAAAAAATAGGTGAGCATTTTTTACAAAAATACTCCCTCGTTCGAATGAGGAGTAAAATGTAGGTCACGTGTGTGAGTGCTATCAGCACGTTTAAGGTCCCTATCATGCTTGGAATATCATGGGTTCGGTAAAATTCAAAATTTCCAGGTAAAAAAAAACTGGCTTCCTGACCAATGTAGTAGCATCGGATGAGGCATTGGAAAATCAAATTAAGTGCATTGCGGTATGAGCGTTGACGGTTAATAACATCGTTTACAGCTGCAGCAGTGTAAGTCAGCTCTTCGCGTTTCATAACATAGTTTCAAACTATCCTTGAACTAATAGTGTTACTGCCTTAAAAAATATGCTTTATTACTTAGATGAGCACTTAGGGTAAAATTAGACCGGGTTCACATTTCCCCTTTGTAGTGTTCGCAATCACCTCGACCTATTTATTTACCGGGGTAAATGGGAGCACTGGTTTTAGAACAAATCATTGTAGGATTGTGAATTTTGGTTACAAAATTTATTAAATTAGCGGCTTTTTAAAATTAAACAAACAAACGCACCGAATATATTTCTGTAAATATTTAAAATTAATATGTTTACATCAAAACGCTACTATACCAGAGCGAGTATCATTAAGTAAGGTTAGATGCAAACTAGCCCTTTTTGTTACATTTTCTTTGTAATCTACCTGAACTTTATGAAGGCAGATGGCGCTGAATAGTACAATAGATTCTTGCGTTAAAGCTTCAAATAAACGTACAGACATACCGGTTGTATGTAGTGTTCTCAATTACATCCAGTTCGCATTTACTACAATTAACATATATTTATAATTGCATAGACCTATAATTGGTTTGCTTTGATGTTTCTGCAATTTGTATATTTTTAAAGAATTTCTTTTATCTGTGTTACGTATCATAAAACTAAAGGATGGAGTTGCTGTTGTAGCTTTCGTAATTGATTACAGATTTATTATAATCGGTATATATTTGTTCAACACAACTTAATATGATACTACTTGTTACGTTCCATTTCGTATTTGTAAATTTACTGCCTTCTTAATTTAAAATCATTTCAATTTCTACGTATTTGAATGTACGAGTTTGCTACACTTTTATTAAGTCAGTTAGCTCAGTCAGGTAACCAACGTCGCTCGGGCTGTATTTAATTCACAAGTTCACGTGTTTATATATTACACTTTCTAGTTCCTTATTTAGGCATTAGATTGATAAAAATTTTCTGAATGTTGCTAGTTTAATTGTAATTAGGTAAAGCGGACGTGTTGTCTTCGAAAGATAGAAGTATGTTCAAACTTATTTATATTTTATTGAAGTTTTTGTGATTATTCTTAAGAAAGCAATTTTATAAATATATTGGTTTATGAGATATCTAGAATTCTGGCGCTAGTTTGCATTGTTTCTATTATGATAAATAATATAAACTCAATCGGGCAGTTACAAAACGCAAATAATGAAAAGCGTGCTTTTTCCTTCTACGGAACAAGTAGCCCGGTTTTAACCAATATTTTTCGTATTTTAAGCTTAATTTCTTAGGTCCATTAAACTAATACTTACTTGGTCGTACTACAGAAATTTCACATTGTCCTTATCACACATTTTGTTCGGATGCCGTTATAAGCAGATGAAGTTATAACGAGATAAGGACCTTCCAGTTGCCTAAGGACCTCAAAGGTATACGCGAACGAATATTAATAAATTCCAATAGGTACGTGAGGTTCATTTACTTACGATACGTGTATTAGCTGCTAGTAGGTAAATATGTAGAGATAATGAGTAACACATTGTTATCTACTTAATAATGTTATTATTTGAGCAAGACCTTAGTGGAGTTTGGTATTTGATTAGCTGTTAATGCAGATTGCTTGTAATGGCATTATTGTAAACATGTACTTTGTTTCTTAGGTTTTAGAGGGTTTTATTTTGGACGTGCTTGTCATAGCAAAGTAGGAAAGATTCTTGTTATATTTATGTACTATATATTTTAATGTTATTAATTACAGTGAGTAAACGCTACTTAGTTTTTCTATCGTAAATTATGCGGCAATATTTAAGGGGTGTATAATGAATTATTTCTTTTATTTACAAAACACCCTTCAGTTTGATTGCTACTAGATTTAATTAATATTTTAAATTAGCACGTGTGTAGTGAAGAAGAAGAGGAAGAAACCGGCAGTTTAATATTGTTTGATATCTAAATTCAAAGAAGTTACTTATTAGATTTATTTTGAATGTATTTTTGTGTTTAATTATCCTTTCAGGTACAGATATTTTACAAAAGGACAACTAAATTAAGTTTAACGACAAATAAATCCTATAAACGTATAATTAAAGTATTTAAACTCGAGGATATTACTAAAACATATTTCCTGTAAACCTTCCTTTTTGTGCAATTATTTCTGTATAGGTAACTGTTTCATAATAAATCTGAGGACAGCAATATTTGCAAAATGTTAGATCTAAATAAAAGCCTAATCGTACATTACTGTTTTATCATTCACTAAAATTCAACTCTCCATGAAATCTATTAATAGAAGAATGACCCTGTATTGGCAAGATTTTATTTTCGGTTTCTTGACTTTCGTCTGCAATATTTAACAACTTCCACCTGTACCATTCGCATATTTTTTCCTTTGCTGCCTTTGACTATACATTTTTTCTAAAATTTTGTCTAGTCTGAAACACAACAGTTAATACAATTAGTACATTATAGTTGTATTGCTTACCTTTCGCCATTATTACGGTGATTTATTTGTCCCATTGCGAATAACATCAGGGTTGTATGTTCCACTCCACAACGTTTGCCCACTTTTGTAGGTAAACGTTGAAGTGAATTTATCAGTTTGTTGTTCTATATGTCTAGGAAGAAACTTTAGTAATAAATCCTTTTGAACTATATTAAAAGGAGAATCTCACGGTCGTCAGTCATATTAGAGTAATTAAAAATTTAATTAATTTATAGGATTTAGGATTCGCATTGAAAACAGCCATTACACCTGCAGGTGAATCTACACAATTAAATTAACAGGAGTTCAAGTTCAGCAAAATATGTGTAGTAAACCTCTAATATTTTCGGTTACATTCAAGAATACGACCTGCCTATAGAACAATCCCATGATAGGATTGTTCACTTTTCTTGATAGGAACAATACTTTCGCACATACTCGCACGCGTGCATGCACGCACGCACCAACGCATGCACGCACGCACCAACGCAGGCATGCACGCACCAACGCACGCACGCACGCACCAAAGCACGCACGCACGCATGCATGCATGCACGTACGCACGCACGCACCCAATTATAGTGCAACCTACCTGGAGACTGGAACCTATGCTCTCCCTTTACAATACCTGGCTTCGTTGTCCAGTATTCAGTAGCGGGTGCTCATGATCCCTACATTGTGTGTCTAACACTTAACCCAGATATATACTGAAGGATGGCGTTAAAGTGGGAAGGTTTGAAAAAAAATTTGAATATGAAGTAATCCTACTACTAATAGAACGGAATAACCTCAAAATTAGATTTCATTACATATTGAGCAAATAATGCCAGACTCAATCTGGCCCCGTCGAAGAACGAGTACGCTAACAAAAACCGTTACAACTCTGTGCTTCTAAATGCATTAAAGCACCTTTCTAAAAAATGGTGAGGAGCAAGCACCCAGTGTCCTTTTAATATCATCGGATGTTAACTCTTGCCCAGACATTGTAGGTATGCCAACTGAATAATGGTTAGTATTGTCCAACTAACCTTTTATGATGGGGCCAGGGTCGGATACCAATGCAACCCAGCTAGAAATGAAGCATTTAAGAAAAAGTTGTGAAGGAAACTTTGAGATCCGACGCTTTGCCCCGCATGGAAATAAAATGTTAATAAATCCAAGCAGGTTTTATCACTAGCGCGTACATTCAAACCAGTTGCAGTTACCATCGTGTGTGCTAATATATTTTACAACTACCCTGTCTTTTATTATTTGCAAAAACATAACTACAAGTACACTGCCACAACAATAGAAGGTTAAAACATAAACCTATGCTATCATTGCACCAAACAAAGGTACTTATCAATTGAATCAACTATATCAAACAGTCAGAAATGCAAGCGCTGAAGTAGAGGTGGTCGTAACATAGGTTCTTTATAATTTCGTCATAACGTAAATCATCAGATTTTCAATATTAATTATTGATTTAACTGTAGGTTGGGGATTCGAAGGCACATACAAGCTAACCAAAGGTTAGGTTTCAAACGTAAACTATTCAGTTGTAGGGACACGACTATAACTGATATGAAGTGTAGGTATGCAACCCAAGTTGCACCTAACAAACTTCATAAGCGGCATAGAAACGCAGACGTGAACGCAATAATAGACTGGCCTATCAACACACTTTAAAACCGGAATTTCCGATTATTACAATACAAACATTAATTATAATAATATATGAGGCGAGCTTTCGTTTGTTTTTGGATACTTATTGACATGCGATAGCCAGGTGACAGCAATAGCTTCTGATCTTCTGAGCTTAACCTTTCATCACGACGCACCAAAGCCTGGAGGTTAAACCAGAAGGGTATGCGTTATGCACTAACGTGGATACTCCACGTCCTGCCGGCGAGGTGCACCAAATCCTAGCACCAGGTTCTGGACTTCCACCAAAGGAAGTTACTTTATGGAACGATTTTAGTATCAGCATCTACTGAACGCGGCCCACCGAGACGGATGTCCGAGTCGTCCGTGACGCCCTCGTATTTGCCGCCCTACATTACTGAAGCGGACATAGCTGGCTGGACGAAGAACCCACCATCATTATGCAGTTCCATGCCTCATATCGCGGATAAGGCAACCGGCACAATTCATGGCACCTGCGTTGATCGACCTGCCACGTCTAGCATCGTATACAGGCGTCGATTCAACGAAACTTCTACCTGCAGGTCCCAGGCGACACCATATCCTGCGCTAATCCATTTAGCGGAGGTTTCTTTTCGAGCCGCGTTTCTTCACAGAAATGCGCATAAAAATTCAAAGTGAATCCAGAGCGCGAATTTCATTTTTTGTGTACAAACATTACATTCATTCAAGCTGCACTATAAATTTTTTAACGCTCAATGATATTTGCATTTATAGCGTTAACAAAATTTTTTAGATTTTTCGTGTTGAGATAATATCGAAAGAGATTGCTGAGATAAGACGGTCTGGCGCGTCACAACTATAACAGTAAAAAAAACTTAGTGTTGTAACGTTAATATCAAATGTATAGTCATTTCGCTATTTTTTTTTAACTTTCAATGCTTCTACTCCCTTATCACCGTAGTTAACCGGTGCACAGTTAAAATTGTTACGGGGTACCCGCCCTTTCAAGGCAAAAATAAATTTATTACGTACCACTCATTTTACTCGTAAAATTTTTTAGAAAATTGAAGAAATTCTTTTTAAAATTATTTATTCCCCTAAAAATTGAAAATGTGGAGAAATTTTTCAAAACATAGTTATCCGAACGTTTTTAAATCTTTTCCAAATTTTAGTACGTTTCCGTGATGAAAAACCTGTTTTAGGCGATATTTATCCTCAAACCTCAAATTCTGAAAAATGCTTGAACTGAATTTAGGGTATTTAGATATTATGAAAAATTACCTACAACAAAGTCAGATATTTTAGTTACAGAGCCTGACGCAGATAATTTGATACTTGTCACATTTCTGTGTGGTCAAACCGCACAGCGACACCGACAAACTAATTTCTGAATGTAAGCCAAACCGCGTGAACTTTGGTCTAAACTGCCCACCCTACTTAATAGTCCGTACCATAAATGAACTGACAGAAAAAGATCGTCTGTTAAAAACACAAATGTACCTTGATGACGTCATTGCTATTAGCATTTCCGTTTCTGAAGCTTTGTTTCTTAAACAAGAATTGATAAATTTGCTAAAATTAGGCAATTTCGAATTGAAATGCTGGGTAAGCAATTTCTTCGAGTTACCTTTAGCGTTGTCCAATTCCAATCCGCAAACATCAGTTACTTTCGGTTAAGAGAAACCAAGCTTTGTTGAGGTATTGAGTCTCTAATGGAACCCTCTTGACGGTTCCTTTTCATGTACAGAGGAAACAACAAATCCTCCGTGTATAAAATGTACTATTCTTTCTGATATAGGACGAATGTTTGCCCTCTTTGCTCTATTAACCCCTGTTTTACCCTTAGCCAAGTACATTATGCAATGTTTATGGAAATCTAAAATCTAATATAGAAAAGGACTCTCAATATATCTAAATTTGATTTTCCAATGCTCCACTTGAAGGTAGTACATTGGACAGGAAGTCAGTTTTTTACCTGAAAATTTTGAATTTTCCCTAACCGTAATGATGTTTAACGTACGTGACAACACTCACAGACAGAACCTACATTTTTACTTCTCATCTGAACGAGGGTGTATTTTTGTGAAAAATACTCGTCTGTGTGTCGGGAATCGAACCCCTGATTTTGGGAATAACAATCATATGCGAAATAATCTGATCCACGGAGCCGCCCATACCCAACCTTCGCATATATTTGATAATCCTGGAATTGCATGAGACGTGAATTTACACTCTTTTGATTTAAACTTCGATGTCACATTTATTTGGGCGATGGCTCAAATGTAACTTGAGGTTAATCCTAGAAGCAAACTTCACTCAAGATTTTCAAAATGTGTCTTCGTTATGCATTTTGAGGTTAATTGTTTTATCTGAAATAATTTTACAAAATTGGTTTATACTTACAACTTCTTGGAAAACTTATGAAACATTCAATACGGAACATGTCTTGTCTAGAATTGCAGTATTTTTTATTACAATAACTGACCAATTATCTGCCCTACTTTTTCAAACGGCATGTGATTAATTTAATCTTCACACGGTTCCAATCTATAAAAATTTTGCTAACGGCTTGTTTTACAGCACATATTTCCTACTGATAACCTTATTTAGATTAGAAAATAACGTTTGCGGAACCTGCAGCAGCCACAAAAAGTACTTAAAAACTGTTTACCAAGATTATGCGTGCCATATTGTTTTCAACGCGGAGGTATCAAAATGCGTCGAAAAACATTTAACATTCACTTATATTTTTCCTATAATTATGAAAATGGTTTTGATAAAGTAATAACTCGCTCACTTTTATGGACTCAACAAGAATTCGAAAGGTTCTGAAGGCAAAGAGGAAACTAACGTAACGTTTGATTCAATTAGAAAACCTTATGCAGGAAAAATTTTTTGTGGATGTTGCAATTACTGCCTAAGATTGGAGAGAGAATTGCGCATTGCTGTGCAATTAGTTTCACTGGTTTTAAATATTTGCTACAGCAAATAATACGGTACACCCTCACAATAAATAAGCATTTTACTACATATATTAATAAACATACCATCCGTTTTAGAGGTTCCATTTCACTGATAACGATAATATAACCTCGTGAAGAATAGGTTACTTGTACATTCTGTTGTAGAAAGTTCATTTCCGTCTCAATACTGAATTAAGCAAATATCTTATTACAGGATTACAATCGGCAAGAAATTGGGTGATCTAAAAATGATGTTAAAACCTATTACATAGCGGCCTAAGATGGGCATCAAAAGATACGTAGGTTCGACTCAAAACCAAATTAAATACTTCGGTGTATACTGATAAACTACTGTATGAAACAGATACAATGGACCGATGTAATGAACAAATACAAATAATTTGCAAAGGTCATATGAAATCTGTCACATAGTGTAGAATATCATAAACATACATGTACCAGACAGGTTCAGTTTTTTGTACCCCAAGACACCGCGAGACGAGATCAAAAGCCATTTTCCTAACACTTCATAATTTGGCTCCCTCTAACGAAAGAATTGGACTACACAAAAATGTAAGATTTTTTAAACACTTAATTATCAATTAAAATAAATTAAACTAAAATCTTTTTTATGTAACCATATATTAATGATATTGGAGAAAGAAACATAATCACAAAAACAAAAAGGACTGACCCGGAACAATTTATCATGTAGGAGTATGCGACCAACCATACTCATGCAGAGTTGGACCGGATCACGATTTTTTGACCCAGTGACCAAAAAACGAACTGACTTGGGATCCGAACTGACCCGAACTGACTCAAACTGACCCGGTGATCCGAAATGACTCGGTGGCCCGAAATGACCCATAGTGAACTGGTGACCCAAAGTGATCTAGAGTCCAAACTGATCCGATGACCCGCGGTGACCCGAACTGTTCTCCCAAATGCGCATCTTTTTTCTAATTTAATCGTTCTAACTTTTACTGGATCCGAGATCACAATGGTGCCGGTGATAGAAAATGATCTGTAGATGTGTTTTACTTTGTAATGTTTGAATAATATTGAGGTGTTCTTGTTGATTAGGTACTAATATTCTACCTCTTATACAAATATAAAAACATTGCAATTCAACTGAAAATTATTGCGTATATGAATGAGTTAAAGGAATAAATTTAGCATTGACTGTTATAAGTGATGCATAAATAAATGTTGCCGCCCTGTGTGCTAAACTGTTAACCGTTAAACAATTTTAAAATAATGTTTATGGCCCTTGTCGTATGTATTATGTTCTTATTTGTTTACGCAGTTCTGTTATTTTATTGGTTAGTATTTAAGCATTACAGCAACCGGGTGTCTATGTGCACGTCAATGTCAGGAGCATATACTGCTAACACCTGGTCCAAACCAGGTCACCGGGTTACCTGGCAAATACCAGGTCACCTGATCAATACCGGGTCACCGGGTCAGGAATCTAATCCGGTCACGTGCCTGACCCGGTGATCCGTTGACTTAACAGAAAAAGCAACCCGGTCCAACACTGTGCTTTTAACTAACTGACTACTAATCATGCAGCATACACACATAAAGCACCACTCAACCAATAATTGACTAACAACCCTCAAATACAAAATAGATCCCTGCAAATATACAATACAAACAAACCGCGATAAAAAAGGATCTCCAAGCTATGGAGAAAAACCCCTTTTTTCTGTTCTCTCTTTAACAAAAGCCGTCAAACTTCTTGGAAAAAACTTAAGGATAGCGCAAGAGCGAAGTCAACAAGCTGCTCGTGCAGTAGGGGTTTTTCTTCAGATTATCGCATTGTGCTCACCATGTTTAATGGCATATAATGAAGTGAACTCTCAGAATGCTATGGATAGAATTGCGCCATAACTCGGGTCGATATACTTCCAAAGGCATAAGGCCTACCTACTAAAGCACGTGATGCCAAGAAGCACGCCAGGATTGGGAGCATTCCACCATCAAACCACCGCAATTTCTACCAATCAAGAACGCTAACGTACGCCAGTGTCTTCACCCACCAACCGCTAAGTGCCGAAGCACAAAAATTCGACTCCAATCGCCCCCAAGAGATACTGCTGTAGCGATTTGTTTTTCCTTAACTAAAATTATTAAGTGTTCTACTCTGATTATGAAATCATTGTTCATTGTTGAACGCACATATACGCTATACCTTAGTGTTTAGGAACATTAGGTTACGCCATCTGCTGTCGTTACGGCTTGGATTGGCAAGTCATTCTTGACTTTGGTTTTTCCACTCCAATTTATGTTTGGTAGGTTTTTAAAGTGATGACAATAGTAAGTAATTCTATATTTGTATTTTCAACTATACCTTTTACTGTTATTTGTAGGACGACCGATATCATGCAATTTTTTCTATTATGATGCTTTCAGACCACTAGGCTACTTCATCCATAAAGTTACGTTTAGTAAATTGAGTCTGTTCAATATGATGAAGTATTGGGATATAAATTTCATCGTCACGTAATTTACGCTTTAATTACTTTTAGAAGGAAGATCGCAATCAAGCATACATGGAGACCATGTGTTTTAGTAGATACCTGCCATGAAAACGTATTGGAGTGTGTATTCCGTAACTTTTGTTTGATAATGTTTTTTAAGGATTTGTGCTCAACCTTTGGTGATACCTCATGTACCCAGACAACTTCAATATACGTATAGCTGAGTATCTAAAATAAACTCATAATTCTTACTTATTGATTAGCAACAAGTCATTACTAAAAAGCTTAAAAGTAAAAAAAAATTTATACACTATAACTTTGCACACAATTTTTTTTTAGGTTAGGAGTGTGTAACGCAGAATCCTTATGAAAACTCTTAATACAGCTAATTTAAGAGTAATTTGTCTGTTAGCCTACAGCACTGTTGCTGCCTAAGATCATGTTTAGTAAATATTTAGTGATCTAGTTTCTTAAAGAAATTTTTAACATATTTTTTTTGGTTAAGTTATTATTTTTCTAGCTAAAAATTGAACATTTATCTCACGAACCTCGTGAGTTATTAATTTTTTGTGCGAAGTTACATCCGTCAAAAAATTTTTATTGTAACGATTATAAAGTTATAGGTATTATTTGGAAGATAATCAAGCAAATTCTATTTAAATTATACGAAGTTTTTATAAAACTAATCCGCTTTATTGCCTCATGAGTTTATACTTGAATTATTTAAGTAAAGTACAAAATTATACAAGGTGTTCACGTAATGCAGAGGTTATTACTAGATACTTCCAATTCTAAGCTTCAAAGACGAATTTATCAATAATATAAAAATATCTAATGTTTTGACTTATATGAACGTTTTGTTTATGTAAATCATCACCGTTTATTACAGGTGCAGTTTGCAGTAATTAGTGTTTCAGTGTTTAGATTAATCTTTAAGTTGCTATTCTTAAGTTGATGTTTTTAGTCGTATGAGGTGTCCACAGGAGTTTGCAGTTCCAAGTTACTTTTGATAAATGAGAATTAGTTCTCGAGTTTTTTTGCACACTCTTTGTATTCCATTAGTTTGATGGTGTCCTCGCGAACCGTCATTCGTTCACTTACTTAGGTTTATTAATGTTCCAGGCAAGGTGGTGCCCATTTTCTCCTTAAATATCCATACCCACCCCGTCCCAACGCCCCCCATGGTTGATCCTCAGCTAGCATATCCACTTGGAATTTCCATTACTCTTAGGCACTATTTCTATCTACTTCTTACCTTGGGTAACTCGTTTCATTGAAATTACTTGACAGCATTTAGGTACATGGCCCTCCCCTTCCTCTACCTAGGTATAATTCAACACCGCATCACATTCAGCGTGTTCCGCGCCAGGATTACTTACAATCATGAACGTTTTCACCTAATATCGTCATGGTAAAGTTTCAACATAGAAACTTATTCTGCAACTTTACAGACTAATGTATTTTCAGTTCTAGTGTTAAATGCATTTGCAGTTTAATTACGCACACAAAGACTTGTGAATATCACCTGTGTGTTGTACCACTCGTTTATGTGAATTTCAAATGAATATTTTACTTGTATATAGATGTTATTTCCGTTGCTACAAAGCATCAAGCAGGTGACCTCAGACAATCAGAACACCTCAACCAATTTAAGTTTTTAAATCGAGCGTTCATTTCATGCCACTAATACCGGAAGTGTAAGTATAGTTCTTAGAAAAATTGTTACACTGGAAAAGGTTTATGTTGAATTTTTCTCCGAGATTTGTGATAAAAGGAAATAGGGATTTTTAAATTCATTTGACAGAAAGTTATTTTTAAACGCTTATATTTCACTAAATAAATTATAACCGTCAATGTCTATTTTATTTTTGAATTTTAATTGAAAGGTTTTGCAACGATTTAAAAGCTCATGTTCGGGCAACTCAAGAACGTTACTAGAAAATCAAATCTGTCTTGCAAGGAAATTGAAGTTTCATCAATGATTCTGTCAAAGAAAGTACTTTAAAGCTTTGTTTTGGATCTTTAACTTATTCATCAGGATGCTCATTATGGAATAGTTGCGACTGCACCTTCTCCCGACAATTTTGAACGATAAAAGAGTAGTTTCTATATCTGCATTTAAAACTACTTCTGCTGCTTTAAATATAATTTCCTCAAGATTGCTATCATTATGAGGTTTCTAAAAATAATTTAATAAATTTTCGAAATAATCTGGTGAAGTTTTAATATTAGTAGCTGGATTTTGCTTAAAACATTAATTTTCAACAATAACGCAGTTTTAAATTAAAAATTTTGAATGTTTATCAGTAATTGGCACCCTGCTTTATATATTGTGTCGCAAATTAAAATAGAATCCACTGAAATTTCTAAAATGTCATTACTAATCGATTCCAAATTAGGTTTTAGAAGTTTTAGCGCGTCAGTTCTATATGACCACATAGTTTTGCTAAAAGGCTTTAAGTTTACGTCGGGTTAATGTTTTTTTATAACTTTCCATTTTTTTGTAGAATCCTAAATAATCCCAATTATTGAACAATACTAAAGTGTTAAATGTTTGATGCAAGATTCTTACTGCGCCATTTACAACTGAAATTAGATTGTATTCTCTAGAGTTAATATTACTAATACTTTTCTCCAAACCAATATGTTTTTCGCGCATATTTGACCCATCATCATATCCCAGCCCGTGCATTTACATTTCCAATACTCCACCCGAAGGTACTAGATTGGCCAAGAGACGAGTTTTTTGTTGCCTGAAAATTTAGAATTTTGCGGAACCCTTGCCGTTCCAGGCAAGGTAGGGATCTTTAACGTGCGTGACAACACTCACACACGGGACCTCCATTTAACCTCTCATCCGAACGAGGGCGTAATTTTTGTGAAAAATGCTCACCTGCCATTTTTCAAGCAGTTGGCCGTGTCGGAATTCGAACCCAGGACCTTGGGATCCGTAACCTCACGCTTACTACATTGATCCACGGCGACGCCTTTATATCCCAGCCCGCGCATGTCGAGAAAGTTTAAATTTAAACGTGATACAAATCAAATAGAAATTTGCAGAAACCCTTCTTAGTCGATTCCAATATTCGATAGATAGCAATATAACGTTCCTTTGTTTTAACTTTAGTATATTTATTTAATATTATATATCTTAAAATTACACTTATTTGTTTAGAATGACTTGCACCCGTGTACAATCCAAAATATACTTTGAAAGGTGAAAATTTTATAATTCAGTGTCTTACGTTGCAAAATAGCAAATTTAGGAGCTCATTTTGAATTTGACTTCCTAGATGATGTGACATTTTACCTAAGGGTTCTTGAGACTTTTCCACACAATTAACATGCTCAAAAATAACTGATCAAATGAGATGAACATCACAAGTGCTCTTGAGAAGTTGCCAGTATCGCGAAAAAAAATTTTTGTACAAAAACGTTGCAACTTAAAACATTATAGTAGATACGCTATGTTTGTTCTAGTACAAAATCAGCACAAAGTCGTTTGTTTTTACAGGCATTTTTTCATTAGAAAATCGTAGGTCGTTCTGGTTAATTTTGTGCTCTTCAAGGTCATCCATTGGACGATCACGTGATGTCATCATGGACAACGTGTTTTACTTTTAACGGTGACATTCGAATATATACCGCTTCCGCCCTATTCTCCTTGACCGATAGAATAGTTGTAGTAGGCGTACAATAACGAATCTGACGAGATTTTTGCTTATTCTGAATTATCCCTAATGCTGGTGGTTTATCCGGGGGTATAAGATGCATATTTGTTTTAGAATTTTCTGAGAATCTAAATAATTTTTAATTCTTAAAATCCGTTTAACTCCTGCAGAATTATACCCTTTTTAAAAGGTGAACTTTTAGTATTTTGATGACATGTCGCCTTTTAAGGCCTATCAAAAAGGGTTAATGCATCGACTATAGCTGGTGGTGATTGCAGAGCCGGATTTAACATATGTCAAAGTGGACTGTAGCCCAGGGCTCCGGGTCAAAAGGTGATCCCCCGAGTAATTCAATATTTTTTCAACGTTCAATTTTCGACAACTCAACATTCAGTGGAGTGCAACAAAACATATTTCAAAATGTTTACCTTACAAACTTTACACGTGAGTCGTATATTGTATGAACTGTTTAACCTGTTTATTCTAGGAAAGGGGCATTTTATTTAAATACATATCGAAAACAATTTATTTTTCGGTTCGTCAAGCAATAAGAATGCGAAGTGCAAAATTGCTTTTATTTATGTGGTTTGCGGCCTATCGTATAATAGTGCTCGTTCATATACTCGAGCAAAAGAAAAACACGGTTGGAATGACATTGAAACTTAAAAAATAAAACAAGTGTTTTACTTTGACTTATTATATTTTCCATATTGACACACTGAGAACGTTAACGATCACTAAAGATAAATAGTAATTTATTTTTAAATGTAAAATGCGCAATTTTATAAATGATTATTAAAACGATAATTTAAAATAAATGATCAATAGTTTCCAATGTCTAATATGAAACGTACTCACCAGTGTTCTATAGTAAGCGGTGTCACAAAAAATAACTGTTCGCCAATTAGCTGATATGGTAAGCTAATTAACCTTCATGAAATTCCGCCTAAAACGCAATAAACTTTGACGGTGTGTAGTAATTTTACATACACCTGAATCTGTTTGGAAATATTGACGTCACAACTAGATGAAATGCTACATTGTCAATGTTAGTTTAAATTATAATATATTTAATGTAAGATATAAAAGTATTCCCCATTGGCAAGAGGAATTGGTGGCAACAACGTACAAAACTGCCAACCTTTATTATATTAAATGACAGTATCCTTCATGCGCAATTCTAGGTATTTATAACAGTTTCCAACACTTTATTGCTACATTTGACATCATCCTAAAGTTAAAGCGAATGGACTATATTATATATTTATCTACAATTTATGTAAGTAAACTGATGTTTAATACAACATAATAAACGTTTTTCATTAGATAGCCACTGCTGCTATGTAAACCGAGCAGAAGTTACTTTAAAATGAGGGTTTGGGGCTTAGTATATACTCACGCGCAAACTCATTCAAATGTTTCATCCCTCATCATATCCATTTGTCATTGTTGTCTTGGACGTTAACGATTAACCCGTCAACGTTGAATGTTTACTGATTATTGTTGAGCCTCTTACACATTAGTAAAATGTAAGTTTAGTTCGGATAGGAAAGTATTTATTATAAATGAGTTGTCACTTCCACCTGCGAGTGCGGTAGGCTATTCATAGGTGAGTCCAATTAATAGTTTGGCTTGTTAATGTTTATTGACGCTGCACTTTTGTCAATATGATACGGTGTAGAAAAGTATACGCAGAACGCGGCAGAACATTTAACAATTAAATAAAGATTGTTATATCTAAACGTACTTACGAAAGTGGTGCGCGAAAGCGACAACATGCTAAACAAAAGGAAGAAAAGAAACAAGCGCTTCTAAGCACAGTACCAACATAACATACATTTTTTAAACAGAATGAAATCGAAATGGAAACGGAATGTTCAAGAACCCGTACTCGTAGCATCAACTTTAAAGAGCTCAGAAACTGAAATTCCTGTTGATGAAACAAATGTAGATGCTGATGCGGGTATTGCGGGTACTGATTCAGAGCATGACGTTCGGTTAGAGCGTACTCTAACTGTACTTAATTTCTATGATATAGACCCCAACAGCCGGGATCTCAGGAAAGAAACGTTGACTTTATGGTCAGAAATTTCAAGCCACAGTCCATCAAATTGTTAAGTTTCTCCAAATCAGGCAAACGATATGTCACACAGATTGGATATGCGAATCCAAGTCTGTTGTATTCGGTTTATCAAATGGAGAAAAAGTGCGGCGACCGTAGTTATACTACTCAAGAATTACAAATAGATGCTATTGCGTTCCATGCAGTCTCTTTTTGAAGAAGTGTAATGATTATACAACTAAAGGATTCAATAACTGGAAACATAGTCACCTTTTACAAGCACACGAAAAATCACCCAGTTAGTCTCTGGGTATATTTATTACACGTTCGCTCCTGTTAGGTAGGATCGACACGGGAATGGAAAAATAAAAATTAAGGAAAAATGGTATTTTTGAAACGTGCTAAAGTGTGTGGTTTCGGTAATAAACTTTCTGGCGAGTCGAAATTATTCATTTCGTGGATCTCAGGGAACTTTTGGTTCTTCAAACAATGGAAACTTGTTGAAAATATTAGAGCTAATAGCTCAGTTTGACCCATTTCTTCGGCAACACATTCAAAGCTTTCTACCTAACAAAAGCACCAGTTAATATTGCAGCATTTAGTGCGTACGGTTGGTATACGTACTGGAAGGTAGTATGGTGCATTATTCAACTCTCCATGTGGTGCACCTCTTGTTACCGTTAGCAGACAGAATGTGCACCATATGGAGTGTTAAACGCTGCACTATAGTAACTATTAATAAACGTAACGCAGACCCGTACGTAACGAACTAATAATTTTTTTTAGATTCAAAACAAGATTTATGAAGAGGTTCAGAAAAGCAAATGCTATGCCATACGTATGAATTCTACTACTGATGTCACAAACACCGGTCGGTTAATGTTTATCATACGCTATGTTATATAAGATAAAATTGTCGAGGGATTCTTAAAATTTATTCCCAATGTAGCCTGCAAGACTGGAGACATGAAAGAAGCAGTTCTCGAAGTACTTAAAGATTTAAAGTTGGATATACAAAATTATCGAGAGCAATCATATTACAATGCGAGCAATATGTCTGGCATTTATGGATGATTGCAAGCAATAATTCAATATTGAAATAGCTTTGCCTATTTCGTACCCTGTGGGACGCATTCACTTAACTTAGTGGGCAATTATGCAGCGCAATGTTCCCTACAAGTTACACCTTTTTCATGTTTGCGCAAAAATTTCACACTTTTTGCTTTGTCTACTTTGTAATGGAATCTTCTTAAATCTACAATGCAAGAACAGGAACGTTAGGATTACGTATTGTTATTGCCAAAGGATTTATCGGACACTCGTTGGTCATCTAGAGCTGATGCGACCAAAGCGCTTATTCGTGGCTACAAATATTTTCAAAAAGCCCTACAAGTTATTCTGATAACGAAATGCAAATGTCAACAGTAAGAATGAAAGCTCGTGGTTTACAAAACACGTTGGTCAAACTGTAAACTGCAATTTTGACAGTATTTTGGAGAAATTTGAATATTATCTTGAAGAGGGATATGCATTTTCCGGCAATGCTGGTTTTTCCGAAGACGACAAAAGACACCGAAAACGAAAATATGCACGAGGAGATGAACATTTTATGCCACTGCAGCCTTTAAGGTTAATTCATATTACGTAGTCATTGACAGACTCTGCAATGAACCAGAAAAGAAATTGAAAAATTTACTTTACTGGAAGGACTATTCAACTTTTTGATAAACTTAAACGTAGGCGACGATGTTATCAAAGACAAAGCGGCTCCGCTAAGGCAAATATATAAAGATGATCTCAATGATGAATTTCTTGAGAATTGCATATTTTTTAAGTCATTTGTAAGGACAATTATAAGAACAAGCCAAACCTAAAATCAGCTCAAAACATCTTAAAATGTATCCATAATAACAACCTGATTCCTACATTTCCAAATGTTTTTATAGCACTACAAGTTTTCTTAATTGTTCCCGTAACTAACGCCTCAAGGGAAAGGTCCTTCTCTACCCTGAAATTAATCAAAACCTACTTGCGGAACTCATTGGGAGATGACCGTCTAACAGATCCTGCCTTATTGTCAGTTGAGGGTAATTTACTCAACTAAAATGACACAGAAGTGATTATTTCCAAATTTTTAAATTGTCACGGAAGAAAATGGAAAATTTAAGTGAGACTCTTTATGCATCCTCGTGCTTTTGATGTTCTTCTAACTGGAATTAAATTTTTAAGTTGAAAAATCAGCAGAAATCACCATCAAAGCCGATTTCGACTTCGATATAAGAGAGCCAGTAAAACACATCTAACGCCTTTGACGTTTGAAGAATACAGATATTTGAAACATATGAAATGCTCCTGAAATACCATGGAATAGAATTGATTTTGTGTCTGACGCCAACAGCAAACTACAGACATTTAACACTTTTGTCACTAACTCATACAATACTCATGCTATATTAAAATGGTTCGAATTACAAAACCTTAAACGCCTTGGCTAAATGATCAAATGCAGAAAATGAAACGTATAAGGGATTCTGCAGCACCTCTGTTTTGAGTACTTACATTGGAAAATCATTCCCGTTATAAATTATGTCCTAATAAGAGTAAACAACTAATTCGAAATTCTAAGCTAGTGTATTTTTAAACTTTGTCCTCAAACTTAAACCCCGCCAAAACTCGCAAAAAGACGAAAGCACTGGGAGGTGGTACACATTTTACTCGTACATCAAACACTTTAGGTTTAAATGACTTAAACGATCATTTTGTACCTAATACTTTTGCAGACATATCCTGACTGAAAAAGATAATCAAAAAACCTTCTCCTTAATTTCTTTTGTATCCTTGAAATATTATTTTCAAACTGTAGATCGCTTGAGCTCATCAAATCAAGCGCGGCAGAGGTCGATGGAATATCAAAATCGTTGATGCTTAATATAATCCTATTTACATTGGAGCACCTTCTGTCTATTGTCAAGTTTATTTCTAACAAGTATTTTTCTGCATGTTAGAAAGAGCGCTGGTTCGTCTGTTACCTAAAACGACCCACCCTTTATCTCCTTCAACCTTTCGCCCAATGAGTATCCTTCCCACACTCCCTAAATTAATTGAATATACAGCTCTTGATCAATTACTCTACTATTTCCATATAAACAACCTTTTTTAATGAATTCCAGTCTGACTTTCGCAAGTTTCACTGTGCATCTACAGCCCTTATTCAAGTAATTGATGATACTAAGGAAGCCATGTAAAAAACAGCTCATCGTTCTTGTGCAATCGGATTCAGTTCTGCATTAAATAATGATAATTTTGCAGTATTACTGGCTATACAAATATTTCGATTGCGCTCTCGAATGGTTTAAATCATACATTACGTACGTGAGCAAAGTTTTGTCAATGATGAAGGTAATCTACTTTCAAACTGGGCGAATCAACAGGCAAGGGTACCGCAGGGAAGCGTGTGAAAGTCTTCGATTTAGTAAGTACCACTGTTATGTCGAAGACATTCAAATATGTTGTTACTGTCATCCTGATCATCAAGGAAATACATTTATCAACATTAATCCTGACCTTACTAGATTAAAATCGTAGGCAGACGAAAACTAGCTAACAGTAAATTTTTTTAAATGTCAGGCAATTGTAATTGGATTTTCCAAAGTTTTAGATAAAATCAACCAATCAGTACTCAGTCCCACCCCTTCAGTTGGGTGACTGGGTAATCAACTTTGTCAGACCCTTAAAGGTCATGGTGTGCCTCACTGCATGGTCTTAGTAAAATTAGGCGGTTTTCACCAACTAGCTGGAAAACTAAATTGGCCTTGATCTTTATTCAACCCATTTTTATTATAGAGATTTGTTTATTTTTTTATTGGAAATATACAGGCGTACGCCTAGTTACATATTTCCACTAAGCTAATTATAATTATTATGGTTCATTCATTTTTATATAATCGTTCTATGTAATGAAATTATACTTAATTGTAATGAATACTTTATAAATAAACGACATAAATAATAAATAATTAGATTTATAAAAATACACCTTGTGAATAATAAGAACTAAAACTACATATATTTACAAATTGTGTGTGTGTTTGCGTGTGTGTGCGCGCGCGCGTGTGTGGGTGGGTGTGTGATGTGTGGGTGTATGTGTCTGTATTACGTAAGTACTTTTAAATTAATTGATAACTTCATACATTGTTTTCTTGAAATGTCACAATGATTTTCAAATAAAGGTATATTTGAGCTTTGTTGTAAATTATTGTATAGGGATAACATTTTTATGATAAGAAAATTTTTCCTAAGCTCTGTGTGATACTGCGGAATAAAATAAAATAATAAAATATAATAACAGAGCAGTTAATGAGATTGTTAATTATACAAAAACGTGAGTTTTATCACAATCCTTCGCTGTTCCAACTTAGTAACATTTAGCATTGACCTCGCAGCTGTATATGAATCGAAACCGATGAATGTTTTATATTTTTTAAAGTACATGTACGAAATAAATTTAATTGCACCGTTTCTATCATTTGTGAGTGCTTAAGAGTCTCTGGATCCCAGACAGTGATTGCAAATTCAAGCTTTGATCTGTCTAAGGTATCAAACAACACTTTAATAGTTTTTGTATTCTGAAATTGCCGTGTGTTATGGATGATAAATCCTAGTGTTTTGTATGCAGATGAGCAAACTGTTTCGGTATGGCCGCCAAAATGTAAGTTGTTACTAAATATAACTCCTAGATCTTTGATGTTATTCACTTCAGTTAATGTACTATTTAGTAATGTAAATTATAGTTAATCTTGTTTGTTTTAAGCAAATAACTCATTTTAAAACATTTTGTAGCATTTAATTGTAACTTGTTTCTTTCACACCATTGATGGACTTTGTTTAGTTCAGCCTGCAAAGTTTTACAGCTATTCATATCTATCACTTCTTTAAACAGTTTTAGATCATCTGCATACAGTAAACACCTGCAATTATTTAATGCAAGTGGGAGATCATTAATTGAATATCAAAAACATGAATGGCCCTAAGTTACTCACCTGCGGTACTCCAGATGTCACATCAAACTGTTTGGATATTGTCTTCCTATAGTAAACATAGGTCTCTCTTTCTTGCAGGTTTGACCTAAAAAAATGTACCATAGTCTCAGAAAACCCAATCGATGCTATCTTGTCGAGCAGGACTTCATGACAAACTTTGTCAAAAGCTTTTGTAAAGTCAGTATAGATAACGTCTACTTGTCCCCCGTTGTCTAGTACCTCGCTCGCATAATCTACAAAAATTGTTAAATTAGTTTAAGTTGATCGTTTGGGGATAAAGCCGTATTGACTAGTGTTTAATACAGACGGCACATGATGGAAAATTTTTAGGTACTGTATATGTTTGAAAATTTTTGCTGGGGTGGATAGAATAGAAATTAGCCTGTAATTAAGAATATTATTTACGGCACCCGATTTATTTATGGGAGTCACTATTGTCAATTTCCACCTAGTGGGAGATGTTGTATATAATAATTTATCGTTGATTAGCGGCGACCGTTTGCAAAGAGCTCAGATAGCTGAATTCGATTTATATTTGATGCAATGACCTATGATCACATTTCACTATTATTTAAGAAATTACGGTGGTTGAAACTGCAGTACCTACGGAAATTATATCAGACGACAATGTTATTTAGGCTATCACGCGGATTTGGTCCAAATTACTCTACTTCAAAGTTTGCCCCTTTTCGAACGGCTACTACAACATCAAAGATGATAACCCGTTGAAGATTCGATATCATCGAACTAAAATGTATCATTCCTCTTTCTTCGTATCCAGTTTGTCACTATGGAATCCGAGTTCTATTTAAGAAATTCTACCACAATCAGCAAGTTTCGGAAAACATATCGGGAGTATCTGCTATTGCATCAGTGATTGCATTTGTGATACTTGCGTTTTGGGATGAGGTACTCAGTGTCTGAGTGTTTTGATGTGTATGTGTACGTGTGAGTGTATGTGCGTGTGTATTAGTGAGGATGCGTGAGACGGGCGTGCCTGAGTATGTGCGGCAAATAAAAAGTGTTTTTTTTTTAATTTTTTTGTCCATTTTCTTGTGTAAATTTTTAAGTAGTCGTTAGTTGAGCGTAGGAGAGGACCTCATAGTCTAAATCTGGCTAGGATTGATTTGGGAGCCAATAAGTATCTGTATAAATGCTACTTAAAGAATAGTAAAAATATACAATACAAATTAGTTTAAAACTCGGTAGTTGAGAGCATGATTTTCAGACAACTAATTATTCTATTTGCGTAGGTTTTATTTTCTATGCTAAACCAACGATTTAATAACTGCATGCACTGGTCGTTACCTTTTTCTTGAAAGCTTCGAGTTAATTACAAAATTTAAGCGTGGTATACAATAACAGATAATTAGTTTCTTTTATAAAATTAAGGTACTGTTATTAAAAAATTATTGAACTTTTATTAAAATCAAACTGTATTTTTCAAATGACAGATGATCCAAATCACTGATAATATGATCGCTATAAAAAAGTTAACCAAACTAAACCAGTGAATAAATGATAGCTCTATACTGCATTATTCCTTTATGAACGTTATTTCGGAAAAGAAGCCTTTGGGGAAATCACTGCATCATAATAAATTTATCAAAATTAAATCTTATTGTGGAAATGAAGTGAACTCTCTTATAGCCTAACAGTTATGTTCTTACTATAACTACTAAAGGAAAGCTTTTCTAGTGTTAGACAAGAGAAATTGAATTTGGATGGCTCACGGGCTATTCATGCACGAGAACTAGATGGATGTTATTGTTAACTACGATTACCCTCGGGCTTCAGTTGTTGAGACCGTCATTGTTAGCGAAATAAGATCGTAGTATTTCTATAACAATGTGTAACGTGTATGTGAGGATCGACTTTTTCTATTCGGTTTTTCTTAAACGAAGACGCTGAATTTAGAACTATAGCTTTCAATCGAGTCTTCGATTGTATTGCAAATGGAGGTAGATATAATTTAATTGTGTTTTTCTAATACAGGTGTGCTTGTTACACGCTGGCATGAATAGGCTCATTTTGTTAAAACCAAAGGGATAGCTAAATACATTTGGAATAGAGACTTTAAAATATTAAATTGCTTTTGATTTGAATTAGTTATTGAATTACCATGAAATAAATTACCCAGTCTGTTACATACCTAGGTTAATCTTTTATATTAAGTTTTTCCTCTTGTTCCTTCCATCAATTATTAACTCAATTACCAACTGGCTACAACTCTTTTTATAACTCTTGTTTTGTGATTCTCTCGCTTTAGTCAAATTACGTTTGAAGCCTTGTTTTATGCGTATTACTATTATCTAAAGCGAGTTTTATGTCTTTTAAACCGGTTGTACAGTTTGTTCGCGCGAGAAATATTAAAAAGAATCTTTCAATTACGTTTAGGTCGCGATCGTGTATTTAATACTTAATCGCGTCGTTCTCCAGCTGATACCGATAAACAATTAATCTGTGGGCATATGTCAAAGGAGAGTCGCTTTTGAGTTTCCGTGAAGTCAAGTCGTGTTTTGTGTTCGACATTTATTACGTTTAGTTATCACAAATCTATGTTTAAGTTTCCCTGTTAAATTATGTGTTAGTGTAAACGTAAATCTTCCTTCTTTCCCATTTCCCACAACAACCCAGAAGATCAGATCACCTGCACCTGTGTTGTATCAGCTTGGTAAATGACTTTTTTACCTGTGAATTTGTTACATTTACGTAGTTTAATATCGCGCCGTTATCGGTCGTCCGCTGCACTATTCGAAGGAAAAAACAATACATTTCGTCCGATATCGGGGTTGTATTAACAGATTGATCACTTCAACCGGATTTCATTCAGCGAAGCATACCTATAAATTATACTATAAACATTCAAAACAGTGATAAATTCAATTTCATTCAGTAAAGTTTGGGTATTAAAACGTCGAGAGCACACATGTTTTAGCTATCGCATCGTAATCTCGTAGTAATTGCATTTTTGTTGTAAACCAGTTCTTTGTTCGACTTCAAATTTTTGCTGATTTCAAGATGCTTGTTGTTTACGTTTCGAACATTTCTTCAAGTTTTTCCCATTTCTACAATTTCCTATTTTTCATATCGTTAGTGATAAGGATAGGGGTTACATTTTCTTAAGTTACAGTTGCAACACATTTTAAATAATTGCGAATTAGAGGTGAGCCATTAGTTTCCATTTGCATATTTCCTCTACGTTACACTTCTATAGAAGATTTTTAGAGTTGTATACATTACATTTTTTCGTAGATTTTTGTATTACAGATTATAGTGATTTTCCTATAAGATGGCTGACTTCAAGAAACTTGAAAGCATCGTATTTTCTTCAGGAATCAGCCTTTGAAACCTATTTTGTTCTTTTTCTTATACATACCCATACCCATTTTTCTCTTTGCTTTCATACCATTTGTCACAAACCAAGCTTCAGCCTTTACACTAAACTTTGCATCCTTGGACTTTACTCTTTCCCAGGATTCTTCTTCTAAAATTTTATCTGCTCGATGTCTAGCTGGAAGATCGTCGGGGTACTTAGAGTAAACAATGTCGCGGTCCCTACACAAACGATCCAACTTGTTTATTCCAGGATCGTCTCGCGCTAACATTTCTTCTAATCGAGTCCTAGGACAACAATAAGAATAACTTGAGGTGTGTAGCTCGAACGGTAGATTATTTATAGCTTTGTTTACTAACCCACTACCTTCATGCAGAATCATTGGTGTGCACTCGTCAATAAACGAAACTAAATGAATACAAATGTAAAATACATCTCTATATATACTTTCACAGCAAGAACAACTGAATGAACAATATCCACAAACATCTGTATTTATACTTTTTACAAAATACATTTTACATATATAAATACATTAATTTACAAATTATGCTGGTATTCTTCCGGTGTTAACGTTACGTCATGTTAACCATGTTGGGAACATTATATTTTTTAGCAGTCGTTGCACCTTCGAAACATATTTTAGTATACTCTTCTACGATACTATCATAGTCATAGGTTAGACGAACAAGACGCTGCTCTCGATATGTTATAACAGACAAGGTGATTAGTTCTGAGAATTTCTTATCATTGACAAACAAATCTTTGTCGGAAAAACAAACGTTCTATTGTAACAAAATCTAGTTAGGCTAATTGGGTGGTAATTAGAAAACAAGGATAACCTCGAATTGAATGAGAGATCCTAATCAGTTCCATGCAAATTTTGTAACAAAGTACAGTGACTATATAGCCTACGAATATTTGCTAACATAGTGGAAGGTATACTGTAATATAGAGACAAATATGAATTTAATTTGTAAACGATTGTATTAGCAGTATATGTATAGATTAGTTTAAAGGTTTAGTCTGTGCAAATACAGTACTTAATCAATGTTACTAGAATATTTATGCTAATATTTGAAATTGAGACTAATAAGAATTTAATTTGGAAACAATTGCATTAGATTTATTGGATTAATCTAGTACATTTATGTAAGTATCGCCATAAATTATCGGAAGAATTTGCAGATCCGGTGGTACTGTGGAAGAGGATGACGAGGTTCTGCGAAAGGATGCCGGGGTTCGACGGTCCAGATCTCGAGAGCACAATCTATGCCGGAAGCTAAAAAAATGCTTAGTTGAAGAAAACTATTGTGCAGAGTTAAGATGACAATGTTATTTAATACAGTTACTAGATGGACGAATATTTGCTAATATGGTAAAAGGGTATACTGTAAGATAAAGGCAAATTAGAATTTAATTAAATAATCCATGCCGGGGGCTAAGAATGCTTAGTGGAAGAAGACTATATGTGCGAATTTTTTTTGCAAGATGTGGTGGTGGTGTGAGATTTTTTTTGCAAGGTGTGGTGGTGGTGAGTCTAGAACCGACTTCCTCCCTCTGTGGTGGTGGTGGTGGTGGGTCTAGAACCGCATTCTTCCTTCTGTGGTGGTGACGGTGGTGGTGGTTCTAGAACCGATTTCCCCCTCTGTGGTGGTGGGTCTAGAACGAACTTCCTCTCTTTGTGGTAGTGGTGGTCGGTCTAAAACCGCCTTCCTCCCTCTGTTGTGGTGGTGGTGGTAGGTCAAGAACCGACTTGCTCCACCTGTGGTGGTGGTGGTGGTGGGTCTAGAACCGTTTTCCTCCCTCTGTGGTGGTGGTGGTGGGTCTAGAACTAACTTCCTTCCTCTGTGGTGGTGGTGGTGGGCCTGGAACCAACTTCCTCGCTCTGTGGTGGTGGTGGTGAGTCTAAACCTAACTTTCTTTTTCTGTGGTGGTGGTGGTGGGTCTAGAACCAACTTCCTCCCTTTGTGGTGGTAGTGGTGATGGTGGTGGTGGTATATGGAGTGATATGGAGTGATGTGGAGGGATGTAGAGGGATGCCGAGGGATGTAGAGGTGCGTGGTGTGTGGTGGTGGCGGGTCTGGAACTAACATCCTTCCTCTTAATTTGGACTATGACGTCATAGGGTAATATGGTATCATAGGTGGGGTCTGAATGTGGCAAGTCAATGCTGGGGTGAATGACGTTTGTATCTACCACAAATTGTCTTTTGGACCTTAGAATTTCCCATGTTAAATCCCATAAGAAAACCTGTTTTTTGGTCTCGTACGAACATAGCTTATCGAAATGAATAGGTTATCACTAGACATAGTAGGGATCAGCGAAGTTTGGTGGCCTGAGGCGGGGGATTTTTGGAGTGGAGACTTCAGGGTAATTCATACAGCAGCAGAAGAAGGAAATTTGGGTGTGGGGATAGTTATGCGGAAAAGATAGGATACTGTGTAGAAAATTACTTACAAAAGAATGAAAGAGTACTCATGGTTAGATTAGAATCTAAACTGGTAAACACAGTAATAATTCAAGTATACATGCCCACCTCTAGCTACAGTGACGAAGAGGTAGAAGCGATCTACAAAGATATCAAAGACATATTAAGACACGTAAAAGGACATGAAAATTTAATAATTACGGGGGATTTTAATGCAGTGGTAGGTGAGGGTAGGGAAGGAGCGGTAGTAGGTTTATTTGGTTTAGGCACGAGAAACGACAGGGGAAATAGGCTGGTAGAATTTTGCGACAAGAACAATTTAATCATCACAAACACATTATTTCAACATCATGCTAGAAGACGATATACGTGGAAGATGCCAGGAGATATAGGAAGATATCAAATAGATTACATTCTTGTTAGACAACGGTTTAGGAATCAAGTAAAAGACTGTAGAAGCTACCCAGAAGCAGATATAGATACTGACCACAACATCGTAATTATGAAGGCCGCACATAAATTTAAAAATCTGAAAAAAAGGAACGGAAAAAAGCACTTGGACTTAGAGAAACTAAAAGATAAAGATATTCAAGAAAGATTCGAAAAAAAGTCAAATGAATTCCTGAATGATATCGGGAAAATATCTGATACTAAGGAAGTAGAAACAGAATGGAATAACATTAAATCCAGCCTAGACATGGCACCAGAGATATTCTGGGGTATACACAAAAAGAAAATAAGAAACCATGGATAACAAAGGATATCCTGAATTTAATAGAAGAAAGACGAAAATACAAAAATAAATCAGACGAAACAGGAAAACAGAGCTACAAAACCATAAAATGGGAAATTATTCGAAAATGCAGGAAAGCTAAAGAACAAGGGATTGATGAAAAGTGCAAAGAGGTACAAACTAAGATAAAAATAAGAAAGACAGACGAAGCATACAAATTAATTAGAATGAATTTTAGGGATATAAAACCGTATAGCAAAAATGTAAGGGACGCACAAGGAAACGTCATCATAGAAAACGTAGAGAAAGTGGGTGGATGGCAAGAATATATAGGGAATTTATATGCAGGAGAGGAACTAACCGCATTAGAACAGGAATCAGACATTGAAAATGATGACTTGGGATATCCTATACTTAGAGACGAGTTTGAATTAGCATTAAAGTGTCTAAAAAATGGTAAGGCGCCGGGTACAGATAAGGTGCAAGCAGAAACTCTAAAAGCAGCTGGACAAACAGTAACAGAACGTCTCTTCCAACTTGTAAGCTATATGTATGAGACAGGCAAGATACCCAAAGATTTCAAACGTAGCATCATAGTAACTATACCAAAAATGAAAGGCGCGGATAGATGTGAAAATTTTCGAACAATAAGTTTGACAGCACACGTGTCAAAAATATTAACTAGAATTGTGCAAAGACGAATGGCAAAAAGGGGAGGAGGAATACTAGGAGAAGACCAATTTGGGTTTAGGCAAAACAGGGGATCACGGGAGGCTATTTTAGCTCTGAGAGTGATAATGGAGAAAACAATAGAAAAAGGGGAAAGCGTGTATATAGGGTTTGTAGATCTGGAAAAAGCATTCGACAATGTAAAATGGAAAAAAATGTTTGATATACTCAAAAAGATTGGAATGAGTTATAGGGATAGACGAATAGTACATAGCTTATACAAAGAGCAAACACCAGTAATAGAATTAGAGCAGAAACATAGAGAAGGGAATGTGCCCTATCCCCATTGATTTTTAACTTGTACATAGAAGAGGCAATGAATACTGTCAAATGCAGGAAGACATTTGGAATTACTATGCAGGGACAAAAAATTGATATGCTTAGATTTGCAGATGATATAGCGGTATTAGCGTCTAGCAAGGAAGAGTTAGAAGCTGCTCTTAATAAAATGGAAACGGTTCTAACAGAGAGATACGGTATGAAAATTAACAAAACTTAAACTAAAGTTTTAGTATGCAAAGGTGGGGAAAATAAATCAAAAACAAGAATACAAGTATGTAACACGAACTTACAAGAGGCTAAGGATTTCTGCTACCTAGAAAGCCAAATAACGCAAGATGGAAAAAGCACAAAAGATATAAAACAAAGATTAGCACAAGGTCGTGCTACATTTAACAAGAAAAAGCAACTACTGTGCTCAAAGACCACAAACATAGAAACAAGGAAAAGATTGCTTAAAACATATGTGTGGAGCACAGCACTGTACGGCTGTGAAGCCTGGACAGTAGGAGAAGTGGACAAGAAAAAGGTAGAAGCCTTTGAAATGTGGTGCTACAGACGTATGATGAAGATATCATGGACAGACAAAGTTAAGAACGAACAGGTACTAAAAATGGTAGGGGAAGAAAGAAATATGTGGAAAACGGTAAAAAATAGGAGAGATAGGATTATAGGCCACATACTACGGCATCAGGGAATAGTACGGAATATATTAGAAGCAGAGATAGGAAAAAAGAGAAGAAGAGGCAGACCTAGGTTAGACTACTGCACACAGATAGTAAAAGATGTAGGCTGTAGGGGATTTAGGGAGATGTGTAGGCTAGCCCAGAATAGAAATCAATGGAGGTACGCATCCAACCAATCCCAAGATGGATAAACTAATGACAAAAAGATAACTGTGCTTAAACATGATGTTTATTATAAGTAACTACAAGAATTGGTTGGGCAATATTCTCAAATAATGTTAAGTGTGTGAAAGAATTTACTGGAAAACCATTATTTCGGCAAATGTCTAAGTGTTGGGGGATCTTGGTAGCCACAGGTTGCTTAACCTCCTTCACTGAATCCCGGTAAAATAGGGCATACAATAAGAAAACAATAGAAGGGGAACGAGCTGAATACACATGCTGTGTAAAAATTTCAGGGAACTATGTAGGCTAGCTCAGAATATAAATAAGTGCAGGCACGTGTTCAACCAGTTTTGAGACGGAAAACTTAATGACGAAAAAATAAGCGCAGATAAATCTGACGATTAGTATAAACAACTAGTTGTTGGTTGCGAAATATCTGCAACTAATGTTGGTTGTGCGAAAAGATAAATTTGAAAATATATTAAATCGTTAAATGGTTAAGTGTTGAGGGAACTTGACAGCCACAGGTTGCTTACCTCCCTTCACAACCACTAAAGGTCGGAGAAATAGAGCGTATAACTGTAAAACAATAGAAGGTGATCGAACTGCATCTAACAAGAAAGAACAGCGCCTATGAGGAAAGGCAACAAACATAGAACAAGAAGAAAATTGTTGAAAGCATATGTGTGGAGCAAACCACAATATGCCTATGAAATACGGGCAGTCTGAAACGCAGACAGACAAACGGTAGCAGCCTTTTGAAATGCTGTGCTTCAGATGTATGAGGACGATAGCATGGACACACAAAGATAATAACAAATAACTTATAGAAATAGTAGGGGAACAAGGATATCTGGGCAAAAAGAGAAATAGAAGGGCGGAAAACGTTCTAAGACATTTTGGGGAATAGTATGGGATATATTACAAGCAGAGATAGGAAAAAAGAGGTAGATGTAGACCTAGATGAGATAGTTATAGATGCAAACTGTGCAAATTTCAGGGAAATCTGTTGGTTAGTTCAGAATAGGAAACAATGATGGTACGCGTCTAACCAGTTCTAGGACTGAAGACCTAATGATGATGATGATGACGAACATAGCTTATCTACTCGTAGCTTCATTGATTTCCATTCTGAACATGCCTGCACATTTCCCTGAAATTCACACTACCTACATCTTTCACTATCTGTGTGCAATAGTCTAACCTAGGTCTACCTCTACCTTCCTTTTTCCTATATCTGCTTCTAATATATTCCGCACTATTCTCGCATGCCTTTGTATGTGGCCTGTCATCCTATCTCTCCTATTTTTTACTGTTTTCAACATACTTCTTTCTTCCCCTACCATTTCTAGCACCTCTTTATTTTTAACTTTGTCTGTCCATGATATCTTCATCATACGTCTGTAGCACCACAATTCAAAAGCTTCTATCTTTTCCTTTCCGCTTGAGAGGCTCATTACATAATTAAGGTAACAATAAATAATTAAACGGTACCTCTTATATTTTGTGTTATTGGAAGTGTATTTATAATTTTTGGTTATTATGAAGAAGCACAAATAATGCCTCTAAATATAAATTTAATAATTTTACTTCCTTTTCAGAGTCAACGCTGACAACAGGTTCTCGTATGTTTGAAATCAGACCGAATTAGAAAATATTTGTGGTATACAGTTGATAATCTATTTATTGATCCTTGAGTTAATTGTTAAAGATTGGCTGGGTCTCCCTTCTGCCAAATTAATTTTATTTATGGTTAAATATTCGGTGGTGTCCTGTTTTCTTCTGAAATTTTGTGTTAACATATTCAACCCATGTTCAAGCTCATGCTCTCCCGTGAATTGAACCTCAAGTTAGTCGTTCGTACTGTAGGTTCTTACACTTTAAAAAGTTCATAAATACAACTCCGCAAGCGCGGTTTACTAGACACAACGGCAGTTGGTAACGCTAATCTTTGTACAGATTTTGGCGCGCCCATCTGTCAATGACGTCACCAATATACAAATTAAATACGCCATTGACGGAAAATATGCCAATTTTCGTACAATAGTTTATAATAGCGAAATACTCACATGAATATGTCCCTGAGGGCTACTGATGGCCCCTTTAAGGCAATTAATGGAGGGTACGCCTAACGTCCATCCAAATGGCTTCGAGTGGATCTCAGGGCTCCACTCCGGAGTGTTTAAAGATGGTGACTGCTCCGGTGCTGTTGGCGGAGCATGGCCTCCAATTTGTTCCCGGGGTCGTGGACTCGGTTGCCCTAGGCGGCTTCAAATTGTCTCCTATCTATGTAGGGAATAAGCAGGGAAAACCAGTTATAGGAGCGACAAACAGTTAAACAAGGCAAGGAAATCTTCACGAAGGTCAGAGGCAAAAAGCCACGTTCAAAGACCACCGGAAAGAAAAAAACCCACTTTTCTGTCCTTTCACGCGTCGACGCGAAATTATTCGTCCAACCCACCTTTAACGTGACGGAAATACGCGCACCGAGTCTTTTAAATTTAAAGGCGCGAAAACTTCCGCACATAAAAATTAAACTAAGAAAATGTTTAGTGCCACTTTGGCACGTAACAAGGTGGGCAGGTAACATTTATAATTTGCCCAAAATATTGCTTCACTGGAGCCCCTGACGTTGAAAATCCACTTATATTTCCCTGGTGCCCACTACAGCCCACCGAGTAAATGTATATTAATATGTATAATGTTGAAAAAGATATACATTGCAACCCAATACCTCTAAGTTATTTTTTCACGTCTAAGGTTTCACTTGTTTGATCTTTGCATGAGCTGACACAAAACTTCGTTACAAAATAGTGAGAATTCTAAAAATGTATGAAGAATCTATAGTTTTACCGCGTATATTAACACCTAAAACGCATAAAGTTACTGTAATTTATAAATGGTATAAAAATTTAAATTCCGGAAGTTTACTTAAACGTAATTCCTTTAAAGGCTCTAAAAACTTGAATCATTGCGTAGCTATTACCACCATAATTCTGTAAAGCATTACTAAAGTTTAACCATCTTACCTCATTAAGTTGATAGCCCAACAAAACTTTCCACGCCTAGAACTGGGTTAATGAAGAGTATCAAAATGCTGCTTAGAGTACTAAAAATAAAAGCATCACCTTAACATGAGAACGTGATGAGTTATGAAAAGATGCTGGAAAATGGACGAGAACTTTGATCCTCTGAAAATGGAAAAGCTCGGCGTTCTTAAGACGACACAGAAAGAATCTACGTCAAATTCCATACGAAGCGAAGCAAATGTATTAGAGCGACCCACCACATGAGATAATCAATCATAATAGCCTCCTCGTTGCAGCAGGCTCTAGTAAGAAGTGGAAAAAATCATTTCTCTGCTCGGTGTAATAAAATTATGCAGAACCGTTTTATGAATTTTGATAAGTTATTGAATTCTTAAAGTTAATAAAAAAGGAGATATGTATTATTAATTGGAAGGATTTCCTTTTATTCTACACGCTTTGCAAATACCAATTTTGAAAATCAGTTTACGTTCAGCATTTCAAGTATGAATAATTATCACTAACCATTAAGGTTCACGCTTGCCATCTGCTCGGACATGAATAATTCGTTTAAAGGCCTTAATTTAAGGTCGTGTTCTGGAATGTGTAATACGGACCCGGTAAGAGCTAAAGATTAGAAAAACAGCTTTAATTAAAACGGCCAGGGCTAATTAAGAACGATGTGAAAAGTTTCTCTTATATTTATTATAAAGGCTGCTGCCGCTGTCAGGGTATATTACATTTACAAATTGCTGCTTGGTTATGATACGTATAAAGGCATTGTAGGAGAAACAGGTGCCTGTCCCTACTTTATATATTTAAATTTTTATTTCGTCAGCACCTGCTATAATTTTTAACAATCACTAGAATATTTTATGCAAACCGAAGAAAGCAACACATTGTGTTGCTGATCTGCTAGTTTTATTCATTTCATAACCTCTTAAGTGCTTATAAGAATCTTAACCCTGCGATACATAGGTGGGGCTTCAGAAACCCCATGGAACGAAAATCGCGCTAAAAATGCAGAAACTGTAATCTTGCACGCACCTCACCTACTTCTCAATAGCTTCTCAAAAATATATCCCTTCTGTAGAATTTAAGTAGCGTCTTAGAACTAAATAAATAACGGAACGAATTACACTACTAATGATATTAAATTTAGCATAATAGTACAATTGTTATTGTTGACTTTATTTGATACAAAATAAAAGTTGTTACATTTTCTCTAGAAAAATAGTTATAACTTTAATAAATAATGTCACCCTAGTGCGAAAATGAACAGAAAATGCTTAAAGGATTATAGAATGAAGCTAATACCGATGACGATGCAATCGAATCAGGCAGATGATGTCGATGTCTCGGAAGTAAGCACAACACCGACACGGATCAGGACATAGCAACTGAAGATGAAATGGAGAATAATATAATGGGAATGGACACATGATGGCAGATGACAAAAAGAAAAAAAGTTTATCTTTGAAAAGATGGAACAAAGTGAAAGGAAGCTCCATCGAATGTACGTGTTTGCACAAGAGTAGAAAGTATTGTTTTGCATTTGCCGGGTGTAAACAAATACACAAAACACACAAAAAATGTTATGGATTGATGACAGCTGTTCTTCGATGGTCAAATGATAGGAGACTCAGTGCGGTGGACCATTGTATAACTTTAAGAAGAATCGATTGTTTATCAAAATAAATATATTGTGAAACCAACCAATGTTCCTGAAATAAAAGCGCTCATCAGTTTACTTGATTTAGTATAATGTTTCATTGAAACTGTCAGAATTTGAGAAACTTGTAGCAATCGTATGGGACTGGGGTGGATGTTTCTCGAAGTAAGATGTCTTTGAATCAATTTCAATATTTCATGATTTGTCTTCGCTTTGATAATGTACAAAATCGTTAAGAGGGATTAGCAACATATAAATTAGCTCCTATACGAGAAATACTGAAAAGATTTACTGACAACTGCAGGAAATCATACACTCCTTCAAAGTATATGACAATAGATAGAAAGTTGGAGTTTTCTCTTGGAAGGTTTCTTCAAACAATATTTGCCCAATAAACCTGCAGAATATGTTATTAAAGTGCAAACCTCCTTAGTCGATGCCCGGTTCCATTACGTTTTGAATTTTTAAGGTGCCTACAATATCAGTAACTCTTCTACAGATATTGCTGAGAGACTCATAAAACTAATTTCTGGTTTCAATCAGAATATAGCCTTCGATAATTGGTACACATGCTACGAAGAAATGATAAAACTCCTGAAACAGCATAAATTGATATCATTAGGCACGCTTAGAAAAACAAACGTTGCCTTCCACATCAATTCGTGTCAGTAAAGACAAGACAACCAAAGGCCAGTATATTTAGCTTTTAAAAAGATATAACACCTGTGTCCTACGTTCCAAAGAAGAATAAAGATGTGCTACTGATGTCTACAATGCACCATGAAAGATCAACTGATGAAGCAACTGGTGAGAAGAAAATTATTAGTTTCTACAACTTCACTAAAGGTAGGGTAAACGTCGTAGACAAACTCTTGGCATCATACTGCGTGTCTATAAAATCAAGAAGATATGCCTCTCACGATCGTGTTTTTTCTTATGAATATTGCTACCATAACTGCTCTAGTTGTATACAAAGCAAGTAATCAAGACTATATAACAGACGGAATAATATTTATGATAACACTGAGTCCTGAACTTATTCAGGAATATATCAACACCAAAAAGAATAATTCAAGGGTGAGTAGGAAAATTCGCGAAAATATTTCCAATTATACTAAAGATAATCCTACCCACGACCTGCAAATATTCAAAACCACAGGAAGATGTTCCATATGTTCATGGAGCTGCGATCGCAAGACTGAATTATCCTGCAACAATTGCAAGGAATAATTGTGACTAGACCATGCTGTGATTTGCTGCAGAGGTTGTGTATATTCATATAACGAATAGTTTTTTCGTACGTTTTCTGTGTTTCTTTACATTTTAATTTTTGTTATTCACTGTACTTTTCAGAATATTATGTTTATTCTTTTTTATGACAGGTTTTGGAGTTATAGTATGCTTTTTGATTTAGGAAAAACGAGTGCAATTGGTTTATTTGTTGTTGTTTTCAAATATATCTTTTCTAATCCAAAGTTTTGTGCTTATTTGGTTATCAGATTATTAGATAACAGTATGAAGCGATAAAAAATTTTAAAAAAATAATCAGAAAGTTATGATTCTTTTAGTAATGGGGTTTCTCAGACCCCACCTATGTACTGACGTGAATAATATCACCACGCAGGGTTAAGTAATTGTATACGGTTATATATGTTACCATATCTGAGCAAAGCGTAAAAAGTCCAGAAACTAGTGACTGGGCAAATGTCGATTTGCATAGTAATACTACATGTGATTTTTCCAATGCTCCACCCGAAGGTACTACATTGGCCAGGAAGCGAGTTTTTTTTACCTGGAAAATTTGGAATTTTACCGAACCCTTGCTGTTCCAAGCAAGGTAGGGATCTTTAACGTGCGTGACAACACTCACACACGGGACCTCCATTTTACCATTTTTGTGAAAAATACTCGCCTAACATTTTTCAAGCGGACCGTGTCGGGATTCGAACCCGGGACCTTGGGCGTAGTAGTCACACACATACCACTAGGTCACGGAGGATTTGCATAGTAATAGCTTACTTCACTAACAAATATAAATATCTCACTTTTGAAGTAATTGATAAAAGTGCTTTCTAGTTATAATGCCTTAACGTGATGGAGACGTTAAGAAATGCTCTCCTTCACTTGAAATACAATTTTTTAGTTTATTAACAATATTACCAAAGTAGTTAAAATAAGCAGGTTACAGATCCTCTTCAAATTTGTTCATAAATGAAGAATTTTGTATTGCATTATCCAGGACCAAAAATTCAAATGGATAAAGACTTTAAGTGACCAAAGCCATCAAAGTAGATCGCATATGCTCCATTCTTTTTACAGACCATCAAGTGTGTGCCAATAATCCATGTGGTATCATAAATTAAAATTTCACTTTTTTTGGAATAACTACAGTTGGTAGCTTACGCACGAATCTAGTACACCGCCATAGGCTGCCCGCATCTTCCTCACAATGCCTTATGTAAAACATTTTATTATCTACACTACAATTCAGAACGCCTAAACTACTATAAGCAAAATATCTACAGCTGACGTCATGCCGAATTTAGCTTTTTTCAAACTGTTTATCTAACCAAACAGGACGTATTGTTCATTTTTAAAAAACTATACAAATACAATCGGAGCTGTATCAACAAGTATATACGCTGAGTCTAGTAGCAATATTCACAATCTTTGCATAATAATGCGCAATTGCGCAAATAGGTAAAATAGTATTAAACTATATCTTTATGCTCTCTCGCGAACGTGCACGTACCAAAGCAGATTACAAATCTATTGTTGAATTCTCCAAACTTATTTTATGTGCTATTTTGTGTATATAGTTCGTGTTTATTACTATTTATACACATAATTCTGCGAGGTGTGACTATAAAATCCCGAGACTGGTGTTGCAAAACTTTTCATTTTAAATGAATACCTATTTAATTATTATCCCCTGCTGTCCCTCTCCGCTGCATGCAAAATTTTCATTGTTCAAGACAGTGCCGGAAATCGTCTTCTATGAGTTCGTTCATAACGCCTGCCGTTTTCCCTTTCACAGGTTTGAGATAAAATCAAATGGTACCCGATCAGGAGAATACGCGGATTGTTTAACATTGTGATACTATATTTTTGTAGAAACGTCTTAGCAGACAATCCAGACAATGATGAGGGACACGTGGCTTGTTTGTCCATAATTCGAGTCCTTCTCTTTATGATTTTTCACGAAGTTGAATAAGAACCTCAATGTAGTAATATTTATATATCTCATGAATATCGTAAAAAGAGCATCTTGCACGTGTATTAACTTCAACGTCTTCTCGGCGACCTTAGAAATACTTAAACCACTCAAAAACCTGCGCATGTGGCAAACCTAAAGTAGAAATGAATACTATGATAAGTACCAAAACATGAAAAATTGAGTGTTGTGTTAAAACGTGTTTCTATTGCCGAGCCTAATATACTGTAGAAGTAGATGCAAAAAGCGGGGACTGCCGCAATTTTTGCTCATTGAAACACACAAAACGCCATAAGAAGGGGTGGAGCTTCACCTGGAGGATCCTCCGTGTGGACTTCGTTGCCGCAGCGTCACCGAGTTAACCTAGGTTAGTTCTACTGTTTTTAAATCATTTTTACCTTCACCATACCTAATCCAAAAATCGGTAACCCAAACCCTAAAATTTTCGAATACCTCTTGGTGCTTAACGGTTCCGCACGGCTTTATATTCTCAACTTAAATTTCTATCTTAGGATCGACCCTTATCGAGTTACAACCCCCAAACCCCAATTTTAGAACTGTTTTATTTATAAACATTTCTTTAATGCGTAAAGTATTGGATGGTCTAAAATTTTCTTGGAGGTCCAAACTCGAAACTAATTTTATTCAGGACCAACCCCTAGCCAAGTTACAACCCCCAAACACCAAATTTTATAACTTTCTTATTTATAAACATTTTATAAACGCGTTAAACATAGGATATGCTTAAATTTTCTTAGAAGTCAAAACCAGGCATTAATTTTTTTCTAGAACCAACCCGTAACCAAGTTACAACCTCAAAACCTTGATTTTATAACTTTTTTTTATTTATATACATTTTTAAACGCGTAAGACATCGGATATGCTTAAATTTTTTTGGAGTCCCAATCCAACATTAATATTAATCTAGCATCAACCCATACAATCACCAAACCCAAATTTTATAACTTCTTTACTAATAAACAGTTTCTAATCGTGTATGGTAATACCGATTTAGTTTTTCTTAGAACTGCGAATCTACCATTAATTTAACTTTAGACCAATTCGATTTAAAGAAATTGGTGTAAGCAAAGAAGTAGTGCAGATTCTTTTAAAAGAATTATACTTAATTATAAATATACAGTGTACGCTTACCATCTATTTTCATACATATACATTTTTACATACAGAAATTTTTTGACGTAATTTAAGTCTAAAATTTAAATTTTCATTTTGGTATTGCAAGGTTCTTTTCTTCATTCAATGAACCCTCACAGCGAGTTGTACTTGTTAATATTAACTTCTATGTAAAGCACTTTCCCAAAGACCATCGCGTCCAGGTGCTCAAATTCTTCTGACTTTTGCCGCATAACCTAACAGAAATTTTTGTACTCGTTTCGAATATTGCTGCCATGTGTTATGATCACATTTTTTTGTGTTAAACGATTTTACATCGGTAGTCTCCTGACCAATACTCGTTTTGGTGTACGCACCATAAAGTTCATAATTGACTTTATAGCCGTACGGTCCTTTAATTTTTCGCCGATAAACGAATAAATCTATGCTTCTGCTTGAGCAGAAACTCGGACAATGTTGACGGTCTTTATGTGGTTGCTGGCCATATGGTTTTTAAACTCTGTGCTAACTATTTCTACCGCATCGTCTCTCTCGGTAGCAGTGGCTGTTGCACTCTTATGCCTACTGCTCTGTAGATGAGCAGTGTACCCAGATTGTGTCACATTTACATCGCACACATTGCACCGTACACCAACTTCTTCTTGTTTGGAAGAAGTTTTTTTGACTGCCTGCGGAGATGGACGTTTAAGCCCCGATGTCAACGAGGTCACCTGTGCTCCTTAACATGATGCCTCAGTAAATTGTCCATTCTGGTAAAGATAATGCCTCACGACTGGCAGTTTAAGTTTTCTGTTACTGGTCTGACTGAACGCTTAAACCGCAATGGGCTTGTACCATGCTGTTTTACGTAGTGCCGCATAAAAGCATCCCTCCTGGTATAGTAGACGTGACAGGGATCACATTTAAAAACATTTGCGAGTCGTTTTATACAGAACAAAATCCACACTATTAGGCTTTGGTGAAGCTTGTAACTCAATTATAATTAAAAAGTTTACTCTTGCGTGCCTGCTTTATATACTTTATAGAACGCAAAGCGATGGTTTCCGGAGACACCTAAACGAAGTTAAGGATTAAGCGTGGAAACTAAATGACGTCATCTTTTTCCGATCGTTGTCGCTTGTCCAGTACAATTAGCACCAATGGGTGCCCCCGGTTCTTCGCGTCGTCCATGTTTAGTAAAAATGCCGGAAACGTCTTTTATGATATACGGGCCAGCAATTGCATCGCGTACATATTAAAAATCGAAAAAAGTGGTAGCTCTGACCGATGGTGTTGTAGGTTATTTTGGTAAATCTTCTTCTAGACTGAAGTCACCGTCTTCGAGGTTGATATTTTTAAAAGTTAACAGATTGTATAGACCTCTAGTAACAGGATATACACTATTGTTTAAGGTTATGTCACTGTTTTCTGGATCAATTTCCAGCATACTTTTCCCCAAACTCTATGTATCGGTTTGAGAATTATACTTTAATCCTATAAACCGACTTGTCTATATTTTCGTCTTGATCCCCAGTCAACACATCTGCATAATAGAGATGTATAGGGTCCTCCAGAATAGGTTGTTTAATTTTCTGTAAAGGTACGTCCGTGTCTTCGACTTTATCCTTTTTTACAAGTGGTATTTTTTTTTGTAATACCTTGAAAATGGGATGCGGTGGCTTGTAGAGGTTCGATTAATTGTTTGTGCACCCCTTTGAATTTTTGCTGAGATGTGGTGTAGCCCTTTCTGTACTAAACAAACTTTCTTTTACAGCATCCTGCATCAACTGAAGACTGCGTTTATTTGCAATCAAATCTTTAACGTCTTCCATCATCAAACTCTGGGTCGGAACTAACCATTTATACCTTATCCATTATCTATATACTCGTCGAAATTCCTATACCGTCATTTATCAATATCAGAATCTTTGACAATAGTTATAAAATGTTGTTTCAGTCATCACCATTCCAACACTGTAAGCAAATTTCTTTAAATTTTGGGTATGACATATTACCGCTTATATGATTCAGAAAAATATGGCGAAGGTTCGTGTCATCCTGCTTCCATAATGCTATTTTATTGGCGTTGTCTCTAAGCCTGTATTTTAATGTGCTAGTATAAGTTTGACATAAATAAAAACAATCAATATTGTTATGCCTACCATACGAGAAAAACTGTGATCTTGCTTTGTTCGTTCGCAGGTATATCGTCAAAAACCATAACTGAATCTTCTTTAGCATCTTCTGACCCAATCACATCGTCGTAATTCTCAAACTCATAGTATCCAATATCTTTATTTAAGGGTTCAAATACACTTCTTTACCGTTCATACTTTGGTTGATATAAACTTTTAAAAAACACATAGACGTTTTGAAATCCAAGTCCATTCTCGTGTAAAATGAGAGATATTAGAGCGTTAGTTTTTCCACAACTCGATGGTCCGGCGAATATTGCCCTGATATTGAATAGAAACAAAGATCCACGTTTACCAACTTCCTTTGCACTATATGTGGCATATGCATCATAGTTTTATATATGTATTTTAACTTCCTGTTTGGTAGCCTTTATATCCTTTACCTCTCTCAGAACATCATTCCTTTTGGGATAATGTTGCTCGAGATGTCTTTGAAGCGTCCTTCTATAGGGATTTTGTACAGTCTGCTTGCAGAGCGTGTTGTTATAGCACCCTGCTCTAGTTTATTAATTGCTTTCGCTAAAGTTTCATTAGTGTAAATCTTCCAAAAATTCAATTAAGACTAACTCAAACTGAAAAGTGAGTCACCTATATACTAAAACTACTGGACCGAGGTGAGTCAAGTATTGGGCCACGCGCCGGGCTGTGCACCTGGCCGAGGTTAGCCGCGCACCGGGTCGAGGTGGGCCGCACACCGGACCGAGGTGGGCCGCGCACCGGACCACGCACAAAATATTTTTAAGACAAAACAATTTTTTATAAAATTTTATTTAAAAACAGATACAAACTATAGAGATTATTTAATTGTAAATAAATCTATTAACAATATCCGTAAACGGATTATATTCAAATATGATGTATAATTAAAACATAAGCCTTCATCGACAGTTCAAAATTTTTTGGAGCTTCAAATTCCATTCTTACGTCTACTGTTGCATCCGTGACACTTTAGTGCTGATGACGACAGTCGATTACAAATACAGGCGATTCTCTAAACTAATTGTAATCCATTAAACATTTGCTAGAACTCTTGTTCGGGTAGTATTTTTCCATAAAAGTCGCATAAGACAAGTACACCGGTAAATATTCGTTCCGTTCAAAGTCCAGGTGCATGCGATTTTGAGGAAAAGTTTGAGAGTTTAGATACATTTTTACATTGGTTATATAATCATTCGTAGAACTTGTGGTATTTTCGTCTTTCTTATCGTATTTTACATTTTGCAACGCCAGTAATATCCACCGAGTCTTTTCGGTTCCGATCGATACTTTAATACTCCACACTTGCGACTTAGATTGCGTTAGTGACCGAAGTTCGTGTAGTTCCCATTTTCTAAATGCGGCCATTATACGTGATTGATTTTGCATTTCCGATAGCAGAGACATCTTGGCATAATCGCTTAATGTTATATGCGGGGCTTCCCATGTTATGCGTTGTATGCTAAAGCTCACAGTATTTTCAGGTGACTTGTTGCAATTAACGTCGGACTTGGATTTGATTAAAATTAATTCTTGGGGCAATGTTTGCAATAAACTTCTTGTAACCTTCGAAAAACCCAAAAATGGCGGAATAACTCCAACAAAACTGCCATCTTTAAATATGGATTCAGATTTCCAGCCAGTGTGTACGATGAACCTGGTTTCCGATTATTCTAGTGATGCAAGTCCTTTAATGGTTCGCGTGATTTCAGGTGTTCGACACACGTCGATTATGTGATAATTACCCAATTTGTATTGAATTTCTTCAAACAGAAAGTATGTTGCATTTGTAGTAAATTCGTATACTTTGGTTGGATCTACAGCTGTACAAACTCTTTTGATAAATATTTCACTCTTCATCCTCCATCAATTTAATTGGGGGGTAAAAAGGCCCCGTTGATATAATGCTACCGTACCCAAACACGCCCACGGTTTTGATCATTTTCACTAAGAAACTTTAACACTAAATGCCTACAGTTGTGTCTTGTAAGCCTGCTCCGAGACACTGTTGTAGTAACTTTTGCAACCTCGAAAATACTTTTCGACTTTTTCCGGTGGCTTCAAACCACCAAACACATCGTAGTATAACACACTCTATCCACGTTTCCGGTATCCCACCTAATGTGTACGTGGTCCTTTTGTGGTATTCAAATTAATCACACCCGACTTGATGACATGCGGTTTATTCTTCCTCAACTGATCTCTAGAAGAAGCACCGCGAAAATGAGGAATGTAGGATGTGTATTTCCTTATATTCACGTCGGTGAGAGCTCTTCGAGGTAACTTGCTTAGTTTTTAATACTTTTTTAGAACATCCGCGTCCCTTGTATAGTTTCAAAGATAACGCGGTACCTTGCTTATATGGTTTTAGAAGCAATTCATTTCCTTTTTTCCCTACTGCTATTGCTTCCATTGACCTGTTGTGACGTTCACCCTCCTAAAGCTGCTCGTTAACCGTTTTTGCATCGCTAACAGACTGTGTCAGGTATACGGTTAAGGAACCCATTTGATATTCATATAAACGTATATACTATGTATTTTAATTATATACATACGCAACCTTTTGTGATTTTTACATAAAGCGCTATCAAATATTAATGATGGAATAAATATTCAAGAACGTAGGCATCCGGGTTATAAACAATACGACATTCATTAAAATATGTCGGTATAATAACGCTCTTTCAAAACTACTTTTTGATGCACTAAAAAGTATTATAAATTATTATACACATTTGCATATCTATGCAACTAACATTAACGGCGTACTCTGACTCGTCATATTTTTTTGTAATAGCCAATGACTAAACAAGCTTAATATTTTCAAATTATTAATAGGATTCTTTCACGTGTGCTTCTTCAAGATAGTCTTGACCCCCGTAATATTCAAGTAACGCAGACGACGACCGCGTTAGGAAATAATACATGCATTTCACCCAGAATATGTTTATTTAATAATAATAATGCTCGCTTAAATACTATGCCGATTCGTACAAAGTATTCTATTACACGCAATTTACATATCTTTTGTTACAGGACGCTTAATTTTTTTCAAATCTATCCGTATCGTTACAATATAGATTCTACAGAACAAACAAATTAAATTATTAAGACCCGCATAAAATGACCTTGTTTCTTTCTTCCATAAAGATTTCTACTAACACCTTTTCAAAAACAACTAACATGCAACCGCACAATTTATATATCATTGTTACAGGACGTTCAATTTTTTCGCAAATTTATTCCGCATCGTTACAATATAGGTTTTATAAAAGGAACGAATTAAACCCCGCATAAAATGAGCCTATTTCTTCTATAAAAATCACCCTTTTTCATGGACTTTTTATAAACGCCTTTTTAAAAAAAACATCTCACATAATTTCGCACGCATATTTGGTTTTTGCATGCACAATACACATCTGCACTTTTTTGCAAACGCTGTCTTAATAAACACCACAATTTCGGGCGCATAATAAATCTTACGTTCGCTCCATTACCTCCATAACACATCTTCTAACGCCTTTTCAAAAACACTCACACATACACACAGACTTTTCATAACACACATACAAACCATTCACATACACAAAAACCACATTTTTCAAAAATACTTGGAGATTTTACATTTGGGCCAACATCTCCAAAGCTATCCCAATGAGCCAACATCTCCATTGCCCTAGAACAACTTTATTATCACCACCAGTTAAACCAATTCGCTCACACACCTGAACATACACCCCTTCAACACATACATACATTTTTTCAAAGAATACTCCAAATTTAGAAGATATAAACTCTTTTTTACTCTGAGCTGAAACCCCCATAGTAATACTACTGTTGGAATACATTTTAAATTTCCAGATAATAAGGACCCGTTTCATGGCCTGACCAAATATTCTATCGACTGTTGTAATAGAAAATTGACTGTTACTAAAGTAAGGTAATGGAAACAATCTGAACGCTTTTATTTATGTTACTAAATTTCATGTCCATATCCTTGATGTTATATTTTTATATTAATAAAAAGCGGCACTTTATTGATAAATTCCAGTACTCGTCTCTGCAACACGTTATTTTACGTTTGAGAAGATGTACGGGTTGTCGGTGGTAACGACGTGTGCATTTATTAAAGCTGATATGAAGCGCACATAAATATTGATATGCAAATTCAATGCAATGAATATACGAATCGATTCTAAATGATTGCCAATTGCATAATAATGCGTAAAAATAATGAACAATAAACTACATAAAAAAAGGGCAAGGATGGAATCAATAGCTTTAAAATTTAATGGCACAGAGAATGCTTCTGAATATTAATTTGTTACTTAACGGCACTATATTTGACGTATACGACTGGTTTAATGCCCAATGTCAAAATCTGTACCAAAGTACAAAATATAAAAGACATTCCTGTAACGCAAACCCTGATGGATTACGAAAGGATCCTAAAATATGAACAAAAGCTCTGATCCTTTCTGAAAATATAAAAGCTATGCGTAGTTAATATGGCATAAGAACCCAGGTTAAACTTGATGCAAAGTACGGCGGATATATTAGTCTCAGATGGTTTGAGCCACGTGAAATCATCAGTCATAATAGCTCGACATCGCCGCTTCCTCAAGTGAGAGAACGAGAAAATTCATTTTTCTTTTTGAATAATAAAATTATTCGTAACCCCTTTATGAATTTGGATAAGCTGCTGAAATCATTAAGTAAATAAAAACTCGAGATGGGTTTTATTAATTGGCAGAGCAATTTTTCTCTGAAATGCTATTGTAATGCGAATGCTTGGAATTGGTGTACGTTCATCATTAAATGTTTGAATATTTATTGCTGCTTAAGTTTGTGGATTGAACAATTTCATAACCATTAAAGTACTCGCGCATTCTGAAATCTATGACACGAAGCGTGTAAGTTCCTAAAGATTAACTAAAAAATTTCAATTAAAACGCCAGATGTAATTAAAAACAATGTGAAAAGTTTTACCTGCACTTATTACAAAGGGCCACTTACGCTGTCGGCGTGTATTATCTATACGAATTTTCACCTTACGACAAAGTCAGCGAAGGTAGAATGCATAACTAGTCTTAACCTCACTTATTTGAGTTTTTCTTTATTGATTTTAGCTTCAACTAACCATCCTCTTACCCAGATGTAAATTCATTTACTGTTAACGGCTTTTTGGGTATTCTCAATAATATTAAGCACGTTGAGTTCCATGCAATGATTCTGCTGCCGCCTATTATCAGTTTAGTGCTTGATTAAATATAGCAAAGTTTATAGACGCCTTAAAGCAAGACCCTTAAAATTTCATATACACATAGTTCTTCATTTGCCTTTACTATATAATTCATTATTAGCCTACTGCATTTGAAATATAGGACACCGTTAATTTCCTGCTTAATGATCGTTTGTAAAAATTCGGTGAGCGATATTGTAACACTTTCGTCTTGCTTTACATATACACCAGATACAAAAAAATATTTAATTCTGAAGGGACAGAATGAAGATGAACGCTTGCTGTATGTTACGATATAACGAACAATAAGGGTTAAGCAAGGCATATCAAAATTTTGTTGCTATAAAGGTAATTCAGATAACAAGGTATAATATTGTTTTCTTTAAATATATTGTAAACGTAATAATCCGGGGCGATGAGCTATTTTAAAACCGCAAATGAACATAAATCCAAATGTGACAAGACGCTAGGTACACGCTCCCAATAATTTACAATAAACACTCGTTATCCATCCCGACCATCAAGGACATTGCAACAACGCAATGAATGTGACTTTTACGTAATTAAAGTGACAAACCTTTTATTTATCATAGATAGCGTATATTACATTGTGGGAACACAATTGGTAGAAGGAAAAACGAGATATAACAACTAAGATTGATTAGTAGGATGTTAAGTTCAGGAAAGGACGTTCAAAAAGGTAAATTGAAAAGTAACAACGACAAGAGGTAGATCACGTTGAGTTGAAAATGTACTCTTTGCGGCCGTGGTGTGCTTGATTTGCAGTAAGGCATTTAATTACTTTTACATGTTTGGGGATTTTACAGTCGCGCCGATAGAATATAAATCAATAACGTAATTATGGGATCGTAACTAAATGTAGGGGTTAAAGCTTGAGAGTTTTCGTCCGTTCCGAAATAGGAAATTTTCATCGGTTTATGTGAGCTTGTGACCTAGTAAAGGTGTGAACCAGTGGCGTTACTAAACGTTCTTATTCAGGGGCTGTATAATAAACTAGAGTAAATAAACCTTTTTTAAATTATGTAAAAATAAGTTCATTGCCAAATTGAGATGAGAACTACAGATGAAAGTGTGTATAATGCTAACACAATTGCTTGTTGGGCTATTTAAATAGTAACAGACTGAAGTGCATAGAACTGGAACTTGTTTAATTTCAAGTATGCTAATGTAAGAAACTGGAATCAGAACATTTCTTTATTGATTTGTAACGTTATTTTTTTTTATATGGCTGGCTCCACGTTATCAGCCAGTGAAACGTTTTTTGTTATTTATTTGTTTTGGCGCAAGTAATAGTGATACTTATTTTTGCAAAAATCTTCCGACACAACTAGGGGTCTATTCCTGGGTAGAGCAATCAGAAATGGGGGGGGGGGTCAATAGAATTCTGTTTGCAGATCAAACTTAAGCTAAATCAAATAGGCGCCACCAAGTCCTGATGTAATCACGATAATTGCATAGCATAGTTCTAAGGGCGGACGTGGAGACTCAAAGAAAAAAAAAATGATCGCCTTCGCTGACAAAAACCTGTATTAATAAAATAAGACGCAGCTCCTGTAAGAAATTGTGACAGTTAAATAAATAAAATAGTGGAACACCATTTGTGTCCTGCAAAAATACATAAAGAAATAATAAAAAAAGTGTTTCCAATATAACATTGGCATCAATTTATTACTCAGAAGGGTTGTAACTTTATGTAATAAGATTTGATCACACTTGATCAAAATAAAAAAACCTTTAATCTTGAACCAATTGTTTACTAAAAGATCTCTTTTAAAATAATATAACTTGTAACAAAAAATTTAATCATTAACTGCATCAATCTTAAACTTTTAACTTTCATGTTTGTCTTTATTATTTTTAATCAAACACTTTACTTTAAAACATAAACTTGTTGTACAAATAGGGTTCTAACCTGGGCAGATCTTTTCAGGTAGATAACAAATTAATAGCTCCTAACAATATTAGCCTTTGAGCTTTCAAAATCATGTATACTAATTTTAATGTAGATAAAGCTGATCACAAAAATAGACATGTTTACATATATTGTACTAAAGCTGTTCAAAGCATTTGCTTTTAAAATAACATCTGTCAGCTGCACAAAGTAGAAAGAGATGACGTCAGTAACACCTGTTGACATTACCGAAGATTCATATGGAGCAAAGCATGTTGTTTTTAGAACATTAAATCAATGAACTTTCGTTTTACTGCTGGTAAATCCAGCTCAACAATTAGTTGGAACTTTTACAATGTGTATGTATTACGCATCAAAGCAAGTTAACGTGTTCCAAATTTTGAAACACATAAAAAGAACTTATAGCCATCTACGAGCCAAAACTGCAATTGTCGCATTGTGACAAAGGAAGACGGGGTCCCCGTTCTTCAAGCAACGATAACAGCGTTTGCAATTTGAAACCAATTCATCCAAACCAACTTCTATAATTCCTTCGTTCCACGTGTCGAATCATATCCTGTCGCCTTACATTCAGCAGCAATCGTACTCTCAAAGTTGAATTACGTCACCTTCTAAAGGTTGCATCTTACATGTGTTTTACTGTATCCTTGTGTGTTTTAAAAGTTGCATCCTACTTGTCGCGCTAAATAAATTATCTCAAATTATACAAGTTTGCACAATATATACATTACCGACAGTTATTCGAAGATATCCTCACTATTTGAAATGGATTCGCAGATTGTCGGCCTCCAGCCTAGGGTACATGTTGATATCTCTATCACCTGTGGCCGACTATCTTATAACGAGCTCGGGCGGTCGCGCCGTCAGGAGGGGAACAATCAAACAGAGATGTGCTTGTAAATAGCTGTATACGACACAGATATCTGAATATAACTAGATTATTAAAGGACGATGCAGGCTTAGCGCATTACTTTTGAAGTTGAATGCAAATTATTATTGTTATTAATAAAATTGTTACATTATTCTTGAAATTATATGCAAAGAATTATTATTATTAATAAAATTGTTACACTATTCTTGAAATTATATGCAAAGAATTATTATCGAAAATAAAATTGTTACAGATTAATTAGAAAATGTATGATAATTTGTAAGGAAGGTTTTAAATGTGGTGTAATGCCAGTTGAGAAGTGAACAACAAGTTTGTAATTTTAAAGGACTATAGAATGCGGATATAAAAGCTGTATTAACCAAAGTTTTTGTTGGTTGTTAAGTTGACATTTTCATAAATGCAATCCCAAATATAACTTTAAAAATAGTGGCACTAGGAAAATCGGTTTAATATTAATATTATAAACTTTCTTTCATCAATAAAAAACACTTTTATTATCAATAAATCAAACAGAAACAAACAATATTAATCGTAAAAATACATGCAAATGCATCAATTTGTAATAGGAATATGTGCTTAATATTTATTAAATAGATTTGTGCGTATTTATTTAGCAAAAAAAATTAGTAATAGAAAGTACTCAGTAATTTTTATTAAATCCTAAAACCGAAAAATTGCATCATCGTAAAAATCGTAAAACTATGAGAACTTATCAATTATTAGCGATGAGCGAATTATCAAGTAGGGCACGGAAAATTCTTGGGATAAAATCAACTTTTGCTAATGATAACGGGCAATATCTAAACAAGTGACCATTTACTTAACAACACTCAAACTTCAATTACAGGATTTTCTATATCGCATATGACGTTTAAATAACAATAATCAAAGTGCAGGACGAATGGAATTTTTTGTTCTGAAAATAGAATTTTCTGGGTGGATGTTTTTAACAAATATTGTAGACCCCGTCACAATAAAATTCGTGTGAAAATGGTTTGTTCATCTTTAAGGAATGCTATAAATATAAGTCGATTGATTTTGAAAGGGATAATTACAATTTCTGCAATCTAGTAAAATGTTTTAAAATAATAAAGAACAACTAAATTGTGAAAATATAAATAGTAAATATATAATTGGTGACTGAAAAAGTAGTTGAATTGACTAGTCAATATTGTAAGTAATTTGGTGTGTTTGAAATTAGTTGTACGATGGAATGTTTTAAGGCTTTAAGTATTATTCTAATAGTTTTCGAGTTTTGTTGCGAATTTAAGATCAGGTTTTCTTAAAATATTATTTACAAATTTAATTAAATATTAGGGTCAAGCTACTAGTGTTAAAATTTAAATAATACTGCAAACCCTCTGATTGTTTTGGACAATAATGGCTTGGTTTTTTGTTGCTAAAATTGGGTTCGAGGCGGATTAATTTTTGATTTGGATTGGGTTTTGGTCTTGATGTATTAAAACTGAAGATTCTGTTCTAGACTGAAAAATGTTGTGACGATATGTGTCTGATATGTCCCTGAATTTGAAGATCAGACTAATTATAAGAATTTGCGTTGGTCTCTAAAGGACTTTTTGTGATCAGCATTGCATGTTACATAATTTTTATGAAATTTAGTAACTTTAAGATTTTATTAATTCAAAATTCCTTTAGGTAATTATTTGTAACGAAGGGAAGTTTACACGTATATTTAGGTGTATTTTGAAGAAGAGAACACGAAGATGAAAGTACTCTCACCACTGAAATGTTATGTAATCATAATATCAGTGTAAGTTGATGCTCTGAATATTTTACCGATTTCTTTATTGTTAATTTTCTTTCTAAACAAATACTAATTTTCAACATTTATACACAAAATTTTGTAAGTCAATATACTTATTTTTTCGAGCAGGCGATTGCTTATGTTCAACCCACTGAGCTATTTGTTGAGGAAATGGTTCTTTTATCTTTATTAGAGATTCTTCGTCTGTGGATGTGTGGGATGTCTGTTTATAATTTACGACACCATTGGCGCGCAATGTAGGTTCCGATCTGTTAATATCACACTATATTTATTTTTCTGCAGTGCTTTATCCGAAGGTACTACATTGGCCAGAAAGCGGGTTATATTTTACCTGGAAAGTTTTGAATTTGGCCAACACTTGCTGTTCCAAGCAAGGTCGGGATCTTAAATGCGCATAACAACACTCACAAACGGGACCTTCATTTTACTCATCATCCGAACGAGGGCGTATTTTTTGAAAAATACTTGCCCAAAATTTTTTAAGCGAACCGTGACAGGATTCGAACTCGGTACCTTGAGCATAATAGTCACGCGAATATCAGCTACATCACGGAATCGCCCTGTTAATATCACAGCAGAAAGTTGACGCCCAATCTGTAGGAGCATTACCGCGACCCAAGCGTGGAAGTCTGATATTACCACGTATAACGTGGCTACCCCAACGTGAGGCTCCCACAACATCTTTAACACCATAGCATATTTTTGGCAACCTAACTACAGGGGGACAATTCCATTAAAGCATTCGATAAATTCCGTAGCTAGATCAAAGTAATTTAAAAATTAACCGAGTCAGTAATTTTTTTTTATTATTTTGAAAAGCTTTTGTTAAGATGAAAGCAGAACCAAAGTCATAAAAAATCAAAAAAGATCTGGACAAATCCAGACGGAATCTGGACGTGTTAAGCCAAAAATTAAAAAAGAAACAGGAAAATTTCAGTCAAGAGTTAAAAAGATAAATGATGGATTTGATAATTTTACGCTACTCATGAGAGAAGATGGTGGTTAACTCGAATATATCAGACACGAAAGCAGTAATAAATACCATAATAGATATTATTGATCGCACTGTGGGCAATCTACAAGAAACAGTAACAGAAAACCATTAAAATATTAATAAAGTAAGCAAAAATGTTCACAAACTGGAGGTAGAAATGGACAATTTGAAAAAATCACGACTAACTCGTGTAAATAGTGTAAAGTACAATTATAATATAACTCCTTTAAACATCTTAAAAACTTTATGGGAATGGGGAAGTCAATTCCAAAATATTCTTTAACATCATTATCATCATATATATTTCCTATTTTGGAACAGATACTCTTTAACAACTTAAAGTTTATAGCAGTAACTATTTAGAATGTTCAACAGGAACTAAATGTCGTATGAACTACGTTAAAAGGCAACGCGGAAAATAGGTTTAATTTATTGGGGACCGAAATGGAAACGCTTGAGGAATTGCAAAAGAAATTTTTAAACTATTACCGCACGGGAGGAGGGGAATAATACAAGGTCAGGATTATCTATTTAATGGGTAGATTTAATAACGACTATGGATGGACGAGGGAACAGTATGCTATAAAAAACTTTAGCATACCCAGACAGTTAGATGCCGCACCAAACGACAACTAGATAGTATGGTACCTAGCAAATCACTTTGGACAAGAAGTGAGACAACACGTGACATTATTGGACACTACAGATAGGGACTCTATCAGCATATCTCTGGAGACACGACAATATGGGACAAGTACAAAGAATTAAGAGAAGGAATGGGACCAACTACATGAATACTGATACCACTTTAATTTTCTTTTTATTCGACTACTAAACTTTAATATTTGTACTAAAAATTTTGAAAGATCGATATACTGATTTATTTGAGCAGGAAAGTGCTTATGTTAAACCTACTGAGGTAGTTGAGAAATCTTGATAGGAGATTTTGTGTCTGTGGTGGTGTAAGTGTGTTTGCAATTTACGATAGTAAATTGGCGAACAGGGTAGGGGCTCATCTGTTAATATCACACTAGAAAATTAATGCTCAATCTGTAGAGGCACGACTTCACCCCCACATTGTGAGCGTCACTATAAAAGTGCTGTGATGCAAATACAGCAAATTGTAAACTTGAAATCGTTTGCTTACCTTTCTTTCTAACTTTGCCTGGTTAGCTCAACGAAATTGACGAAGTTTTCAAAATGAAATAAAACAGCAATATTACAAAGCATTTATACAGTATGAAATATTTTCTTTCATACGAAAGCATTTACAACATCGTTTCCTTTGAACATAAAATAATTTCTATGAAGTACTTATTATGTAAAGAAAAATTGTTCCTTACTTTATTTTAAATTTACTGAACTAAATTTCCTTTTTATGGACGGTTTACCTGGTTATGTTTATTGTTATGCTTGTAAGGTTTTTGGCCAAAAAATGCTTGACAGATAATTTATTAAACGGTCAGAATGTGTCCAACTCTGATCACAAACTTTCTTGGTAAAAATTCCTTACAAAAAATTATTAGGACCATCTTAAACTAAATACAAATCCTCTAATATTAGTTAAAAATAAATCTAAAGGTAATACTTGCAGAATTCACAAAAACGCTCATCGTAATTAAACATCTTATCTTAAATTGAGGTGCAAATCAGCTTACAAGATTTTCCATATTTAAAATCCTCGTTTCAAGCAGCAGTTACCAAAGTACATTATGCTTATACCTTCCTTTGAATTATTTAATAAAATTTTTTTAAATGGCGTTATGTTGAAGAATGTTCTCTCTTCATTGCAATCTAATACATTCTATTTTTGATGTAATTTGCATTTAAAATCACTTCTATATTCATTGTACCGTCTTAATTATTAAATTACAGAATGCTTACTATATACTTTAAATATTATCTTCGCAAAGCAACAGCTCGTGACTTAAATCAAAATAACATTTCGCGATCGAATTTAAGAGTCGAATGAATCACTTTATTTGATAAACGTTTCCTTATATATTCTAATTTATCCGTTTCCAGAAGGTTGTAGAATGTGCGCGATTCCATTCTAACATTAAACGCCTACCTTATGTAATATTTTTGGAAATCCTCATTAGAGTTCAAATTTGTTGAGTTATATTACCTCGTTATTTCGTTCCAGTTATTAGTGACAAGCGCTGTTTGTCTTTGTTTAATACCCAAGGTTTATTCTCCTTCTATCCTATAGTGAATGCAAAGATCATAAATATTTCTTATCAATTTCTATTACATTTTCTGGGTTGCATCTTGGAACAAATGTTTATTTATTAATGAGTTCATACTAATTTTAAATGAAGATGACTCATCGTTTTAATTCCGAATATTCTAGAAAATTCTTTATTTAGAATAAATTTCTGTAGTTCATGGGTAAATAGTTTAAACCTTAATTGCATTTTAGTGCAAAAGGGGTTGCATTTTATAGAAAATATTTGCTTTCGTGTTTCAGTACACAAAATTAAGACTAGAATTGGGTTTTTAAATACACGAAATTATTAATTTTTATACTAAATCTGTAAAGCGAGTACTACTATATGCCATCTACAATAAATGAAAAGCACTTTTATCAAAAATGTATTGATAATTAATAAGTGAAAATAAATGGTTTTGTATCCATCTCAAAAACGATCGATTTGCGTTCGCATTGAATGCGTTTCACGGCATCTTGCATTTAATTATTTTTACATATATAACTTACGTTACTTGTTATTTATTTACAATACACTTATATCATACAGGGTGATTATTTACATACGGGCAATTGCAATTTTCGCTCGCAGATCAATGAATAAAAGCACCCTTATGTTATACAGGGCATAACCATGAATTTACGGAAATTTCCGTTCTTTTAGGATTCTTTTACATTTTAGTGGTATTTATTTGTAGAATTTGGGTTCCAATGACCTCTCGTGACCCCTTTTTACGGCATTTTCCTCCAAATTAAATTATAATATTTTTAATCTGCGTTATTTTTCCCATATGTGAGTAATTTTACTATTTTTATTTCTAACTACTTGTTAGGAGACTAATTTAAAATAAGAAGATTTTTAATCACCAGAATTTCTTTTCTTGTGCGAGAGATCTTTTTTACCAGGAGTTTGGTTCAGAGTTCGATATACTATGACCTTTAATAGATTATATGTCAAGGATTTTTCTGGTCAAAACAAATCTTACCAGCGTCGAAATAATTTATAGCCAGGTGAAAGGTCCTCAAAGAAATAAGTTTAATTCTCTAAATGTAAAATAAGGTAAGCAACAATATTTTGTGACAGACGTCTTAGAAATTATTTTATGTTTGAAAGAAACGATGTTGTAAATGCTTTTGTGTGAAAGAAGATATTTCATGTTGTACAAATTTCGTTGAGCTAGCCAGGCAAAGTAAAAAAAAATTAGAAGGGTTGGTAAGTGAACAAGTTCAAGTTTACAAACCACAAGTATCTGTTTCACAATATTTTTTTTGTGACGCTTCAAAACGAGGTGTTGTCAAATCACTCTTTCAGCGAAGCTTGTTTGGATTCAAAGGGTTAAAGCAGTGTATATAGGAAAGAGCAAAGTATTTACGCGAAAAATTAATTTGATTTATTTAAGGAGAACAGACGAGTATTAACGTATTTTTATAATTAATAATTGGAATGTTAAAATTACATAAAGAAAAAACAGTTTTAAAGCAAATAGAAGTTCAAGGATACGCATAATTAAACATAAGTTATTTGAATTCAACACATATAAGCATAAAGGAACGTGCTGTGTAAGAAAATCAATAATTCCAAGGCAAAAGTATTCATTTTATACAGATACGAAGAAATATAAAGTCTAAGAAGTTATTATGTTCAAACGTTCGCTAATTAACAGAAACAGCTGCGTTTTAAAAGGTTACATTCGACGAAGTCGAGCGTGTGTTAAGATAGGATTTTATAGAAAATATTTTCAACCGTCAGTTTGGTATAAATAACAAGGCTAACAAACATCTTAAGGAGCGAGGGAACTGGACGATTGGTTATACACAACAGATAGGGATAGATATAAAAGCGTTGGGAATGAAAATCACGTAGGCATACACGTGGAGTTGAGATAAGATGTCATCAATATCGATTTTCTGTAACTCAAGTGGGGTTTGGAACGAGACAACAGACATGCATAAGACAGAGATAGATATAGTTTAGGAGGAGTTGGTGACGACAGAAAGCTCTGTTATTGGTCGAAAGTCAACAGTGTTAGAAACGAATGCACACGCGACGCCTGTAGGCAAATTCGAAGGATACAACAAGCACGGCGGGAAAAGTTTTCGGAATCAACCGACGGTTACTTTCAAAATTTGTGGAAACGGTGTTGAAAAAAAGCTTTTCAAGTGAAGTGCGTCCTCTAAGAGGGTTTGGAAGCATATAAATACCAGAGCTCTAATATTAAAGTTCTCTTTTTCTTTACATCGATAAAAGTGCTGAATACCATTTCAGAATACAATAATAAAGATTTTATGTAATATTACCGTAAATATAGTGGTAGCTAGTATAACACCGTAGTAGAGGGCTTCTAATTACTGACGCGAAGTACGAGTAGTGCATTTTAAAATTAATAAAGGTCCGGCTACTACAATACTAAACAAAAATCAATAAATGGAAAGAAACATGATATATGGGGGTAACCAAAGCTGGTAATCTATTTTGTGTGCATGATATGGATGGTAGAGGTCTATGGATTCGACAAGCAGTATAGTCAATAATAACAACGCCAAGGGGTTTTTATGGTAACCATCTCCAATGGGAATGAAGACTAAAGAATTCTCCAGGTATTTATTTAAAATTTCTGTTGCTGTATAAACATTTGTGAAATTTTGTGCTGTGTGGTTGACGTTTTTTGATGGCATGTTTATGGTTGTAGAAATTTATTGTAAATGATACATGTACTTGACTATTTATTAATGTTTAAATATTGAAAAAAGGTGTATTTAAAACATCCGAAATTTAGTCAGGATAAAAATCGAATTGTAAAGGGTAAACGGGTCTGTAATTTTTGGTTTTAATTTATGCAAGGTTTAAAAGGCATATACAAACTAAACTGAGTTAATATGAGCTCACCATACTCCAGTGTGAAGTCAGTTTAGGGTAACATGTGGGGACCCTTCTACTCGGAGCTCATTGAAGTTGTTTAAAATTTATTAGAAAAATTAAGGACTTTAAAAGATACTATAATTTGACTTTTATAATTATTGTACCAAACTGTTGTAACTCATGTAAATATAATTTATCTGTTAATAGGTGTAAATAAAAGGTTGTATGTTTGTGGTATTATTTGGTAGTTTTATTGAATGGTGTGCGAGTGTGAAAGAGATATGTCTGTAAATTTAGGTATTCGAGAAGAGGCACAGCTGATCTAGCCAGGGAAGCTGAAGGAATTTGAAGGAGAAATAAAAGGGTAAGAAATTTATAAAATTTTTATTTTGTTTTTCGAAAAATTTTATGTTGACTCAGTTGAAGGATCGAGGTTCCAGCTTCGTTTCCGAATTTTTATACGTTCCACGGCAATTATATGACGCCCAATTCGTGGGGCTCGTATGATTTAGGTGAAGGCGATGTTAAAACCTAAGTCCTCAACTTCCACGGCAATATATATATATATATATATATATATATATATATATTGCTGTGAGACCTCCACTATCCGGGTACTCCGCTTTTCAAATCGAGCCCCACAGATTGGGCGTCAAGAATGCTGTGATTACCTCTTGAATTACCTGGTCTGTTGATTTTCTTCTGTTAATCGCCTCGGCTGCTCCTCTAGATAGCTTTCATCCTCATACATAAAAAAAACAAACACATTCCTACCACAAACATCAACGTTAACTCTATTTACATCAATATTCAGAATACATTAAATTTTCAAATTAAATTTCAGCATAAAATTCAGTTTTAAAAAGAATTTCAAGATTAATTTTATTATCACTTTAACGTGCATCCAGAATTAAAGTCCTTGTTGGATGCCTACTAATTAATATAACAATATAAGCAGACCGGAGTCTGAGTATAAAGGGAGCATCTCCCACCCCTTTACGTTAATTAACCAGGTTCGTCTAATTGAGCTCAAAGACATACCCAAAGTTTCATCATATTCCCTAACATCAATACTAAATACCCCTTTCTACTTAAACAAGCAAATTTCATCTTAAAATTAAAATTTTATGGTTAGTACAATTTCACTAATGTCCATTTAAAGTAAATCAATTATAAAGTTATTCAACCCACACAAAAATGTCAAACAAAATAGTATAATTTACCTGAAGGTTACTGTCCTCGAAGCTTCAATGTACATCGTCCCTTTAGTTAATCACACCATTCCAACAGGATTATATTTACGGCTTCTAATTCTCAACGCTTTTAAAATTTTCTCTATCACCATTTATTTAAAGTTGTTTCTGGGCTTTTCCGGAACTCATCTGTGTATATCTGACCCTTGTTTCGTGGATCCAGACACGTATTTGAACCATTTAATTATTAACACCCCCGAAAAATAGCAAAGAAATTCATGCGTCTTTCACCAATATACGCCAAAACTGCCTACTTTTGTGTATACATTTGTCGTTGTAAATTTTGCTAATTGGTACAGTGATACTAAATTTTATTACCTTGTATCTAAGTGCACTGAAGTACATTCATGTTAGCAAGTAAATAACAAACTATTTTGAATCACTAAAATATACGAGCAAAATTTTAAATTATTTTATCAAACTAAAATGCACTGTTTAACATCTTAAATCAAGTCGCGGATGTAAGAGCTTTTAACGCATCGAATAGTCAAAAGTCTAAGAGGCCGAAACTCATATTACCCCCTCTATATATAGCGAATAGCCGGCACGTCGGTCTGTTCCCCAAAACAGACAATTCTTAAGAATTTCTCATTCTACGTTCCCAGTCCGTCGCTCGCGCATCGGTTTTTACGAATTTTTCACTCGCCCCATTTAAATCTCAGAAATTCTCACACGGCACGCAAACATGTCCGAGAAAAACTAATTAATTTTGTACAGAAATTGTTGTTTCTACCTCTGATATTTGCATCCTATTTTCAACCAATTGTGACCCTCGTGACGATGCTTAAATCACGTCTTTTACTATATGTGTCTTTGCTTGACGCATTTTCTCTTTCCTTTTCTAACCTGTTCGTATTGGTGCAAATTGATATTCTTTATTATCGATTATATTTTAGTCCATGTGGACTATCTGGGTTAAATAACCCCGTATCGCACATTCTCGTGAATATTAAGCCCCGGTTTCTCCAAGATTCTTTGAAACCATTTGTTATCTACACAATTTTCGCCGTACGTGATATTTAAACTACGCAGGTGTTCAAAATAATATTAATTCTCAGAGCTTTTAAATAAACCCTGTTTTGTATTTCGTGCTAAAGCATCTGACCGTTTCAATATCCTTAGAATCGACATGTTTATCTAAACAAATTAAACTGAAATTGCCTTTTAACATACGCAGGTGTGTTCAAACATCCTACTTCTAACTAACACTTCTAGGATTTGCATTTTATTGGGTTTTTACAAGTTTCTATAGATATTATCTGTTACTAACGATTCAATTAACTTCAATTAAAAATAATAGCCTTTAATTTTTAGTGAATCCTAACTAAATATTAGTTATTATCTGTACGTTTTGTTCAATACCGGTTACTTGAAATAGAGTTAATTAAAATAAATTTTGCACGTAATTTCCATTTGTTTAGGAATAATTACATTACACGCAGAGTTTTTTAATACTGTTTCTTTTGATATAAAGCGTCTTGTACATGGTTTAAATTTCTTATTTTTACTGAGACGACCGAATTTATTTATGCTTCATGGTTTTAATAAAGCGTACTATCTAATAAAATTCCTTATACACGGTGATTAAAATTATTGGATGTGATTATTTAATTTTCTACCCTGGTCTAAATATGAGTATTTTATATATACATATATATATATATTGCTGTGATATAAAAATCGAGCCCCTCGAATTGGGCGCCAAGATTTGCTGTGATCCTCGTTACTACGGTAAAATCTCCTCTGATATTCGATTTCTTACCTGAATATCGCCTCTTGAATCCTTCCGCCTCAGCTGCTCACCTAGTTAAAACCTTCATCCTCATTCATAAAAGAAAACACATTCCTACCACAAACACCAACGTTAACTCTATTTACACCAATATTCACAATACATTAAAATTTCAAAATTAAATTTCAGCATAAATTGCAGCATCATAAAATTTCAAGTTCAAATTTTGCCATCATTTTAATTTGCATCCAGAATTAGAGTCCTTGTAGGATGCATACTAATTAAATAAACAATATTTGCAGACCTGAGTCTGAGTAAAAGGGAGCATCTCCCACCCCTTTACGTTAATTTAACAGGTTAGTCTAATTGAGCTCAAACACAGACCCACATTTCCCACATTTTCATCATAATCAAAAACATAAACCTGATAAATACTCCTTTCTACTTATACAAGAAAATTTTACCTTAAAATTAAAAAATTTGTTGTTTATACAAATTTACTACTGTCCATTTTTATCAAACAAATTATAAAGATATTCAACACACACCAAAACATCTAAGATCGAACAAAAATGCATAATTTACCTGAAGGTTAATGCACTCGTGGCTTCAATGTACATCATCCTTGCTAATCCCACCATTCCAGCTGATTTATGTTTACGTCCTCGGATTTCTAGCCGCCTTTAAAATTTTTCTACACCACCATTCGTCTAAACGGTTTCAGGGTTTCTCAGGAACTCATCTAGATATATCGAAATCTTGTTTTGTGGATCCAATCACGTTTACGAATAACATTTGATTACTAACACTCCCGACAAATAGCAAATGAAATTCATAATTCTTTCACGATATACCAAAAACTGCCTACTTCTATTTATTTATTTATCGTTATTAATTTGGATAATTGGTACAGTAATACCCGCAAATATAACTAGACTTTGTTACCTTCATTTATCTTCTCTAAGTGTACTAATAACTTTTATTGTAGCACGTAATCACCACGTATTCTACTTAAAGTATCGAATAATCAAAAAATAAAGAGCAAAACTGTTTAAAGTACCGAATAAAATCAAAAATATAAGAGCTACCGCTTGAAGTATCGTATAAGATCAAAAATAAAAGAGAGCGAAATTCCTATTAGCCCCGGTTTATATAATGACTCGCTTGCAAGTGTAGCAGTGTAAAATCCTGCTAATATCCTTATAGGTAGGCAATCCTAATTACGGAGCGTATACATCTATGGTAGTATATAGTTCTAGTGCGCGTAGAACAAGTTAGAACGGAGTAGGGATTCGAGATCCGACGGCGATACTCGAGGCCATCGCGGTTTTCTGGTTCTTGTTGAGTTGAACTTGCAAGCATGATGGTGATTCGAGGAATCGGCTTCTTAGTAAGAATTCTTGCAAAGAAGCGAGTTCGATTTAAAATGTTTTACTTAACGAAACTTACAGCAGGCTAGTGCTGTCAGTTACGGTTGAAATAAATAACTATAGTTATTTTAAAAATTAGATTACTAAGGTACCGTCTTGAACGAAAGAGGTTTCCTAGTTATCTAATGGCGTTGGCATAAATTTGGACTTGATTAACGGAATTTCATATGAAGATGTACCATTCGAATTTAAACAAATAACAGGTGACGAATCCCCAAGTGCGAGTGTGAAGAGCAAAGGTTGTTGATACTTTACAATTCCATGTTCATTGCAAGGGTCAAGTCGAGTCAAGGACGCAGCTGGCGGTTAGGTTTGGCTGTTTGCAGGCAGATGATATTGTTTTCCTACAAATCATGTAACTAGGTAATTATGACATTTCTTATCTGATCGGGTTTGGAACAAAATTTATTTAAACAAAGTGTAAACTACAATAATTTTTATTCGTAACTTACCTCATGATGTTGTAAACATTCCTGGACGTTTTAAATTAATTCTATTTTAAAATTGTTAGTAAGTTACCTGATGCCTGCTAGATAATTTTAATACCGGTATCCGTCCACATTTACTTGAAATTAAATTTGAACTATAATGACCTTTACCTAAAGCTAACTTCACTTTGAAAATATAGCAACTTTGCATAAAGTGCTTTGTACACATATTTTGTATTAACAAACAGTGTAACACTGATGAGGTTATGAGCTCAGACACTTATCGGCGCATTTAATTTAATTGTAAATGATTTAACGTAATTTAATTTTTTATTAATTGTATATAAAATTTTGACTTATGAAAGTTTAAGTCGGTTTGTATATAGTTTTGCTGTTTGAATCTTTTCTTAAAGAATTAAGGCGAATCATGCTTATTTGTACATACCTTTTCTTGTACATATATTACCAAAAACATTAGAAATACTTTGCCTTCCAATTGTTTATTTATTGAACTGGTGTGTTTGTGACTTAGTGCATTAAATGGTACACTACTGTGTTAAGCTATACAGGTCATCCCACCCCTGAAGAAATTATCAGACGTTTTAATGCTCTTAAATTATTATAGCTTAGGCTATGTTTTTTTTGTAAGCAAAATTTAGTGTTTTGTTTAGATTCTACCATTCTTAGGGAGACGGAGTTTGCAGCCAGTGCAGCAGTCCCGAGGTATTAGATATATTTTTTTACTCCCTTGCAGATAAGTGTACCAAGGAGTAGACACGTGGCGCCCAACGTGGGGCGCCACGTGTCTACTTCTTGGTACACCTATCTGTAAGGGAGTAAAAAATATATTTAATACCTCGGACTGATCTGCAAACCCGTCTCCTGAAACTCGTCTTTGACCAGATAAATCAAATAACCTGATGTGTCGATTGTCATGTGGAATAGCTATAACACCATTTGATGATACTGACAAACGATTGATTGCAGAATCTGCTCGTATAGTAGCAACAGGGGACCGCATATTGCGTAGATCCCAAACTTTAACAGTACGATCATCTGAACCTGATACAACTTTGTCTTCACGTGTAAATACTGCTGAAGTCACACTCTCAGAATGACCCTGAAAGACAGATACGGACTGCACACTTTCCCTAAAATCCCATAATCGAAATGTAGTGTCTCGAGATGAAGTGACAGCAAGTTTCTGTGCAGGATGTGTAGCAGCATGTGTTAATTCTAAATCATGCCCTGTTAAAGTTGTTAATGTCATCCCTGTTTCAACATCATGTAAAACAGCTAATCGATCCCATCCTGCTGTAATTACTTGCTCTGCGCCCGATAACCATTCTGCAGCTGAAATTGCACTAGTATGACCTGCAAGTTCACAAACAGGTGTCCGTAACGTTGCAGCTTTTGAATTTGTTCGTTCATCATATTCTTCACTAAGTTCCAATTCCTCTTCTGATGAGTGTCCTTTAGGTAAGTCCCAGCTAACAACCGCTTGCCATACATGAGCTGAACAATCTCCACTGGCTGTAAGTATCAAATCCTTTGAAGGATGAAATCTGATAGAATTTACAGATCCATTATGGCCATGATATAAACAACGCCCACTATCAATGCTCCATATACATGCACTATGATCTGCAGAAGCTGTTCCAATAACAGGTTGACTACCGCGAGCAACTGAAACTTCCCAAACACCATCTTTTGCAAAAGAAGGCATAAAGGCTGACGAAATGGAGTGGAAGCAATGGCTTGAGAAAGTTAAGGACTTCATGAGACCACAAAATAAGAAGCTTAATTCACTGCTATATGCAAAAGCGCAAGATCCACGACCATTCATATATGTACGAATAAAAAATCAACCGCTGCTAGCACTACTTGATACAGGAGCCACTCATACAGTAGTAGGTAATATGGGATTACAAATTCTAGAACAGCAAGGTTTAAAAATTATAAAAAAAAGTTCTAATACGGTATTAGAAACAGCCGATGGAAAAAAGCAACCGGCGATAGGACAAGTCGTTTTACCACTCGAAATAAACGAAAGGAAACAAGACATAATTGCTACAGTTTCGACAGCAATACAGGCAAGTGTGATACTTGGCTCAGATGTATGTCGGGTTTTTAAATTAAAAACTAACTTCGCAAATAATACATTTCAAATACCAGAAGACAATGTAAAAATCTCAATGTTAACGCAACAGGCAATATGTTCAACAGAGGATCTCACCCCAGAACAAGCAAAACTACTGGAGGACATAAAAAGCCATAAGTGGTCCTGGGCTGGGAAGAACCTCAAAAGCAATACATCATATTGATACAGGAGACGCACAACCGATAAAACAGCGGTATCACACAATATCGCCAGCAATGTTAAAGCAGTTGAATGAGGAAATCGACAAGATGTTAGAGCAAGGAGTGATAAGACCATCGAACTCACCAAGGAACTCGCCTTTGGTTTTGGTAAAAAAGAAAAGTGGAGACATGCGTGTGTGTTTTGATGGAAGGAAGCTGAACTCTGTCACAAAAAAAGATGCCTACGGTTTACCATTTGTAAACGACATCTTAGACAAGTTTAGGGATTCTAAATTCTTATCGTCTATTGATCTGAAAAAAGCGTTTTATCAGATAGGATTAACGCCTGAGTCTTGTGAGAAAACTGCGTTTACAGTGCCAAGAAGAGGGTTGTATGAATTTACCGTACTGCCGTTTGGCCTTTGCAACAGTCCTCAAACTTTACAAAGGCTCATGGACAGCATTTTAGGACCACGCTTTGATAACGTATGGGTTTATCTCGACGATGTGATCATAGCATCACCTACTTTTGAGGAGCATATAAAAACTCTACAAGAAGTACAGAAGGCCATGAAAGAGGCGGGATTAATAATAAACTTGGAAAAATGTGAATTTTGCAGACCATCACTAAAATACCTAGGATATGTAATCGACAGGGAAAGATTACGTACAGATCCGGAAAAAGTGAAGGCTATAACGAACTTTCCAACACCCACAACGGTACGCTCAATAAAAAGATTTTTAGGAATGGTGGGGTAGTATCGAAGGTTTATCCAAAATTTTTCTACACTAGCTGATCCAATTCTAGAACTTATTAAAGGTCGATCAACAAAGAAAAATATTAAATGGAATCAAGAAGCAGAATGTGCTTTCCAACGATTAAAGGAGTTGTTGATCAGTGCACCCATTTTAACTAGTCCGGATTTTTCCCAAAAATTCATAATACAGACAGACGCATCTGATGTTGGACTGGGAGCAATTTTATTGCAAGGTGAAGGGGAGCAAGAGAAGGTTATAGCATATGCAAGCAGGTCCTTGTCGAAACAAGAACGAGCATATGGAGCAACCGAAAAAGAATTATTGGCAGTAATTTTTGGAGTAGAAAAATACCGACCATACATAGAAGGAGATACCTTCACAGTCATCACCGACCATTACTCATTACTCTGGTTGGATAGGCTGAAAAACCCATCGGGGAGACTACAACGATGGAGCCTGAGATTATCACAATTCACTTATAAAGTAGTGCACCGTAAGGGCAAACATAATGTCGTCCCAGACGCACTTTCAAGAGCGTCCATAAACATAAGTATGATACAAGTGGACAATAGCCAAAACGACGCATGGTACAACAAAATGCTTCAACAAGTGGAGGAATACCCAGACAACTTTCCAACTTGGAAAGTAGAAAACGGTTTATTGTTTAGGTACATAAAAGCTAAACATAGGATAAAATCAAACCTGATACAATGGAAACAAGTCCTTCCACGTGCAAATCGAGAAAACATAATACGGCAATGTCACGATATATCAACTTCTGCACATCTTGGTACATACAAAACACAGGCAAAAATAGCAGAAATGTATTACTGGCCTAAGATGAAGATAGATATATGTAGATATGTCAGAAAGTGTCAAATCTGCTTAGGAGCAAAAGCTGCCACCTTTACTCAATCAGGATTAATGGGAAAAGAAAGGGACGTGAAATACCCATTCCAAATGATCTCCGTTGATATTATCGGACCATTGCCAAGATCGAGCAAAGGGTATCAATACATTTTATCAGTACATGACTGGTTCACGAAATATATACTAGTCCAACCGCTCAAACAAGCAACTACTTCCAGTATAACTACATTCTTAGAAAACCAAGTATTTCTAATTTATGGAGTACCACAAATTATAGTCGTCGATAATGGGTCACAGTTCATAAGTAATAAATTTAAAAGTTCACAGAAGAATATAAAATTCAAAAAATATGGTACAACGCAAACTACCACCCGCAGGTGAACCCAGTGGAAAGGACTAACCGCGTAATAGTTACAGCATTAAGGTCATATGTCACAGACAACCACAAGAAATGGGACGAACACTTATTTAAAGTAGGGCACGCTATACGCAACGCAGTTAGTGAAGTCACTAACCACACACCAGCATTTTTAAATTTTGGGAGATCCATACCAATAACGGGGGAGTATTATGGAAGACTTTCCGAATTTACAGATCAAGAACTAAATGTCCAGTCCAGGGAACAGTTAGTTCAGGATGTAAATAATTTATCAAGTTTATATAAGGAAGTGAAAGAAAGACTCCACAGGGCGTACCAGCGCAATAAAAAAACATATGATCCGCGACGAAGAGCAGTCACGTACAAGAAGGGAGACTATGTGTGGAAAAGAAATATGGCTCAGTCCAAAGCATCAGATGCTTTTTCACAGAAATTAGCACCGAAATATGTGCGCTGCAAAATCATTGAACAAACGGGTACAGTCACTTACAGATTGCGGGATTGCAACGGAAAGGATATTGGAGTCTGGCATGTGCAAGATCTCAAGCCAGATTCTTAGTAAATTAAGTTGTCTACACCTAAAGGGAGACGTTTCTGCTGGGAGTTGGTTCTCTTTAAAGGAGGTGGGTTTGCACCTTGCTGTCCGGTTGGCCTGGTGGGATCCCATGTTTTTCGAAGGGAGGCTTATTTTCTTCAGAAAAGTTGTTTTCTTCATGGTGAGAGTTTCATGTGGGGAGGGGGTAGTGTAGCAGTGTAAAATCCTGCTAATATCCTAATAGGTAGGCAATCCTAATTACGGAGCGTATACATCTATGGTAGTATATAGTTCTAGTGCGCGTAGAACAAGTTAGAACGGAGTAGGGATTCGAGATCCGACGGCGATACTCGAGGCCATCGCGGTTTTCTGGTTCTTGTTGAGTTGAACTTGCAAGCATGATGGTGATTCGAGGAATCGGCTTCTTAGTAAGAATTCTTGCAAAGAAGCGAGTTTGATTTAAAATATTTTACTTAACGAAACTTACAGCAGGCTAGTGCTGTCAGTTACGGTTGAAATAAATAACTATAGTTACTTTAAAAATTAGATTACTAAGGTACCGTCTTGAACGAAAGAGGTTTCCTAGTTATCTAATGGCGTTGGCATAAATTTGGACTTGATTAACGGAATTTCATATGAAGATGTACCATTCGAATTTAAACAAATAACAGGTGCCGAATCCCCAAGTGCGAGTGTGAAGAGCAAAGGTTGTTGATACTTTACAATTCCATGTTCATTGCAAGGGTCAAGTCGAGTCAAGGACGCAGCTGGCGGTTAGGTTTGGCTGTTTGCAGGCTGATGATATTGTTTTCCTACAAATCATGTAACTAGGTAATTATGATATTTCTTATCTGATCGGGTTTGGAACAAAATTTATTTAAACAAAGTGTAAACTACAATAATTTTTATTCGTAACTTACCTCATGATGTTGTAAACATTCCTGGACGTTTTAAATTAATTCTATTTTAAAATTGTTAGTAAGTTACCTGATGCCTGCTAGATAATTTTAATACCGGTATCCGTCCACATTTACTTGAAATTAAATTTGAACTATAATCACCTTTACCTAAAGCTAACTTCACTTTGAAAATATAGCAACTTTGCATAAAGTGCTTTGTACACATATTTTGTATTAACAAACAGTGTAACACTGATGAGGTTATGAGCTCAGACACTTATAGGCGCATTTAATTTAATTGTAAATGATTTAACGTAATTTAATTTTTTATTAATTGTATATGAAATTTTGACTTATGAAAGTTTAGGTCGGTTTGTATATAGTTTTGCTGTTTGAATCTTTTCTTAAGGAATTAAGGCGAATCATGCTTATTTGTACATACCTTTTCTTGTACATATATTACCAAAAACATTAGAAATACTTTGCCTTCCAATTGTTTATTTATTGAACTGGTGTGTTTGTGACTTAGTGCATTAAATGGTACACTACTGTGTTAAGCTATACAGGTCATCCCACCCCTGAAGAAATTATCAGACGTTTTAATGCTCTTAAATTATTATAGCTCAGGCTATGTTTTTTTTGTAAGCAAAATTTAGTGTTTTGTTTAGATTCTACCATACTTAGTGAGACGGTGTTTGCAGCCAGTGCAGCAGTCCCGAGGTATTATATATATTTTTTTACTCCCTTGCAGATAGGTGTACCAAGGAGTAGACACAAGTCGAATTTGTTCCGCGACGGCCGATTTTCAGAAATTCGCATTTTATTTTTCCTTCCGACGGCTCGGCACAGCGATTCTACTGAAATTTGCACTCGTCCTAGTTGAAAATCTAAGAATTTTCCACACGCCTCGCAACACGTCCGAGAACAACTAATTAATTTTACACACCAACTGATATGCTTCCCCTCTCATGTTTGCATCTTATTTCTACCTTAATCGCCAATCTAGTCTGTTCGTTCTATCTAAAACCTGTGCGTTTGTTTCACATTTTTCCCCTCATTTAACTGCTAATGCACTCCATCTCGCTTGTCTTTATACCACAAACTCGCTTTCTTACTTGCACTCATATAGCTTAAAGCTTATCAACTAACATATACATCGTTATTCTTGCAAGTGTTCTGAGTTCTAATACGCCGAAGGCTCTTACGTGACTTTTCCCATGTCTTTTATAATTTCTCGATAGTTTGAGTACTTAGAACGATTAGATTAACTACAAATTGAACAATTTCACTCTGCTTCTTTTTATAGAAAGCGTCCAGTTAATAATCTAAACCCCTTATTTTTAATGAAACGAATAGATTTTTATGCTCCACGGTTTTAATAACGCGTATTATCTAATGAAATTCTATACAAACCCTACATTCTAATTGAATGATTTAAATCTACACAGTATGCCTTTAATTAAGCGTACTATTTTCTACTGCTTTAATATACACGGTCATTAACATTATCTAAACAATATAAACCCTATGTTTAAAAGTAAATGACGAATTTATCCAATATGCCTTTAAATTAAGCGTATTATTACCCAAAGTTTTCTTATACACGGTGATTAAAATTATTTGATGTCGTTAATTAATTTTCTACCCTGGTCTAAATTTGAGTAATATATTACTCATATTTAGACCAGGGTAGAAAATTAAATAATCACATCAAATAATTTTAATCACCGTGTATAAGGAATTTCATTAAATAATACGCGTTATTAAAACCATGAAGCATAAATAAACTCGGTTGTTTCAGTAAAAATAAGAAATTTAAATTATTTATAAGACGCTTTATATCAAAAGAAGCAGTATTGAAAAGCTCTGCGTGTAATGTAATTATTCCTAAACAAAGAGAAATTACGTGCAAAGTTTATATTAATTAACCCTATTTTAAGTAACCGGTAGTAAAACAAAGTGTACATATAATAATTAATATTTAAGTTGTATTCGCTAAAAATGAAAAGGATAGAAATCAATTTTAATTGGAGTTAATTAAACCGTTAATAACATATAATACCTATAGAAACTTGTAAAAACCCAAGATTAAAATACCACGGAATAAGGCTCTGAGAATTAATAGTATGTTTAAACACCTGGGTTTATTTAAAAGCTCATTCGGCGTAAATTTTGCAGATAATTAATGTTTCAAAGAATCTTGGGGAAAACGTCGCATAATAGTTACGAGAATTGCTAAAGCTGGGTATTTCACACTCCATGTGGACTAAAATAATCGATAATAAAGAATATCAAGTTGCACCAATAAGAACACGGTAGAGAAGGAAAGAGAAAATGCGTCAAGCAAAGACACATATTGTAAAAGGCGGGATTTAAGCAACGTCACGGGGTCACAATTGGTTAAAAATAGGATGCAAATATCAGAGGTAGAACAACGATTTCTGTACAAAATTAATTAGTTTTTCTCGGACATGCTTGCGTGCCGTGTGGAAATTTTCTGAGATTTAAATGGGGCGAGTGAAAATTCGTAAAAAACGACGTGCGAGCGACAGACTGGGAACATGGCATGAGAAATTCTTTAGAATTACCCGTTTTGGGGAACAGACCGACAGACAGGCTTTTTGCTATATATACCGAGATGAATATAAACAAGCTCTCTTAGACTTTTGACGATTCGATGCGTTAAAAGCTCGTACATACGCGACTTGAATGAAGATGTTAAACCGTGCATTTTAGTTTGATTAAATAATTTAAAGTTTGCTAGTATATTTTAGTGATTCAAAATAGCTTATTATTTACGTGCTAACATGAATGTACTTCAGTGCACTTAGATACAAGGTAATAAAATTTAGTTTCACTGTACCAATTAGCAAAATTTACAACGACGAAGGTATACACAAAAGTAGGCAGTTTTGGCGTATATTGGTGACAGAAGCATGAATTTCTTTGCTATTTTTCGGGGGTGTTAATAATTAAATGGTTCAAATACGTGTCTGGATCCATGAAACAAGGGTCAGATAAACACAGAGGAGTTCCGGAAAGGCCCAGAAACGACTTTGAATGGATGGTGATGGAGAAAATTTTAAAAGCATCGAGAATTAGAAGCTGTAAATATAATCCTGTTGAATGGTGTGATTAACTAAAGAAACGATACTTTGAAGCTACGAGGACAGTAACCTTCAGGTAAATTATACTATTTTGTTTGACATTTTTGTGTGTATTGAATGACTTTATAATTGATTTACTTTAAATGGACATTAGTGAAATTGTTCTAACCATAAACGTTTAATTTTAAGATGAAATTTGCTTGTTTATGTAAAAAGGGGTATTTTGTTTTGATGTTCGGGAATATGATGAAAATTTGGGTATGTCTTTGAGCTCAATTAGACGAACCTGGTTAATTAACGTAAAGGGGTGGTAGATGCTCCCTTTATACTCAGACTCCGGTCTGCTTATATTGTTATATTAATTAGTAGGCATCCAACAAGGACTTTAATTCTGGATGCACGTTAAAGTGATAATAAAATTGATTTTGAAATTCTTTTTAAAACTGAATGTTATGCTGAAATTTAATTTGAAAATTTAATGATGTAAATAGAGTTAACGTTGATGTTTGTGGTAGGAATGTGTTTGTTTTTTTTATGAATGAGGAGGTTTATAACATTAGGTGAGCAGCCGAGGCGAAAAGCGTAGTTCACGGATTTTAAAGGTATCACAGCATTCTTGGCGACCCAAAAGTGAGGCTCGAGTTCCAAATAAAATTTTTGTGATTTTATTCCAGGAAACTGGCGATCTGAGAGAGAGAGTTTCTGTGTGTGTATAAATTTAAGAGTAGTTTAGAGTGTGTGTGAGTGATTAGAACGTATGCAGAGAAAAGAGTGGTTAAGGAGTCAAGGAGTGGAAATTGGAAGTGACGATAGTGCATTGTGTGAGAAAATTTCGAAAATGGAAGAAGCTGGAGGCAGTAGAGATCAGTCGAGGACGGAATCAGGGGATCAAGGAAACGAGATGATAATGAGAATGCTAGAGAGGATGAACGAAGAATCGAATAGAGCGAGGGAGGAGTCTAACAGAAAATTAGAACAGCTAAGCGATGAATCGAATAGAGCGAGAGAGGACTCAAATCGGAAATTTGACCAATTAAAACAGGAATTAGGAATAAAATAGAAAAATCGACGAGAGAATTTTCAGAATTTAAAACAGTCTTACCGTAAAAATGGGGAAGTTGAAAATAGGGTTGATAAAATGAGCGTGATATTACAGGTCTTCGACAGGAAATGGGACATTTAAGGTCCGAAGTACGCATTTTGTGAAGAAGAGATTAATGTAAAATGACTGAAGTAACGGACTCATGTAGGGATCAGTTAGGTCGGGTAGAACGCGAAGTTAGTAGTATTAAATACAACATATCAAATTTAACGGGGGATGGTCCCAGATTTTCTACAGGTGGAGTATCATTGGACCAACACATGAAGTTTTATGGCGATAACAAGGTAAATCCACAAATTTTTATTAATAGTGTAAGAAATCTAGTGGGAAATTTATTTGACGAACAGACTAAACTGAATACGATAAAGGCTTTATTAAAGGACAACGCGGAAGCATGGTACAATCTAGTAGGACAGGACATAGACACGTATCAGGACTTTGAAGACAAATTTTTACAACATTACTGGAGTGATCACAAACAGGATCAGATTAGGGACGACTTGATTACAGGAAAATTTAAGGGAGAGTTTGCAGGTTCTAGGGAGCAATATGCCATCCGCAAGTACAGTGTGGCCAAACAACTGAATCCACCATTGACGGACAGACAGATTATCAAGTACCTATCACGACATTTTGAACTGGAAATTAGACAACACGTGGCCTTACAAAACATCACAGAACGGGAGACATTTTTAGAGTATTTGCAGAGATATGACGATGTATGTGTAGGACGGACAAGAGAGATACGAGAACGAAACGTTAACACAGTTAGGTTTGACAACAGGACACCTAATTATCCGAGACGGCCTGACTACAACAGAAATTTTCGACCGAATTGGGAACGACGAGGACAGGAATACAGGAGCAATAGTGCGACTAGGGGACCGACGCCAAGACCTAGTTACACGCGACAGAACAGTTTACCGGAGGTAAACAGGACTGTGACCAGCACGCCGAATAGAGACGGGGACACGGATATTAACACGAGGAGGACGTACGCACAGGTTGTAGAAGGACAACCAGGACCAAGCACGGAAAACAGGATGGGACAGGATTTTTAGAACGCGACAGACCACTAGATTTCTGTGTAAATGTATACGAACATCCACGTGAATTTTTCAAAATTGAGGAGGAAGTAGAGCCAGAAAATGAGGAAAAATTATGTTTGCCAATTATTAATTTAGAAATTTTTGAGAATAATGTAGAAGTATTACTTGATACAGGGGCAGAGGCGAGTTTAATATCGCAGGAATTCGTCAGCAAAATTAGGGATAAGGTTTGTGATAGAATTATGCCTATAAAACGTAGCCATTTGGTAGCTCCAAATAAAAAGAAGTTTGCTGTAGTAAATAGTGTTGTGGTGCTTAGGATAGATATAGGAGGTTTAAGCTGTGAACAGGAGTTTGTAATTGTACCTGGACTGAAGTTTCAGAGCATTTTAGGTGTTGACTGTATGATGAAGTTAGGGGTTTTGATAGATATGGAAAGGAAGGTAGTAAGGATTAAGGATAGGGTAGTGCCATGGAAGGGCAGTTATGAAGTCACAGAGGATGACACTGGGTTTAGTATTAATGTAGTAGAGGTAGAGGATGATGAAGTAAAACAGATCAACACAATAAGATGTCTAGAGGAAAGGAAAGTAGAGATTCAAGCTTTAATACAAAAACATGCAGAAGTAGTGGGGGTAGAAGCAGCATATCAGGAGCAGGTGAAGGCGAAATTAAGTAAAGATGGCAAGTTTGTTTTTAATAAAGTAGATTTAAGGGATTCATTCTGGCGGATTCCATTACATAAGAATTCTAGAAGGTACGTAGGGTTTTCCATAGAGGGAAAAATCAATAATTGTAAAGTAGTATCGTTTGGTTTGTCGAGAGAAAAGAAAATAATAATAAATAAGAAACAGACATGTGTAGAGACTAAAGAAGAAGTAATATTTAAGAGTCAGGATAATAGGGATGATAAGTTTATTTTATGTGAGATAATAGGGATGATAAGTATAGATATAGAAGGGGGAGAGATAGGGATGAAAAGTATTAGGATGGTAAGAAGAAAGACATGGAGGGTCAAGAAGAGAGTTAGATTTAAATAGGATAGGGATAGAATAGGTGTAGATAGAAGAGTAGAAGTAAGTGTTTATAGAAAATAAAGCTAGGTATGGGATAAATATGGGAGATAGTTAGAAATAGGTTTAGGATGAGAATAAAGAGTAAAGGTAGGAAGAAAATAAGATAGGTTAAGTATAGATATTTCATATAAGATTAGTGGAGAGTTAGGAATAAAGTTAGAAATAGGATATGTATATAGGATTAGGTAGGAGGAAGTAAAGTATAGTGAAGATTAGTTAAAAGTTAGGAATAGGATAGGTATATAGGATGTATATAGGATTAGATGGATAAGTAGGATGAAGTTAGGGATAATTTCAGTTTATAGAAGTAGGTGAGAGTTAGGAATAGGATAGGGATATAGGATAGATGTAAATATTTTTTGAATTGGAGACAAAGTAGGTAAGTTAGATAGATAAGGGTAGAGAGTGATAGGCAATTTTTTTTGTAATTTTTTTTGTCTAAATGTTTTATATTTGAAGTCAAATAAGTGGGATTATTTGTATTCAAATAGGGGAAAATACTCATATTTAGACCAGGGTAGAAAATTAAATAATCACATCAAATAATTTTAATCACCGTGTATAAGGAATTTCATTAAATAATACGCGTTATTAAAACCATGAAGCATAAATAAACTCGGTTGTTTCAGTAAAATAAGAAATTTAAATTATTTATAAGACGCTTTATATCAAAAGAAGCAGTATTGAAAAGCTCTGCGTGTAATGTAATTATTCCTAAACAAAGAGAAATTACGTGCAAAGTTTATATTAATTAACCCTATTTTAAGTAACCGGTAGTAAAACAAAGTGTACATATAATAATTAATATTTAAGTTGTATTCGCTAAAAATGAAAAGGATAGAAATCAATTTTAATTGGAGTTAATTAAACCGTTAATAACATATAATACCTATAGAAACTTGTAAAAACCCAAGATTAAAATACCACGGAATAAGGCTCTGAGAATTAATAGTATGTTTAAACACCTGGGTTTATTTAAAAAGCTCATTCGGCGTAAATTTTGCAGATAATTAATGTTTCAAAGAATCTTGGGGAAAACGTCGCATAATAGTTACGAGAATTGCTAAAGCTGGGTATTTCACACTCCATGTGGACTAAAATAATCGATAATAAAGAATATCAAGTTGCACCAATAAGAACACGGTAGAGAAGGAAAGAGAAAATGCGTCAAGCAAAGACACATATTGTAAAAGGCGGGATTTAAGCAACGTCACGGGGGTCACAATTGGTTAAAAATAGGATGCAAATATCAGAGGTAGAACAACGATTTCTGTACAAAATTAATTAGTTTTTCTCGGACATGCTTGCGTGCCGTGTGGAAATTTTCTGAGATTTAAATGGGGCGAGTGAAAATTCGTAAAAAACGATGTGCGAGCGACAGACTGGGAACATGGCATGAGAAATTCTTTAGAATTACCCGTTTTGGGGAACAGACCGACAGACAGGCTTTTTGCTATATATACCGAGATGAATATAAACAAGCTCTCTTAGACTTTTGACGATTCGATGCGTTAAAAGCTCGTACATACGCGACTTGATTGAAGATGTTAAACCGTGCATTTTAGTTTGATTAAATAATTTAAAGTTTGCTAGTATATTTTAGTGATTCAAAATAGCTTATTATTTACGTGCTAACATGAATGTACTTCAGTGCACTTAGATACAAGGTAATAAAATTTAGTTTCACTGTACCAATTAGCAAAATTTACAACGACGAAGGTATACACAAAAGTAGGCAGTTTTGGCGTATATTGGTGACAGAAGCATGAATTTCTTTGCTATTTTTCGGAGGTGTTAATAATTAAATGGTTCAAATACGTGTCTGGATCCATGAAACAAGGGTCAGATAAACACAGAGGAGTTCCGGAAAGGCCCAGAAACGACTTTGAATGGATGGTGATGGAGAAAATTTTAAAAGCGTAGAGAATCAGAAGCCGTAAATATAATCCTGTTGAATGGTGTGATTAACTAAAGAAACGATACTTTGAAGCTACGAGGACAGTAACCTTCAGGTAAATTATACTATTTTGTTTGACATTTTGTGTGTATTGAATGACTTTATAATTGATTTACTTTAAATGGACATTAGTGAAATTGTTCTAACCATAAACGTTTAATTTTAAGATGAAATTTGCTTGTTTATGTAAAAGGGTATTTTGTTTTGATGTTCGGGAATATGATGAAAATTTGGGTATGTCTTTGAGCTCAATTAGACGAACCTGGTTAATTAACGTAAAGGGTGGTAGATGCTCCTTTATACTCAGACTCCGGTCTGCTTATATTGTTATATTAATTAGTAGGCATCCAACAAGGACTTTAATTCTGGATGCACGTTAAAGTGATAATAAAATTGATTTTGAAATTCTTTTTAAAACTGAATGTTATGCTGAAATTTAATTTGAAAATTTAATGATGTAAATAGAGTTAACGTTGATGTTTGTGGTAGGAATGTGTTTGTTTTTTTTATGAATGAGGAGGTTTATAACATTAGGTGAGCAGCCGAGGCGAAAAGCGTAGTTCACGGATTTTAAAGGTATCACAGCAATATATATATATATATATATATATATATATATATATATATATATATATATATAACCTATTACAGGTAATAAGATTAAATAATAACTTAGACTTTTATGCAAAGTCCAAATGATCATTTCAAATCCAGCTAGTAATTGAAAGATGGAATATACAAGGTTTTGGACAGGACGTGAACCTGTAACTGTAACTGTAACTGTAACTGTTGACCCAGTTGAAGTATCGAAGTTCCAGCTTCGTTCCCGAATTTTTATAGGTTCCACGGCAATTATATGACGCCCAATTCGTGGAGCTTGTATGATTTAGGTGAAGGCGATGTTTAACCTAAGTCCTCAACTTCCACGGCAATATATATATATATATATATATATATATATATATATATTGCCGTGGAAGTTGAGGACTTAGGTTTTAACATATATATATATATATATATATATATATATATATATATAACCTATTACAGGTAATAAGATTAAATAATAACTAAGACTTTTATGCAAAGCCCAAATGATCATTTCAAATCCAGCTAGTAATTGAAAGATGGAATATACAAGGTCTTGGACAGGACGTGAACCTGTATTTCAGTTTTTCCCGGACCATGCGTTTACCAATTACATCACCAAGACCGATGACAATTGGAAAATTTACAAATCTAAATCGTCAAGTTGATGTATAGTTGTGTGCACGATTTAGATTTGTAAATTTTTCCAATTGTCGTCATCGGTCTCGGTGGCGTAATGTTATTTTTAGAAGGTAATAGTAAATGTTTAATATGGTTGAAATTGTAATAATTCTTCTATACGTTGATGTAAAAATTCAATATGGTGACCATAGGAAGAAAAAAGTCCATACCAATTTCATCATTATAACTGAAAAAACAACGAAGTTGTTAAAGAAAGTTGAAAATCGCAAAATTTCCATTTTGAGCGATATCTAGCAATCTACGGAAAACATTTTTAATTCAAGGTTGGCTATGGAATACCCTCATAAGTAGGTAACTTTTGTCTAATATAACCACCACTGTATATATATATATATATATATATATATATATATATATATATATATACAGAGTGAATGGTATCGTTCGAGCAAAAATGAACTGGGAGATAGTACACTTAATTTGCAACAAAAATTGTTAATATGACCCCTGTCCTATCTCGATTGGTTTAGGAGATATGGTTTTTTTAGTCTGTTTCTTAATGACGCGACTTCTTGCAGTAAAAGTTAAATTTCTCGGCTTCTGCTGCAAATAACTAGATAAACAATTCGATTTTCATAAACTACATTAAATTTCCTATAAAAAACAATTATTTCGATTTTTTGAATTTTAAAAGAAACATTTATTATAAAGCATTAAAGGGTAAAAAATTACAAAGAAAATTTTTTTAACAAAGTTTAAAGTAATATTACAGCGAAATTATTTTATCTACAAATGAGCAAATGTCAGAAAAACAACCTCACTTCATAAGGTTTCCAGCAGTGCGAAGCACTTTCTATTTGATTTTTAATTTATCAAGTATGGAAATATGGAAACAAATAATTTGTTTCCAATTCGCATTAAAATTCGCCCACTGCCTTGATTATCTAATGATCTCACAACGTTTTTCCGGTATTACGGAGGCAATAATTTGATAAATTAAATTTTATTTGTATTGTTCGCGTACTGTTCGTTTAAAAACTGGCGGTCACCAAGTGTGTAATGAGGAGGAGCCCCGTCATGTTCAAAAATAATATCAGTACGAACTTCTAAAGGGACATCTTCCAATAATAGGGGTAGTTGATTTTGAAGAAAGTCCAAATACACTTCTCCATTGAGGTTTCTTTCGAAAATATAGGGGCCAATAAGGGTGTTTCCTATCACAGCCGCCCACACATTTTGGGCTGAATCTGCGTTGGAACGCTTTCTGTCTTATTGCATGAGGGTTTTCATCGGCATAATAGTGGTAATTGTGGAGATTTAGAACGCCAGCGTGCGTAAAGAGGGACTCATCAGACCACAGTATTTTTCGAAAGAAATGGCGCTCCTCAATATCCCGTGCTAATAACCAACGGTAGAACATCAACCTTCGTTGGAAATCTTCGCCTCCGCCTTCCAGAGCTTGAACAGGTGTAAAGTGAAAAGGACGAATATTATTCTTGTGCAGAACATCTACTACTTTCCATTGCTAAACTACACCTTCTCTTGCAATTTGACGTGTAGAAGTTGTAGGGTCTTGTTCCACTCGATCCAAGACAAACTCGTCAATTTCTACGTTCAGATCTTGCCCCTTTCATTAGGTACTTGATATGCTCATCCATCAAGGAGCCATTAGTGCGTTCTTGCAAACACGTTGCGACTAGGGATCGGACGATTTGGGAACCGACGTTGATATTCCTCCCGTGCTCTTGTAGCATTACCATTACAAAAACCATAAATGAAATGCATATCTGCATATTCTCTATTGCTATAACGAGCAGGCATCTTAGATAGTAATTTAGTACGTATCAAAAATTTATACGAATACAACTGTCTAATCAGTGACAATGCTTCACACTGTCAATGTGACAACTACATGCTATGAACGTATCTGTGCTCTTAAAATTACTGTACATTATTGTTTTCAATTCGCACTGCCTTGATTATCTTATAATCGAACAAGGTTTCTCCGGCATTACGAAGGCAATAATTTATAAATTAAAAATCAAATATAAAGTGTTTCGCACTGTTGGAAACCTTATGAAGTGAGGTTGTTTTTGTGACATTTGCTCATTTGTAGAGAAAATAATTTCGCTGTAATATTACTTTAAACTTTGTTAAAAAAATTTCCTTTGTAATTTTTTACATTTTAATGCTTTATAATAAATGTTTCTTTTAATATTCAAAAAATCAAAATAGTTGTTTTTTATAGGAAATTTAATGTAGTTTATGAAAATCGGATTGCTTATCTAGTTATTTGCAGCAGAAGCCGAAAATTTTAACTTTTACTGCATGAAGTCGCGTTATTAAGAAACAGACTAAAAAAAACCATATCTCCTAAACCAATCAAGATAGGACAGGGGTCATATTAACAATTTTTGTTGCAAATTAAGTGTACTATCTCCCAGTTCATTTTTGCACGAACGATACCATTCACCCTGTATATATATATATATATATATATATATATATATATATATATATTAATCAGCGCCTTAATTAGGTTAACGATACCTATTCAAATAATTAGATACAGTTTCTTCTGTCTATAATACTTCTGCAACCAGAAGGACATTAAATGATCAATCTCCAACGTGAGTAATTTCGAAATCATACACCATTCACAACTTTTCATATATAAACCTATACTATTTGGCTTATTCCCTCTCCTCAAATTTTCATGGTCCAGCAGCACTCACCAAGTTCGGAGAATGTCTCTTAGTCCGTGTTTATTTTTGTTATCAGTAATTTCATTCGATATAGTGTTTTGAATTTTATATTAGACTTTACAAAAAAGGCCTGTCACTTTTGATTTTAACAGCTTGCTATTTTGAAGTCTTGTAACCTCCCCTAATGTTCCGTTTTTATAAGTGTTTGAATCGTCAGGTTTCGTTCTCCTGTAAATCTTTTTCAAAGTCTGTTTCATGGTTCTTCTTTGACTTACTATTCTTCTGAGTCTGCTGATTACTAAATAGCTGTTCTTTTAAATATCGAAATTAACATATATCTGAAATTATTTAACACATAAAAAGCACCTTAATATTTTTTTCTTGTCCTTCATACCACTTATTACTACTATCAACTAGATCATCTTCATGTTTGTCTGCCCACTTAATTTAAAAATTTTTACTACATTTATGTTATTACTCCACTATTTTAGCCTACCAAATTCACTTCCATTACTCTTCGTACCTCCTTCTAATAGTCCTTATACACAACCACCCTTTATTTACAATCCCATCACCCTAAATTTGTTAATATTTTATATTCTCATCATTTTCCACAACTTACTACTAAATATATTTTGCAACATCTACATTCTATCGCTCTCATAAATAAATGTCTCTAGCTTATGTATCCAACCCCCTTGCCTTTTTTCTTTTAATACAATATCTATTTAAAAATTACTATTAAAATTGCAGTGGTTAATGAATCATCCTACCACCACTACTAAAAATATTGCGTTAGAGGAACCCAATGAATACATAATGTTTGATATAAACAATAAATATTAATATAGCAGTTAATATACGAACACATGTTAACACAGCAGTCCTAAATAAAATCAAATTCTTCTGGTATTTGTTCTGAAGTGTAAAAGTAGTTTCCTTTTAGGATGCTACGTGATTATTATCTAAACGTAAGTATCTCCTTAAAAATGCGCAAATGATATATACATATTCATCTCGTTATTTTAATCAGTGGTGACTTAAACAACGACGTTTCTGTTATTATCTTCCAAATTTAAAGAGCACTATAAACGTTGTGGCATTTCTACCTCATAAATTCAATTGAATGACAAAACCCTCTTCGCGTACAACTGGGTTAATGAAGGGCTTCAAAACGCTGTCTGGGAGTACTAAAAATAAAACTATTACCTTAACATGAGAACGTGATGAGTTATGAAACGATACTAGGAAATGGACGAGCACTTTGAACCTTACTGAAAATGGAAATCCTCGCGTTTTTCAGGCGACATAAGAAAAATTCCATGTGAAATTTGTGGTGAAGCCCGGCAGATGTATTACTCCTACATGGGTCCAGTGGCATGACATCATCAATCATAAAAACTCGACATTCCTGCTGCTTGAGGTACAAGAGCGCGATAGAATCATTTTTCTTAGTATAATAAAATTATTCAAGACCATTCCATGAATTTGGATAACTTGCTGAATTTTTAAGGAAGATGAAGTGGCATATAGATCTTATTAACCGTAAAATTTTCTTTATTCTAAAATGCTATACAAGCGCAAATGCTTCCATTTTGTTTACATTGATCGTAGCAAGTATGAATAGATATGAGCTAACAGTTACGTTACATGACTGTGAACAGAATACAATAATTATGTTTCAAAGAGCGTACATTTTACTGGCAAACACTAAAGTAAGAACATAAATTTCAATTAAAACGACCTGTTCTACGAAAAATGTCAAAAAGGTTAACTTGCGCTTAAGTTTTCTAAAAAGCTATTTTCTCGGTTTATATAAATACTCTGTGACATGAAAATCGCAACACCAAGAAGGGTTAGAAATTTTTTGGTACCAAACTTTGCAGAAACGCCTAGCTACTCAAATGTAGTAACATTCAAAATGGATCAAGTGGTAATGAGATATTGGCGGCTCCGTGGCGTAGTGGTATGTGTGTGACTACTACGCCCAAAATCCCAGGTTCGAATCCCGACACGGTCCGCTTGAAAAATGTTAGGCGAGCATTTTTCACAAAAATACACCCTCGTTCGGATGAGAGGTAAAATGGAGGCCCCATGTGCGAGTGTTGTCACGCACGTTAAAGATCCCTACCTTGCTTGGAACAGCAAGTGTTCGGCAAAATTTCAAATTTTCCAGGTAAAAAAACTCGCTTGTTGGGCAATGTAGTACCTTCGGGTGGAGCATTGGAAAATCACATGTAAGGTAATGACATATTTCACATTTTTTTATCGTTTCCAGCGTTGTTTCCAAGTGTAATAGTTGCAAGTTTTTATTGATTTTTACTTGTTTTCTCTTGTTGTTCTTTCGTTTAACTTGTTTTGTGGACGTGGCTATGCTTCAGGTGCGCCAACTTCAAAATTACTGACGATTACGCAAATACGACCGAAGTCGAATCATAAAAAATTCTAAGACTAATACTTACAAAATCCAAAAAGCGCTTTTCCAATTTGTAAGTAACAGTATTAAATATCTTCTGCTTCTATTATTATTATAAACAACTAGTTATTTGTTGTGAAATATCTGCAACTAATGTTGACTGTGCGAAAAGATATATTGGAAAAATATTAAATCAGTAAATGTTCAAGTGCTGGGGGAACTTGGCAGCCACAGGCTGCTTACCCCCCTTCGCAACCACTGAATGTCGGAAAAATAGGATATATAATTGTAAAACAATAGAAGGTGACCGAACTGCATCTAACAAGAAAGAACGGCGCCTATGATGAAAGACAACAAACATAGAACAAAAAGTTGTTGAAAGCGTATGTGTGGAGCACAGCACAGACAGTATGCCTACGAAATACGAGCAGTCTGAAAAGCAGACAGAAGAACAGTAGCGGCCTTTGAAATGCCGTGCTTCAGATATTTGAGAATGGACAGACAAAGGTAAAAACAAATAGGTTATAGAAACAGTAAGGGAACAAGGATATCTTTGGGAAAAAAATATGAGAAATAGAAGGGCAGAATACGTTCTAAGGCATTTTTGGGGAATAGCATGGGATATATGACAACCAGAGATAGGAAAAAAGAGGTGGATGTAGACCTAGATCAGATAGCGATAAATGCAGACTGTGCAAATTTCGCGGAAATCTGTAGGTTAGTTCAGAATAGGAAACAATGATGGTACGCGTCTAACCAGTTTCAGGACTGAAGACCCAATGATGATGATGCTTCTATTATTACATTGACGTTCAAATCAGCTTACAAGATTTTCCATTCGCTTAAATCTTCATTTAGGAACATCAGTTTCCAAAATGCATCTTCAATTTAATTATTTAAGTTAATTTTTAAGTAGTTTTTTATATCGACGCATTTCTCATCTTCATTATATATAATAAAATCAAATAACTGCATTTAAAAACTTTGTTATATATGCAGGTTACGTTTAAAACTAACTTCTGTATTCACTGTTACATCGTAATTATTAATACGGTATGTGTACTGCATACCTTAAAACAGTTTCTTCTCAAAGTAACATTTTAGTGATCGAATTCTTGAATGAATCTCCTTTCATTTTGCTTGGTAGACGCGAATTTATGAATGAATCTGTTACGTAAATCATAATACAATCGACAGAAACAACAGGTACCGGGCTCAGTGGGAGTGAGTCGTAGGAGACGCGCGACAGCCTCCAGTGCGCGACTGTAAGAAAAGTCATATGGTGGTAAATATCTGAAATAAAATAAATAGTAAAACAATCTATTAATCATGTAGAATATTACTCCTACTACTCAGTAAAGCAATAAAAAAATATCAACTCAAGTAATATATACATAATAAGTCACAGGAGACTAGTACACTTAAAGTAATCAAAATATATGGCAATTTTTGGTCACCAAAGGCAAACGTTCTCCCTTTGCGCCAAAGAGCCGTAATTCAAAGTCAAAACTAATACTAACAATATACATATAGGAGTGCGCATTTGTAGAATAAACACATGAAATATTTATTTATAATTTAATGTCGCTATAGGTAATGTATTACCAGTACTAATGGAAAGTTGAACCAAGAAGATAACCGCAGACTTGGAAAATATCACTAAAATGAACGGTATAAAATTTGATCAAATACAGAAACCATACACTAAAATTTGTGAACCAATCCTAGATAGGCTACTCGTTTTGTGGCGTCGTGCGATAAGACGATTCCATTGGAGTAGGTTTAATTATGTGTACCCCTTAATTTATGATGTAACAAGATAAATAAATTCTTTCTGCAGAGACTATAAATAGGCAGAAACCTGTTACGTAGACTCAAAGTTAAAATATAAGCGGGAATATGGCCAAGACTCATCAGATGGACTTATAAGGTGGTTTTGCTGCACGCATCGATAGGACGGACATCTGGACCTAATGAATATCACCATCTATACGGTGGTGAAACATTCTTACGTTACCTCAGGCATTACGCCTACGAAAGAAGTATATGAGAAGATTATCGCTCCAAAGACACTTACAGAGTCGACTTCACTATGTGCAAATCCGACAAGAAACATGTATTGTAAGACCATGATGAACAAGGAATTTGCTTTTAAAGAAACATGAACATTGTTCGTTATATAGCTTTAGCAAAAGAATGAAAATGTTCTTTCATCAAAAAGTAAAGTCTAATTCAACACGTTTTCAAAATAAGTGTGTGAAAAATTCTTAACAGTCTTTATCAATTGATGAAGCCAATCAACATTTCGAAGAGCTGAATGCATTCACGTAACGTAAGTAACCCAATACAAAGTATACTAATACGGACCTTTATTAAATAAGATACAAACAATTTTAACAAACTTTAAAATTCGCAGCGAAACTGGTTTGAATAACTTGTTGAAGTACACAATCTCTATAATAACATATCATATACGAAGTCGTATTTGAATATAAAGAGCGAAATCTATACAAACAAATACTTGAATAAAGTAATGTACAAGCGACCACGCCTTTGGCGGCGGCACGTCAATCCATTGTCAATTGCTTCAGTTTACGACAGTGAAACTATCGGCCAAAAGTAGCGGCCGATTCTAAAAGCAGTGATTGTGAACCAGCTTCGCTACACCCTATAGCATAGTATACTCTAATGTACAAAGACATAACTTTAAACTACGATAGCAATTGAAGAACGCCTAATTATTGTAGTTATAGTGAAATTCTGCCCATACAACATGATGTCGCTAAAGACACGCTAAATAATGATTCGTAGAGGCACTTATAAACTGCTACCCGAGAATGTAGCTCGCATTGTGCGCATTTCAACCAAGCAAAATAATGTTTTAAAAGATAAACAGTATCTATAAATAATAGACCAGCCAAATGCTAAGGCGTAGGGATACCGAAAAATATCCCGAGGATGTAGCTTGCGTTGTGCGAATTTCAACTAAGTAAAATAATGTTCCAAATGGTTCACAGTATCCATAAATAATAGAGCAGCTAAATGCTGAGGCGTGGGGATACCGAAAAATATCCCGAGGATGAAGCTTGCGTTGTGCGAATTTCAACCAGGTAAAATAATGTTCCAAATGGTTCACAGTAACCATAAATAATAGAGCAGCCAAATGCTGAGGCGTAGGGATACCGAAAAATATCCCGAGGATGAAGCTTGCGTTGTGCGAATTTCAACCAAGTAAAAAAATGTTTCAAATGGTATGCAGTATCCATAAATAATAGAGCAGCCAAATGCTGAGGCGTAGGGATACCGAAAAATAGCCCGAGGATGTAGCTTGCGTTGTGCGAATTTCAACTAAGTAAAATAATGTTCCAAGTGGTATACAGTATCCATAAATAATAGAGCAGCCAAATGTTGAGGCGTAGGGATACCAAAAAATGGCCCGAGGAAATAGCTTGCGATGTGCGAATTTCAACTTAGTAAAATAATATTCCAAATGGTACACAGTATCCATAAATAATAGAGCAGCCAAATGCTGAGGCGTAGGGGTACCGAAAAATATCCCGAGGATGTGGCTTGCGTTGTGCAAATTTCAACTAAGTAAAATAATGTTCCAAGAGGTATACAGTATCCAAATAATAGAGCAGCAAAATGCTGAGGCGTAGGGATACCGAAAAATGGCCCGAGGATGTAGCTTGCGTTGTGCGAATTTCAATCTAGTAAAATAATATTCCAAATGGTACACAGAATCCATAAATAACAGAGCAGCCAAATGCTAAGGCGTAGGGATACAAAAATATCCCGAAGATGTGACTTGCGTAGGGCGAATTTCAACTAAGTAAAATAATGTTCCAAATCGTATACAGTATCCATAAATAATAGAGCAGCCAAATGCTGAGGCGTAGGGATACCAAAAAATATCCCGAGGATGAAGCTTGCGTTGTGCGAATTTCAAGCAAGTAAAATAATGTTCCAAATGGTATACTGTATCCATGAATAACAGAGCAGTCAAATGCTTAGGCTTAGGGATACCGAAAAATATACCGAGGATGAAACTTGCGTTGTGCGAATTTCAACCAAGTAAAATAACGTTCCGAATGGTTCACAGTATCCATATATAGTAGAACGGCCAAATGCTGAGGCGTAGGGACACCGAAAAATTCCCCGAGGATGTAGCTTGCGTTGTGCGAATTCCAACCTAGTAAAATAATGTTCCAAATGGTATACCGTGTCGATAACTAATAGAGCAGACAAATGCTGAGGTTGAAATTCGCACAACGCAAGCTACATCATCGGGCCATTTTTCGGTATCCCTACGCCTCAGCATTTGGCTGCTCTATTATTTATGGATACTGTGAACCATTTGGGACATTATTTTACTAGGTTGAAATTCGCACAACGCAAGCTACATCCTCAGCCATTTTTCGGTATCCCCACGCCTCAGCATTTAGCTGCTCTATTATTTATGGTTACTGTGAACCATTTGGAACATTATTTTACTTGGTTGAAATTCTCACAACGCTAGCTTCATCCTCGGAATATTTTTCGGTATCCCTACGGCTTAGCATTGGCTGGTCTATTATTTATGGATACTGTTTATCTTTTGAAACATTATTTTGCGTGGTTGAAATGCGCACAATGTGAGCTACATTCTCGGGTAGCAGTTTATAAGTGCCTCTACGAATCATCATTTAGCGTGTTTTTAGCGACATCATGTTGTATTGGCAGAATTTCACTATAACTACAATAATTAGGCGCTCTTCAATTGCTATCGTAGTTTAATGTTATGTCTTTGTACATTAGAGTATACTATGCTATAGGGTGTAGCGTAGCTGGTTCACAATCATTGCTTTTAGAATCGGCCGCTACTTTTGGCTGCTAGTTTCACTGTCGTTTCAGTTTATATATAAAGTTATTTCCATTTCTAGAGCTATCGAGTTGTATGGGATTCCATTCCAAAACTACACACCTATCTAACGCAAATTTCTGGGAATTTCTCGTTTTATTACCTCATTAACATGATTTATTTTTTAATGACGTGCGCGGTTCGTCCTACTCTAACATAAGGAGGTAGTTGTGGCTTCGCCCTTCTATGTAAAGAATTATAAATAATTATTATCGATTTTATGGATTTAAAGAATTCGTGCGGCTTCTTAGAATAAATGTGTATTGATTAATTGGTATTTACGTAGTTTTAAGTACAGAAAACGCATTTTCTCTCTTAATCTCCAAACTTCTAAAGAATTTTTTATTTAAAAATGAACTTATGTTACACAAAAGTCATTTTGGGTAATTAATTTAAAGTTTTAATTGCTTTATCATGTAAACAATTTGTATTATTAACGATTGTAATAAAATATATTGGTTTCTTTACGCTAAATTATGCAACGGGAAGGGTATTTTTATGATAATTAATAAGTAACAATAAATGGCTTTGTATTTACGCTAGAAAATGATGCATTTGTAGATCATTTAAGGATTGAAATTTGTTTTTACATTAACGATTTAAATTTGTACATATTATTGATTTAAAATGGAGTATTTAAATTCACGGAAAGTGTGTTCTTCCTTGCACTTAATACGTGTTTTTATACACATTAAAGGCTATGTATTTATAATACGCTTTTACCAAACAGGGTAATTATTTACACGCACGGAATTGCATTTTTGCTTGACAGTTTAACGACGTAAAGTACGCTTGTATTATACAGGGTGTAACCATGAATTTTGGAAATTCCATTTTTTTCCCGGATTCTTTTATATCTTGGTGGGATTTATTTACAGAATTTGGGTTTAATGACCTCTGGTGACTCCTTATTACGTCGATAATATATATATATATATATATATATATATATATATATATATATTAAATTACCATTCATATCACCCTTTCAAAACAAAAATAAATTTTATTTTAGGATTAAAAAATCGAATCAAAAGAATATGTCATCCAACATTCTACAATAAAAATATAAAAAAACTTTCAAACATTTTAAAAACAACAACTATCCCATACCTCTAATAACAAAATTACTATATACCTCTGAAGAATATAAAAACACAAACAACAGTAACAGTAATATAAACAAAAATAACACAAGTAGTAACAACAGCAAAAATTTAGAAATATATAAAACAATATCAAATATAGACAATGAATTAACCCATAAACTAATTAAAGTATTTAAAAATTATAATTTTAAGTATGCAAAGAAAAATATTTTAACAGTCAACAATCTCTTTTCAAAATTAAAAGATAAAACACCCGAACTATTTCAAAAAAATATTGTGTACCAAATTAATTGTTTAGATTGTAATGGCCTGTATATTGGACAAACATGTCAATCCTTAAATCAGCGTATAATTCAACATAGAAGTGACATAAAAGTTAAACCAAATTCATGTGCTTTATCGAGTCATTCAGCTAATTTAGATCATAGAATAGATTTCAAAAATCCAAAAATTTTAGAATTAGAGAAAGATAAACAAAAAAGACTATTTCTTGAAATGTATCACATTTTAATACAAAAGATAGTATAAATAAAAACTGATATTAGTGGTTTGAGCTCGATTTACACATATTTACTTAATTTTAAAACATAGCTACATACCTAATGTAATATTTGTTAATATGTTCAACGTTATAAATACATACACACATTCAAACCACACAACCTAACGCATGGGCATACACACACACATACAAACAAACAACTATCACATACAACATAACATATACATTAAATAAAGGTATCAGGTATCCTCTTAAAAAAGAGAATTTGAAATATTTCAAAATCTGACATAATTTTTATTTTTACATTTCTTCTTATACAAATTATATATCCTTCCTACATTTGAAAGTGAAAAACTAAAAATAGTTATGTTTAATAATTAATTTCGATGTTAATTTTTTAAAACAACTCATCTTGTAAGTTGCAATTAATATTTATATAATTTAGCCTAGTTGTTTATAACATTTTTAGAAGCCTGTAAACAAGGATTAAATAAATCCGAAAATTTAGGCATTATAAAAGAGTTTTCTTTTTACCAGCTGACCTCAAACCCATTAAAAACATTTAATATTACTAGAAGGTCATTATCTTTAAACTATATTATATATATATATATATATATATATATATATATATATATATATGTTGTGGTTTTAAAGGGTTAAATTTGGAATAAACAGTACAATTTAGACCACCCTGTATAGAGAAAAGAATAAATTAATTACGCGCAAAATTTATTTAATTCATTTAGGGAGAACGGACAAGTATTGATGTATTTTTATAATTAATGATTGAAAGGATAAAAGTACATAAAGAAAAACAGTTTTAAAACAAATAGGAACGCATAATTAATTTTAATTTATTTTAATTCATCATGTAAAAGCATAAGAAAACCCACTAGGGTAAGGAAAATTAATAATTCCAAGGAAAGATGTTTCTTTATAACAAGCAAACGTCAATTTATCTAATACGACGAAATATAAATCCCAAGAATTGTTGAACTAAACGGTCTATAATTAACGAACACCTGCATTTTTAAAAGGTTACATTTGTCGAAATTATGAGCATAGTAAGTCAGGACTTGATAGAAAATAATTTCAACCGTCAGTTGGTTCGAACAACAAGCTAACAAATTTCTTAAAGAGCAAGGGAGATGCACGATCGGTTATATGTTACAGATAGAGACAAAGATAAAGCGTTGATATTGAAAACGCACGAATTAATACACGTGAAGTGGAGATGAGCTGTCAGCAATATCGATTTTCTACAACTCAAATGGGGTTTTCAACGCGACAGCAAATATTCATAAGACAAAGATAAAAGTATTACAGGCGGGGTTTTATGAAGACACAGAATATTATCATTGGTTAGAGACAGACAGTTTTCCAAAGATAGACAAACCCGACAGGTGGGAGCGATTTCGGATACGTACGGGCACGTCCACGGAGTAAATTTCAGGAATTTTTAACACGGTTGTATCAAAATTTGCAGAATTTTAATTTGAAAATAAGCTTTTCGCGTGAAGTGTGTCCGGGAGGTAGCATTTTGGAAGATATAAATGCTCTATCTAAATTATGGGGGTTCTCTTTGTCTTCTCGTCGCTTTTATACTACTTTACTACGATAGACCAACATTATAGTAGAGTTTTTGTTATGTGAGTATTAGATATGTTCATAATACAGTAAATATTGTGCTAGCACGTGTAACATGGTAGTAGTGGCCTTCTATTTACTAACGAGGGATACGTGTAGTGTAACTTAAATTAATAGAGGTCTGGCTACCACCATACCAAGCCAGAAAATCGATAAATAGAAGCATAACATACGTGGGTAAGCATCACATACAACCAAAATTGTATGCTGTTATGGAATGGTACTTTGAAACAAGGCGCTTGGCGAATAATTGGGGTTTTCGTCTGTGAATCCGCTCAGTATCACAGCGCATGGGCACGAAGCTAAGATGTTCTGGTGATCGTCGTCGCAGGAATGGAGGCCTGAAGCATTCTCCAGGTAATTTATTTGAAATTTCTGTTGTCTGACAAACTTTTGTAAAATTTTGGTGCTGTGTGAGTGAATTTTCGGGTTTATTTATGGTTATATAAACTTATTGGAAAAGATACATGTACTGGACAATTTATTGGGGTTATTTAAATATTGAAAAAAAGTATATTTAAAGCTTACTAAATTTTAGTCTAAATATAAATTGGATTGTAAAGGGTAAACGGGTCTATTAATTTTGTGTTAATTTATGCAAGGTAAAAGGCATATATTAAATAAACTGGGTTATTATGAGCTCACCATACTCCAAGGTACAATCAACTTAGGGTTTTATGTGAGGCCCATCTACTCATATTTTATTAAATTTGTTTGCAAATAATTAGTGAAGCAAGGACTTTAAAACATATCACATTTTGAGTTTGTAATTAGTGTATCAAACTGTTTTTATACATGTGATTAATTTATCTGTAAATAGCGGTAAATAAAAGATTGTATTATTGTTGTATTATTTGGTGATTTTATTGAATGGTGTGCGAGTGTGAAAGAAGAATGGTTTTATATTTAGGTAGCCGAGAAGAGGCACAGCTGAGCTAGCCAGGGAAGCTGCTGAAGATTTTTGAAGCAGAATAAACGGGTAAGAAATTTTTTTTTGAATTTTTTTTTTATTTTTGAAAAGTATTTGATGACACTGGCGATGTTAAAAGTTTAAGTCCCCGATCACAGCAATCTTATGACGCCCTATGACGTTGAATGGTTAGGAAAAGGTTCGAGTGTTCCAGAGACTGTCCCCGAGACCACGGCAATATATATATTATTGATGTGATAAGGGATAATATATTAGCGATTGGGTACCATATCTTGCAGTCTAGTTAAGTATTCTGGGTCCTGCTTGCCCAATTCGTGGGCATGTATATGCCAGTTGGATTTCTCGGAAGACCATATTTACAGAGCTGTACAACCACATACCTTAGTTGCGTTGGCTAGTATTTTTAGAGAAAAACAACCAACCAATGTCTGTTTTCGCTGTTGCTGTAACTCATCAGATTAGTCTATTCTACCCCTTTACAAAATGTCAACAAAGCTGTGAAGTATAAAGAGATGCACCAATCTGATGAGCTGCACAAACAGCGAAACTGATAAGTAGTTATTTTTTCCTTACAAATGGCCATTAGCACAACTGAACAGTTCATTTTCGGTTCTGAAACCGATGACAGAAGCCACTTACAGTGGAAAGCCACCTACAGTGTTGCTTGTTGAATTTGGTTAAACGACTTTTGGAAATTCTCTTTGTGTTTAAACACATTGCAAATAAATGTTTTGATTACCTCTATTTATACATAATTGTGACATAGTAACAAGTTTGCTTTAAACATAAATATGTGGCATTAAATCGCACAAGCCTAAAGCTGTAACGCAAATGCAGCGAAGGCGCTATAAATATGAATTTCCTGTTTACTCCAAATGGTTAAAACCAATCGAATGACACTGAAAAGTTTTACTTGCTAGACTTCCACTTCATATAGATATTCTTTTTAATTTACTCTTTATCATTTAACCTACAGTTGTAACGCCACTCATTCATTTCCCTTTATTTATTTCCATTGTCAGTTTAGGTACTTAGACTATAAACTGATTGATATAAATTGGGTTGCCGCTAAACTGTTTTCTAAGTGTATGTCCATTAGTATAAACCTATTGAAATGTAAAGCAAGGGTTCACTAAGCAATCTTTTAGGGTTGTAAATGGAATATTGAATGCCTAACCTTCACTGCGAATGTAGCAGCCATTTCTACAACCAACTGAGGGAAGTAGTATAATAAATAATTGCCGCAAAAGGCAGGCAACCTCCTATCGTCCTCAAAACTTATAACCAGAAGTTACTCAACTGCAGAAAAGAGTAAGTACTTAAACACGCTTGAAACTACGGTTGGTGTGTTGGCAGACTATATAAAATAAAAGAAATAACTGCTTTTACTGAACAATGTGATTGCTATTACTCGACTATACATTCCTGGTGTTATTGCTTTCAACGGCTATTAAGTTAGACTATATCCAGACCATGCGTTTGGAATAGCACGCCTTCGTGATCAAGGGTGTTACAGTAAATGACCGGTAGTTTGAAATGCGCTGTATTTATCCGTGCGGTTTTTCTAGTGTCAGTGCAAGCGACTATTTTGTTGATAGTGCTTGTGGTTGTTTAATTATCCGACTAGCGTTGATGCACATGCTTTTAGATTAGGAGATGGTGTTCAAAAGATTCTTAGCTTGTACTCCGATTAAATGGTTTTATACTTGTTAAGTAAGATAAGGACAACACTATATTTGATTTTTTCTAATGCTTCACCCAAAAGTCTTACATTGGCCAGGAAACGAGTTTTATTTTTCTGGACATTTTGAATTTTACCAAACCCTTGCTGTTCAAAGTAAGGTAAGCATCATTAGTTCACACATGGGCCGGGCACTTTATTTTGCCTCTCATCCGAACGAATGCGTATTTTTGTGAAAAAATCCTCGTCTAGGATTTCTTCAAGCGGTCCTGGTCGGGATTCGAACACGGGATCTTGAGCCTAGTAGTCACACGCATACCAACTAAGCCACAGAGCCGCCTAGATAAGAGCAATATTGGCACTAGGCATCTTGTGGCCTTTTTCTTTTCATAAAATTAAACCTTAGTTCTAAGGAATGAGATTTACTTCAAAGAATAAAACTACTGCCACCTTCAAAGATGAAGTGGATATAATATTTTCACATACATTGAAAATTGGGTTTGAAAACTGATTTCTTTACACGTGAAAAATGTGGAATATGGAATGAATGTGTTACGGTTAAAACGAGCATTACGATATAAATTTAAATTTGCCCTGAAGACGCGAGGGCCCCATAGCAATGTTGCGAGTGTGGGTTCCTACGGAAAAAAAATAAAAATAGTAAAAATAAAGAAATAAAACTAATTAAATGGCTGAAATATAAACAAGCTGTTATAATATTTACTTAGCCTGAAAAGCGTTTTCTACTGTAATAATTAACGGGCGCCAAACCGTCTGTCTAAGCAATCCCTTCCACATTTTTTCTACCCAGAAGACGGCTATTCCCCCATACATCTCTTTTGCTTCGGGGTTTCTAAATTTATCACGTTATATTTTACCTTTCTCTAAAATTTCCTAAAAACTTTTATTAAATTTTGTCATAAAAAACCTTTAAAGTAAAATACCCCTTGCAAATACGACTCCATGACTGGGGTAGCTGGATATCCTTTTGCAATTAGCTGATTTTACCTAGTTCTAAAATAAATTTAAATCAAAGTCAACCTAAACTTAACCTCTATTGACATTAAGTAATTGCAATATAAATACAAATATGCTTTCCAAAAACAACCTGATTTCCTAATCCCACTCTGGCCAGGTATTATTTAAAAAAAGAAAACCTAACAAATGTTATGCTACTATTGTCAAACCGATTTTTCTTGATTTTACGAATATTGGTAGTTACATTCTGAACCCCATTTCCGCAAATGTCAACTTTGCCATAAACAAAACGCCGGTCAAGGTAGCGCTTCACGTTCGTCTTTCAAAAACCTTTAAAAATTACCTACTTGATGTTCACTTCATAATTTGCACTATATCATATATAAAACCTCATTTAAAAATTATCATGCACATCTAATTAAAAAAAAAAAATGTTATTTCAATTTAATACACTACTCTACTTATAAACAAGCTCTAGTTCTGAGCACCTCAGTAGCCCATCGTTGTTCAAATTGTGCAGCAAAGCAATTCTTAGCATTGTGCCAATTCCTACAATGAAACCATCTATAATACAAATCTTAACTTGACATTAAATTATCGATACATCATTTAAAAATATTTACTTACTCGTAGTTTATTTTACATTTTCGGAATAACATTCAGAACACTATTGATTCATGTTCCTAATAGCTCACTAATTCACATAAAACGCTATCAAAGCCCCATATCTGGACGAACAATCCTGCAGATTTCAACCTTTCATTTATTTTAGATTACATAATTATGTTGTATTTTTCTTTTACCGGCGCGACAGTACGAAACACGTGAAAGCGGTTATTTGCCTCACTGCAAATAAAAACACACTACCGGCCGCGCGTGGCACAGCATATCTCTCTCGTGACTTGAACCTTGTCGTAGATACATTTAAAATACTTGTAATTGACTTCACTTCTATACTTATCCGGCTTAGTTGTTACCTTACCTTCTTCTTCTACAAAATCCTATTAGTTGTGGTCAGCATCCGCTAATACAGTGTAATAATTTTAATGTACTCGAATAAGGTTATGGAGACGTTGTTTATGTGCTATTTGTGTTGTTGTTGCAATATGATATTATTTTCATGTTCATGGTTGTCGGCATTGATAACAATTGTAAATTGTATCTTACCTTATTTATGGGAGATGCATACGCAATGTGTTACGATAGTGACGAAGCGACAGGTTAGTCTATATTCAAACTGAGCAACGACTATGTTCAAAGATGTTAAAAGCTTAAGTAACCAGTGAAGTATAAACCAAAATAAATCAAAATTAAAAGTGCGAGATTTTGTGCAACAGAAATAAGCCGATCTATAAATAGACGTAAGTAAAATGACTTAATTAAATTCATTTCTAATATTAATAAAACAAAGCTTTTAATACCGACGTTTAATTTGGACATTTAATCTTGGATTTTAATACCGACGTTTAATTTGGATATTTAAACTTGGATTTTAATTTCGACTTTAATTTGGGCGCTGTAATTTGAGACATATTTAATTGAGATGGCTTTAATTTGTGATATTTAAGACGACTTTAATTTGGGACTTCTAACTTTGAACACACTCTAATTTTGGAGATAATTTTAAAAATGAAAGTATTCTAATTTGGACATATTCCGATTTGGTACGATTTTAATTGGAATCGATTATGGGAGGCGATTCTTATATGGTGCAGGCATATCAATAAGCAAACCGAACACAAAAGGGGGATGCAGATCATAGACTAGGATGGAACTACAGAAGCCATTTCAGGTTAACAATCTTAATACACTTTATTATTGAAAACTGTTTTGATTTAATATTTGTCACATTGTATATTTGTAAAGTCATCAAAAAGGGTCAATTAAAAATTTATGAAAATGAAATAGACATCTTGGAACGTTCAAAGGTCCCTGAATAAGTAAAAGATATTTTGCTGGCTTTCAGAAAAACATAAATCTGGTATATGTAGATATTCTGTACAAAAAGGAAATTTTTGAGTGTCGTAAATATTATCAATTATTATATTGTGTATTATAGAATTGCTTTATTTGATCCATTCAGTAAACTAGTCGGGGTAAAAATCCTAATCTAACATTTCATAACATTGGGGCTTAAAATAATAAAGAAATCAGTGGGGCAAAAATCATAGCAAATTTATGACGCCCACCGTAGGGGCTCATTAATCCTAAAATCGATTGTTCAAGGGGGATATTACAGCAAATTTATCCATGCCCAATCGTGGGGCTCAAAATAATAATTAGGCCAAAAATCACAGCAATATATATAATATATATATATATATATATATATATATATATATATATTGACATGATAATAAAATCACGAGACGTTATTGAACATCAAATTCTATGACCCAAAGAAAAGAAAAAAGAGGATAGTAAAATTTTCTTATATTTAATTTTTCCACCCTGTACACACGCATAAGCACATTAAGAACACATAAAGTATCGTTACATCATTTAAGAAGAACAGCCGTGTGTGTATATAATTATTCTTAAAAGATGCCTTAAAACGCTTTTAAAAATATTAAAATGCCTACTTTAATAGAAAGCAAATTAATCATTAAAATATCATAGGAAGCATTATAACCAATTGCGAGTTTTAATGCATCTTCGTAAAAGCAAGGCATATTTTCTGAGGGTAAACATGCGCTAGAACACGTTTCAGATACCGTAAAACAAATCTTATTACATTTACAAAGCATATAAACGAAGTCCTCATTAATTAAGAATCCGTTTGTAAACATTCTTGCTAACTAAAAATGAGTCGCATTTACTTTTAAAATACTAGATAACTTTCCGTGTGGAGATATATTAGTTAATTCAAAACGAAAATATCATATTTGTTTGCTTAAACTAGCTACGAGTTATAAATCATCTATAAATACGCAAGGAATAGTTACTTCCCATAAATGAACTAACGCCCCAATTTGAAGAACGGTTATTATCAAGAAAGCCATAAAATAAAATAGATAACGATTTTAATAGCTTACATGTTACACGGAGAGAAGGAGGCTGCAACCATTAACTTCGTTTATTAGCAAAGAAGGGAAGATTTAACGACCGTGATAACCGCACTTAATTAGCTCCTTTAAACGTGACATTCGCATAATTATTACATCATTCAGGTTGTGTCATGTTTCGAAATAAATCTAGAATAGACTGGAAAAATGACGTGTTTAAAATTTTTGTATATAAAGTGATCAAAATTTGGGATTTATTCTTTATACAACCTCGAACGTGTAAGTTTTCAGTAAGGATTCATTTGGTATTTTTTTCTTAAGTCAAAAAGCATGTAATATTCGAGCAAAGTTTCATAATTTAATATATTTTACGACATGAAACAAATACGTTTCCAATAATTTATAATCTATTTTATTAAGGTTCCACAAGTAACATAGAAGTTATTGAACGTAATTTTTGATAAAGTATAGTGACTATTTATCACAATAATATGAATAATCTTGATACAAAATCACAACTTCGAATTTTAATCGATTGAAAATTAATGCACTTTGGGAATTTATATTTTAAAGCCAAATGGGTATTTGAAATGGAACCAGGAAGTTTCTTTTGTACCCTACAAACATATTTAAATATTAGTAAATTTAAGCTAGAAGAACTTTATAAAAATTATTTGTAAAGGCGTATAATCTATACAATTTTGACGCCAGTGTTTGGAACATTTTGACCTCTACTAAATTATCAGTGCAGTGTCCTTGACTAATTACACTAACAAACGGGGTAATAAATAATAAGTAAATTATCCACATAAAAATACAAGAGGATTTTGTACTTCACATGGGAGATATTTGAGTTTTGTACTTGTTAACAAGGATCAGGTAAGACTTTTGTCTAAGCTTAAGCTGCAAATTGTTTTTATAATCGTTATTTATATTGAATGTAAGAGATTCTTTAGATAACGAGTATAAAGAAAAGATGTTTCTTTGAATGTATAAAAATTTGTTCATGTATATGTTTCTTAAGATTCCTGTTACATTTCATTTTTGTAAATTTCGCAGCATAATTTCTGTTGAATTAACTAAGCAAGGAAAAGGATACGGTAAGATAGTAATTTTATATTTGCATCCTCTTTAATACAGTTCGCTGTACTCAAATCACAGCATTAATTTTGCGGTTCACAATCCATAGACGGATTGCAGCAATTAGCGACGCACAACGAGATGCGGCCTAATCACAGCAATATTAGTCACCCCCAACGCGAGGCGACCTATTCACAGCAACATTAGTGGCGTCCCAATTTAGGGCCCGATTAAATCGTCTGAAAATTAGAATTTCTTGTCTCGTAAGATTTTGTGGAAGTTTTCTCTTTGTAATATCTGATTGGTTTTGAGTATGTCTGATAAGATGAAAGATGCTTGTGAGAGTTTAAGAGCTAAAAGAGTGGAAATTAGTTCTCAAAAAAGTATTTATATGGAAGAACAGAAAAATCAGAATCCAGAGGCAAAGTAAGCACAGAGCGTAGGAGTGACTCAGGAATCTAAAATGATGCTTATTTTATTAAATTTAACTGAAAGTATGTACGAACAAAAGCCGCCCTGACCAATATTAGGCTACCAATGAGTACATGCTTAAAAGAAAACGTGAATTCTTGCTTTATTTTACCCATTTACTCTTTTGCTAACTCAGCCACAAATATGCTGTGGATATGAAAATGAAGTGAAACTAAGAGATTTCAAAAAACATTTATGAACATCCTCAATTCATTCAAAAACATTTTTCTTTTACATACATTATCTACGAAATCTACTTATACGCACAGATATAAAGAAAGCTTACAAATGCAATTTTTCAGCTTAAGTTTTGAAAGAAACAACATTTTAGTACTTTTTACGAATTGATACGATCTTCATTTAGTCTTTGTTAGTTATTAGAATACCCTAAAACATTTCATATGTCACAAAATTTTCTTTAAAATTTTCTGGATAATTTAGATATTTTTGTATTACCGCGTTTCTCAGTGTAGTTGATCAATTACCTTAAGCAGAAATTTTCGTGAGAGTCAAAACAATCAAGCTCTGGCCTCAAAAATGCTAAAATAAGCTATCCATTCACAAATAATTTTCTATACGCAAAATAAAAACTTATACTAGTTTAATATACTTAATGGTACACGAATTGTTTCTTGCTGGTATTCTCACCTTTATCGCTATCTAGAAATCGTTTCCGTTAGAATTAACTGCATCGAGAAATTACCAGTTCCATTTTTAGATTTCTATTATTTAATCAATCTTCATACGTCGAAGAATCAGTTTATTAAAGTACATGTATTTTTAATAAATTAAACATAACCGGTGACTTAGCATCAAGATGACTTATTATTTATATTAGAGCAATAAATCGGCGCTACACTTCATAAAATAACAATGATCGAATGTCGACTGACTTATGTTCAAAACTTAAATGCTGGGTCTTGAATGCCGAATGAATGCCGTTCCTCATTAAATTACGTTTTTATATAATAAAATTCTAATTACATGATAGGTCTCAAACCTTCTAATTACATTTTAGGAGTATGTAATTCTCATGAACGTTTTATTTCACATGAGATTTCTTTTTATATGCTAGGGGAATACATCTATCTTACTAAAACGTTATATAGGGTAAAAATTAGATATTGGAAAATTTTACTTTTCGTTCTGCTTTCTCACAGCTGTGGTGCTCAATGACCTCTCGTAGCCTCCTTATCACATCAATATATGTAGGGGGTCCGGTAAATAATTGATAACCCGTTAATTATGAATATTTTAAATTTTTTAAATAATCTCATTTTGTGTTGGTTCCTTGAACACCATTTTAATAACTGAAAGAATTTTTTATTTTAATCATATATATATATATATATATATATATATATATATATATACACATATATTCATAATAACATATCCAAGTGATTCAGAATCAATTATGGTTGTTGCCATAATAAACCAGCACCTTTCAAATTTACTCCTTACTTTTATTTCAGCATCAGTCTTTGACCCCTCGAAGTGTAAAAAATTTACTGATCTGGCCTGGATCATTTTTTTAAATTAGTTTGGGAGCTCTAGTTTTCAAAAGTGTATTACACTTATAGTTATCTTATTAGTAATTCAATTAATTATGTAGAGGTTGCAACGGTGACCATTTAACCAATTTTAAAATTTGTAGATTTTATTCAACAGCGCATACAAGGAGTAGGTAAAACAAGTCACAAAAATCAATTTACCATTCTTAAAATTTTTCTATACGTGTTTCTATTACTTCAACCAATTACATATTTAACATTGCTATTTTTTGTTCTAAATTACGCTTCGTTTCCTCTTCCTCTTTTAGCTTATCACAAATTTACTCTTTATCTGCTTCTAATTGTCTACGTTTTAAACTAAATGCTAGCTTTTGTATAGTTTCTTCTTCTAATGCAGTTTGTGCTTTTACAAACTGAGATTCAATTGCTACCTGACTCGTCATAACAGCAGAAGCTTTTGATTCAGTTTCCTTTAGTTGTTGTGCAATAGTCCCAGTTTCTTGTTGGAATTTCTTATCTTTTCTTGTACATATGTTCTATATCGTTCATTTACAACTAATTTTGCTTAAACTTCAGCCAACTGATCTCCAGCGTGCTTGCACCGACAATTATTTTCTTGTCATCCAGCTCCAATTTTCTCAATTCAGTTGTTGCGGGTGAAGAAATCGTTAGACTATTAAATTTTGAATTGCCTGGAAGGGGCGGGAATCTTGTTACACATTAAAGGTGCACCGGCTTACTTATGATGCGGAGTGGTTCCTTATATAGCCAAATTGATAAATTGCAGAGTGTATTGGGAAATAGTTAAAATCATCAAATTACGTTACCATAAACACTTTATTGCCTTTTTACTTATTATGGGATTTTATTTTACGAGAATTTCCAGAAAGCGAATAGAGCCCACGGCAAGTTCTGATGGAAAATGGCCCAAAGTTGTGGAAATCTCAAAGGCAAAGCGGCTAGTCGAACTATATGCTCTGGGTGGAACATGAGCTGTGGGTCGGGGTTGGATTGCGACCAAAAATATGAAGAATAAGGCGCCACCGTATTTTTCTATACAGAGAAGACCTTACTCAAGTCCCTTGTACAAGGCGAATGCGGAAACCTTTATTCTATAACCGCTATACAGTTTATTAAAGACAACATAATCCCTAAAGTTTCTTACCTTATGGCTCGACTTTGACCTTAGTACTTCACGTCTTCACCTGTGAACAGATTAAACAAAGAATAGCACTGTTTGTGCATTTATACTCAAAATTTTAAAATTCAATTCGAATCAACTTTCATTCATTCTAATTAAAAAGAATAGTCTTGTTCAAAAATAAAAATCTATTCCTCTTGTATTCAATTAACGTGCTTTTTTACAAAATATCATTTCATTTATTATATATTTTTGATTAAATTAATTTGTGAAAATTATTTACAAAGGCACTGGATAAAATCACTACCGTTCAAGTTAAATGTGGTTATTTGTGTAAGAAATATCTAGCCAAGTTTTATTAACAAATTGATTAAGCATAAAGTTGCTTTCTAAACTGTTACTTACTGATAACAAAATGTTGGTTTGGGTAGATCTACCATAACCTCACAATAAATAATTCCAGTTAGTTATTAATGAAATAGTAAACATAGAAGTTTAATTTCTAATTTTTCTTAAATAGAAGAATTTACTTTCTTTATCACATAATGACATCTTCCGTAGTTTCAGTGAATTAATAAAAGATTAAGAAATGTAAAATTTACAGATTCCTATTGTTTAATATTGAAAAATATATTTATAGTCTGTCCTTGACCTATTTTGAAGTTTAACTAACTTGATTAAACAAAAAATTATCTAACTGCTATGTCCATAGTTCAGCTAACATACGAAAACAAATTTCTACATACCATATGTCCGTCTGACAGAAAAATACCTGCTAGGCGTCTTGCGTCAGCATTAAAATAAAGAAATCTCCAGTCCGGAACAAATAATTTTGCTGCTTACTGAAACTCCAAACTACTTGGCATCCATTTTAAGTAATTAAATCTCGCCAGATCCACACTCGAACAAAGCGTAAATTCCTATATTTTCATCTTGTGCATTAATTAAAATTACGTTAAACCAGTCTCCTGTTAACTAAAGGTTGTATGTTTTTTCCAAGCTAAACATTATTTCCAATTTTCACATTATTAATAAGCTGCATGTTAATTTAAAGTTGCTTTACGTATCGATTAAAACTACGAATATTATCAAACGTTGCATGTTAATTCAAAGTTGCACTGAAAATCTTTACTTAATATGGTTACAGAATCAAATTTTACTTACTGTTACCACGGCTCTTCAACAAAAATTTCTCGTCATCTACGAGCTGTTCCAACAAGTGGACAACACAAAAGTGCTTTTCGGAGATGACATTCTCCTAAAACAACTTAAATCGTACGTGCTTCCAACACGAAAAACTGCAAAAACCATTGTCCTCGGATTCAAGGAACAATTCGACTTGCTTTCACCACAGCTGTATTGGAAGTGTCCTCATGTCAAGCGAGTTACCGCCCGGAAACAAGATTACCTTACAATTTCTTAACAGATGGAGCTCTAGGAATGATACTAAATGAAAAGTTTATTTTGTCACCGTATAAATTAAATTTTAATTTGAATTGAATGCTAATACTTTATTGGGCAATAGGTAATATTTATTTAATGGATTGTGTAGCATTATTATGCATTATATTGTTTATTATTAAATAAATAGATTAATTATATGAACACATTTAGATAGGAAATAAAATCGTTACAACTTAACCAGAAAAACTTTTGGTGCGGTTGTAATTAATGGGCGCCAGCTCGTCTTGTTTAGAGTACTTTTACATAGAAGAAGATTTTTCTTAGTGGATCCTAACCATTTCGGCCTCCTGGTGGAATAGAACGTTTATAGCTAATCTAACCCACATTCTGAACAAAGAAAACAAAAAAATTTTCTTACTGCATCACCTAATTCTATTTAACTACAATCATAACATTATGCCTGAAACAAGTGTACACAAATTGGTAAATTACATAAATATCCTCGAACTCGGTTTGTTATAACATTATCCTTATAAACGGGTTAACACGAAACCTTGAATTGTCTAAATAAATTCAATTTTGATTTGTCATAACATTAAAATAACCAACTACAGCAGTTTGATCAGGTCTACAACCTTTTAAATTAAAGTTTGATGTCCAGTATTTTATATCTAATAAAGCAAACACTATAACCTACAATTATGATGTACACTTTATACCTTCATTACCTAGCAATATCAAGTCACAAATGCCACTATAATGAAAAATATTTAATACAATAACATACAGTTTCTTTCTTTAGTTTATTCTACAAAGAACTCCATGAACAAAGCTTGAGTACGCAGTGCGAAAGGTAATGGAATTCTAACTATGTTGTTGAAAATAATGCTGTCCAACCTGTTTTGAAGTCCGCGGATGACGCCACACTGGAATCACTGGAGCTAAACTTCTAGCCAAATTTTTTCGCTTGATAACCCCTAGAAATGGATTACCACAAACATGCTTTCTGTTTGCCCGTACACGAGTAATTAATTCTGTTCACTTATCCTTTTCTAGCTCTCATTCTCTTCGTTACTTCCTACGCCTTCAAGGGACGTGTATTTGTATTACTGTAACTTATTTCCAATTTACACTTGATCGCGTAAAAAATGCCTGTAGTTTGGTCATATTACTATCTCATGTATTCAGCAGTCTGTAAGTTATTACATTGAAAGCATTTTACGTAGTACGGTATTATTATGTCTAGTAACACCGTTAGTAACATGGTATTGGTGAATTCCAATTAGGTCATCGGCTGTATCTTGGTGATTTAATAATATTGTAACAAAATTACTTTTATCTTATCCGGTAACAATTTAACGGCTACATTTGTTTTCTGGTAACTGTAAAATTACGTATTTCTAATAAAAGTTATAATATAATTTCCCTAAATATTAAAACATAAATATAAACAATTCTACTGCGGTTTAACTATTTCCTATTCTTATCAATCAAGCACACCTTGCTATAAAAATTCACTATTGCGATTCTTTTGTTTACCCAAAGCAATTTATGATAATTACAAATTTTTGCGTTTTTGTATTCTGATTCGTAATGCGAGTTAAGGTTCGGGCCTTGGGAGCTACGTTTTTAAAAACACTTCCGAAACTTAACAAATTTATTTAATTGATACAGAAACTAATATGGAATTTTGACAAACTGGTATTAACTTTAAATTGAATTAAATTAATTAATTGAACTAATATTGTGAGTCGCATAAGTAACTGCAATGCTAAAGCTGAATACTTTGACCGACTGCCGGGTCTTGGAGCTCCCGGTCTATTTATGATGTCCCTACCCCCTCACATGACTGTGGGAACTTGCAGAGCTCATGTCTGTTTATTCTTAATTCTATTTATTGTTACAATGTTATAATCTTATTTTATAGGTAATTGCGGCATCTTGACCGTCTGTGACCTGCCACCTTCAGAGTCACTATCGTCTGGATACAAAGTATTGCATCCGTTCTCATGATCTGTTAATAAACTTTATTTATTGTCCTTGTATTACAATGTTGCACTTCACTTAGCACTTTATTAATAATTTCTAATAATTTTCTATTAGGTCTTGTTTTATAATTCATGCATAATTGGGGGATATGAAATTTGTGTAACATTAAAATATGTTTTCCTGTTGAGGTTTTGAAATAAGTCATTTGTGACTTGCCTTCAGCTATGAATTATAAAAAAAACATTAATTATTTGCAAATTCTAAATATATCAATGTACATCCCCACTTACTGTGCACGTTTAAAATAATTTTTTTCCTTTCCTATTTAGTTTGTGTCTGAATCAAGCAAACCCGCTACAAAGTTAAATCTGCATTTTAGCCTTAAAGTTTCGTTTAACTTTTTCTATGGTAGTTTTAGATTTTTTAATACTTTCAATTTGTTTCATTATTGAAGTAAGCTCTTGGGCGTACTAATACCTCATATCAGTCAACGTAATCTCATGTAGGTGAGCTTCTTTGCATTAAAATTCAAACAAATCCAATATAGGGTCCGTAAACTGCTGAGGTCACATCGCAGTGGTCACGTTTAGAATATTGCCAGAGGTTCAAAATATACACACGCCGAACCTCACGGGATTGCTTCTGCTTTCCTTCTAATACACACTAAATTGTACAACTTGAATATAAATGATCACTGAGTAAATCCGCTGTAGAGGATCTTTCAAAAGTGTAAGCAAATTGCAGCATCTGCGACAGCGAATACATTTACTAGTTTGGAGTTGTAGAAACAGCAATGCAGATTTCGTTAATACATTTTTAAGTTGTATTTATGCTAGTGATAGTTAATTTGTTTGGTTTACCGCATTTATATAGCTGCAACGTTTGTGGAACATATACATGTAGGATAATATTTACAGTACAGTCGAGGAACATATATGGCGTAGGTTATTTCGGTGCGGTTGCTTCACTGAAATTTAGTTCCATCCAAATAAGAATGAACGCGTTAATGCTTCTGTGTATTCCGATTCCTGATCACTATTCATTAACTAAATTATAAGCCGTCAATTTCCATTGAGATGGAAGTTAACCCTAGCCCAAACGTCGGTAACCGATGACCCGCAGGTAAACAAGTACCTGACTCTTTTAATAATTTCAAAGGTGGACTTGAGTTTCGAAAATAAAGTATAATAAACAACAATAAATTATAGATCATGAACACGAATCAAACCCTTTGAGAATAATTTGTCTTAAGACTACTAAACTTGACTAAATTGACTTCATAAGTTCATCGAAGCGAAAGTTTATTCAATTATGTATATTTTTATAATAATCAGAATTATACATTTAAATTTTTATAGTTTAAAATCATTCAGTAAGTACATTTTCTCAATACAATTGACATATTATTCACCAGAAATTCAAAATTTAAAATTGAAAATTGCAAATACCAATGAAATAAAACAACCTTTTAATACACATTTTTCATTTCTTCTAACACAGAGTTAAAAAGATTGACGATACCTGCTTTAGACCTTATATACACAATATTTGAAATCCGTGAGCTTTTTGGTTTTAACGGAGTTTTCTTTTAAGTTCCTGTAAATACTGAGAGGTGTATAGTATGTGATTTTCTTAAAACGACAGAATATATTATAATTAAAATTTAAGCGTCGCTTTTCCATCTTTCAATTACGAGCTCTATTTGAAATTCAACACAAAATTTCATAAAAACCAACAGTTTAATAAATAACTAAGTGTAAGGAAACATATTTTCCGAAACGTCAGTTATTAATAAATGACTTTGGCATTTTGAAAAAATTTATGACATTTGGACGAAGTAAAACCCAAAATCTAATCTTAATTGTATATATATATATATATATATATATATATATATATATTGTTGTGGACTTAAAGGGGTAAATCAGTGTAAAACAATAAAATTTCAGCAACCATGTATATAGAAAAAACAAATTATTTGCGCGGCAAATTAATTTAATTCATTTAGTGGAAACGGACGAGTATTAACGTATTTTTATATTTAATAATTGGAATATTAGGATCACATGAAGGAAGAAAGCTTCAAAGCAAATAGAAGTTTAAGGATACGCATAATTAACCATAGTTTATTTTAATCAAATACATATAAGCATAAGGGAGCGTGTTTGCGTAAGAAAATCAATAATTCCAAGGCAAATGTATTCGTTTTAAAAACCAACGTCAGTTTTATCAGATACTAAGAAGTAGAAAGTCGAGGAATTGTTATGTTCAAACGGTCGATAATTAACCAAAACAACTGCTTGTTAAAGGTGACGTTTATAGAATTCGAGCGTATGTTAAGATAGGATTTCATAGAAATTATGTTCAACCGTCAGTTTGGATTGACGATACCTGCTTTAGCTCTTATATGCACAATATTTGAAATCCGTGAGCTTTTTGGTTTTAGCGGAGTTTTCTTGTAAGTTTTTGTAAATGCAAAGAGGTGTATAGTATGTGATTTTCTTAAAACGACTAATTTATTATAATTAAAATTTAAGCGTCGCTTTTCCATCTTTTAATTACGAGCTCTATTTGAAATGATCATTTGGGCTTTGAATAAAAGTCTAGGTTATATATATATATATATATATATATATTGTTGTGGATTTAAAAGGGTAAATCAGTGTAAAACAATAAAGTTTCAGTAACCATGTATATAGAAAAAAGCAAATTATTTGCGCGCCAAATTAATTTAATTCATTTAGTGAAAACGGACGAGTATTAACGTATTTTTATATTTAATAATTGGAATATTAGGATCACATGAAGAAAGAAAGCTTCAAAGCAAATAGAAGTTCAAGTATACGCATAATTAACCATAATTTATTTTAATCAAACACATATAAGCATAAGCGAGCGTGTTTGCGTAAAAAAATCAATAATTCCAAAGCAAATGTATTCGTTTTAAAAACCAACGTCAGTTTTATCAGATACTAAAAAGTAGAAAGTCGAGGAATTGTTATGTTCAAACGGTCGATAATTAATCGAAACACTTGCTTGTTAAAGGTTACGTTCAAAGAATTCGAGCGTATGTTAAGATAGGATGTCATAGAAATTATGTTCAACTGTCAGTTTGGATAAACACCTAGGGTAACAAATATCTTAAGGAGCGAGTGAAATGAACAATCGGTAATATACAACAGATAGAAACAGATATAAATTAAGCAATGAATGGAAATGCACGTACGATATACACGTGGAGTTGAGATAGGATGTCAACAATATCGATTTTCTGTAACTCAAGTGGGGTTTTGAAGGAGACAGCGAACATGTATAGAACAAAGATGAATAGAGCTTAGGTGGAGTTTGTGACGGCAGAAAATTTTGTCATTGGTTGAAAGAGAACAGTTTTCAAAACGAACGCACACGCAAAGGTAGAAGACAAATTCTCTGTAAGTAAAAAGTACAGCTGGAGAAATTTTTGGAATTAAGCGACGGTTATGCTCAAAATTTTTAGAAACTGTTTTAGAAAATAAGCTTTTCGAAGGAAACGCGTCCGATCGGGGGTTAGAAAAATGATATAAATACCGGAGCTTTAATATTCAAGCTCTTTTCCTTTACTTCGGTAAAGTGCTGAATACCGATTCAGACCACCATAACAATAAAGCTTTTGATGAGTAGTTTGTGTATGTAATAAAGTTACATTTGATATCGTGTTTAAAAACGGTAGTAGCGGACCTCCAATTATTAACGTGATGCACGAGTTAGTGCGCAATTAAACAAAAGGTCTGGCTACTACCACAAAATTTATTAAATGGATGCATGATATATGGGGGTAAGCAGAGCTGGTAATCAACTTTGTGTGGATGATATATGGGTATGGAATGGTACCGTGAGACGAAGAGAAATATCAGATGGTAGAGGCGTGTGGATTCGACAAGCAGCATAGTAAATGGAAACAACGTCGAGGGGTTTTATGGTAACCATCCCCGACGGGAATGAAGACTGAAGAATTTTTTCAGGTAATTTATTTGAAATTTCTGTTGTTATATAAACATTTGTGGAATTTTTGTGATTGTGTGGTTGACTTTTGGTGGCAGATTTATGATTTTAGAATCTTCTTTTAAAAAGATACATGTACAGGACAATTTATCAATTTTGAGTATTGAAAAAGGGTGTATTTTGAATATATTAAAATTTTATTCAGGATATAAATTGTGTTATAAAGGGTAAACGGGTCTGTAAATTTGTTTTAATTTATGCAAGGTTTAAAAGGCATATACAAACAAAACTGGGTTATAGTGAGCTCACAATACTCCAGTGTGAAGTCAATTTAGGGTAACATGTGGGGCCCATCCATTCATATTTAATTGAATTTGTTTAAAATCAGTATAAAAATCAAGGACTTTAAGACATACCATAATTTGAGTTTTATACTTATTGTATCAAACTGTTTTAACACATGTGTAAATATAATTTATCTGTTAATAGGTGTAAATAAAAGGTTGTATGGTTGTTGTATTATTTGGTGATTTTATTGGATGGTGTGTGAGTGTGAAAAAGGTATGTCTGTAAATTTAGGTATTCGAGAAGAGGCCCAGCTGAGCTAGCCAGGGATGCAGAGGAGTTTCAATAAGCCTTAATAAAAGGGTAAGGAATTTTATTTAATTTGTGAAAATTTTAGGTTGGTTTAGGCGGAGGCTCGAGTGTTCCTGGAACTGTCCCAGGGTTCCACGGCAATATATATATATATATATATATATATATATATATATAAAAGAACAAGTTATTTGCAGTCCGCAATAAGGAATTTGTGTAGAACAAAATAAAACATAAGATGTATCTGTAAACAAACTCTTATGAAAATTATAAACGCTTGTTCACCTATACAAATCGAGCTAATAGTTCTATAGCCATTACAAAACTATAGCTTTATTACTTCACAAGGGGAGGAAATATCCACTTACCGCTTTCCGCTACTTAAGCTTCGTCAGAGTGAATTAGTTTCCAACAATCCTATGTAGTAATCAAAGCTATTATACTAATATAATTTCGAAGGAATTTTTGTACTATGGCAAAAGTAAATAATATCGCCATCAGTTAGTAAAACACCAACACTACTAAGCGTGTAAGTACAAAAATTAATCCGAAACTACATCGTGGTTTTTTAGATGGCTATACATGTATGTTTGACCTTTGAGATTTGCGGAATGTTATAGAAAAATTTATTTACAAAAATAACAAACCTTCTCGTGGCGACATATACATATACATATAAATATAAATTGCAACATATAGAGAAATAGATATACTTGACATTAAATAAATGTCTGCTTACAACCACAATCGTTTCTGTTACAGAACAATTCTAGGTACAAAATTATTAAACAGAAATGAGAATATATGAAACGGATGCACCCTTTTGCACTCTTTTCACGTCAAGATACTGGTAAAATGTATTCAGTTCGCTCCCAGGAACAGTATCAAACTTTTACTTACCTCAAACTTGCAATTTTTATTGAACGATGATTAGCAGGTGTAACAGCCAACCGCACAACTTCCAATAGAAAGTCAAGTAGATGTTCTGCTTAAAGTAATAAAGTAATAGAAAAGTCACATACAAGGTTAAATACTAAAAGGAATTTGATATGCATCAAAATGACGTGTAACAAATTAAACGGTTTTTTAATCTAAAAGTACCGAAACATAGAATATAGGAAAAACATTTGCCAAACATTTAAGTGAATATGTTCCTAAAAAACCCGAGTATGCATTTTGGGTGCATAAAAATCAATATCAAACAATTGTTATTAAATTTTAGTAAAATAGCCGTTTTAAAATATAATTCATTTGCAAAACTATAAGCATGTACTCTAAAATATAAAAATGTTCTTGAAATATTTTATACAAAATGCATCAACTACATACTGTAACAATTACGACGCTACAATTGAAAGAAATTACGCCATTAAACCAAAAACAATGCCCTGATTGACAGCTACTATTAAATATATAGCCTGAAGAAAGATATGGTCGTTTCTTTTATAACGCGAAAGCGTTATAATTCAAAAAGCAGGCCATGCAACCCGATACTTAGCCTGAATATCAATCCACAAGTAATATTAAATAATTTGTAGTTGGCGTTATTTTGTATATTATTCTAATATGATCATCATCATTATGACTTTAGTCCTGGAACTGGTTAGGAGCATAACTGCATTGCTTCCTATTCTGAACTAACCTACTCATTTACTTGAGATTTACACAGCCTACAACTACTATCTGTGTGCAGTTGTTTAATCTAGGTCTACCTCTACCATTCTTTGTCTCCTTTCTCTGCTTTTAATATATCTTGCACTATTTCATCAAGTCTTAAAACACATTTTATCATTCCGTCTCTCCTATTTTTTACTGTTTTCCAAAAATATCTTTTTCCCCTACCGTTTCTAGAACCTCTTTCTTCCTCACTTTGCATGTTTATGGTCTTCAACATACGTCTGTAGCACCACATTTCAAAGGTTTCTATCTTTTTTCTGTCTGCTTCTTCTGTCCACGTTTTACGGCCGTACAGTGCTGTATTCCACACACATTTTTCCAACACCTTTTTCTTTGTTTGTTGTCTTCAAATACAGCAGCTGCTTTTTCTTCTTAGATACAGCTCGGCTTTGAGCTAACATTTTTTTAAATATCCCTTGCACTTTTCTCCTTCTATCATTTTCTAGCAGTATATACAATTTTTCCGAAATTCTGGTGTACGCGAGGGATTAAGCAACATGACGGCTACCAAGATACCCCACTACTTAGGCATTTGCCGAATCAGCAGTTTTTCAACTACTCCATTTGCACAATCAGCATTTGTTAAGAATATTGCAAAACCAACACATGTAGCTGTTTAATATATTTATCAAGTTTAAATACAATTACTTCTTTTGTCATTAGGTTTTCTGTCCTAGAACTGGTTGAACGGATGCCTCCATTGATTTCTATTCCGTGCTAACATACACTTTTCCCTGAAATTCCCACAGTCTACATTTTTCACTACCTCTGTGCAGTAGTCTAATCTAGGTTTGCCCCTACCTTTCTTTTTCCTTTCTCTGTTTTTAATATATTCCGCATTGTTCCCTTATCATCATCCTCCTATCATTCTAACTCTTTTATTTTTTACTATTTTCCATATTCTTCTTCCTCCCTACTATTTCAGGAACCTCTTTCTTCTTAACCTCTTCTGTTCATGATATCAACTACTACTTCTATCTTTTTTCTGTTCGTTTCTTCTACTGTCTATCGTACAATTCTGTGCTTCACACACATAAGCTTTCACTAATCTTTTCCTTGTTTCTGTTTGTTGCATTTAAACGTAGTAGTTGCCATTTCTTGTTAAATGCAGTACGACCTTGTGCTAATCTTTGTTTCATGTTTTTTGCACGTTTCCCATCTTGCGTTCCGAGGTTTCGGAAATCCTTAGCCTCTTACAAGTTATCGATACCTATTTGTATTCTTGTTTTTGATTTATTTTCCCCTCTTTTGCTTACTAGAACTTTAGTTTTATTTTTGTTAATTTTCATACCGTATCTCTCTTTTAGAACTGTTTCCATTTCATTAAGAGCAGCTTCTAACTCTTCCTTGCTGGATGCTAATACCGTTATATCATCTGCAAATCTAAGCATATGAATCTTTTGTCCCTGCATAATAATTCCAAATGTCTTCTTGCATTTGACAGTATTCATTGCCTCTTTGATGTACAAATTAAAAATTAATGGTAATAGGGCACATCCCTGTCTCACACCTTTCCTAATATTTACTTCTCTACGTGCCTGCTCTAATTCTATTATCGCCGTTTGCTCTTTGTATGAGCTATTTACTAGCCGTCTATTCTTGTAACTCATTTTTAGTAACTCAAACATTTTTTTCTATTCTACATCGTCGAATGCCTTTACTACATCTGCAAGCCCTATATACATGTTCACACCTTTTTCTATTGTTTTCTCCATTATCACCCTTAGCGCTAAAATGAGCTCCCGTGTTCCCTTATTTCTCCTAAACTCATATTGATCTTCCCTAAGTATTTTCCTGCCCGTTTTTCCATCCGCCATGGTACAATATTAGTTAATATTTTAAATACGTGTGACTTTAAATTTATTGTTCCAAAATTTTCACATCTCTCCGCATCTCTACTTATTGGTATAGTGACTATGATGTTACGTTTAAAATTTTTGGGTATCTCGCCGGTCTCATACATACGTATAGCTTACAAGTTGAAAGATAGGTTCTGTTACTGCTTATCCAGCGGTTTTTAGAGTCTTTGCTTGTACCTTATCTCTGCCCGATGCATTATTATTTTTCAGACTTTTTAATAATGCTAATTCAAACTCATCTCTAAGTATAGAAGATTACAAATCATGCTTTTCAATATCTGATTCTTGTTCTAGTGCTTCTGACTCTTGTCCTGCATATACATTTTTTATATATTCTTGCATCTATTTACTTTCTCTACATCCCCTATGATAATATCTCCCACCACGTCCTTTATGTTTTTGCAATACGGATTTATACTCTAAAATGAGCTCCCGTGTTCCCTTATTTCTCCTAAACTCATATTGATCTTCCCTAAGTATTTTCCTGCCCGTTTTTCTATCCGCCATGGTACAATATTAGTTAATATTTTAAATACGTGTGACTTTAAATTTATTGTTCCAAAATTTTCACATCTCTCCGCGTCTCTACTTATTGATATAGTGACTATGATGTTACGTTTAAAATCTTTGGGTATCTCGCCGGTCTCATACATACGTATAGCTTACAAGTTGAAAGATAGGTTCTGTTACTGCTTATCCAGCGGTTTTTAGAGTCTTTGCTTGTACCTTATCTCTGCCCGATGCATTATTATTTTTCAGCCTTTTTAATAATGCTAATTCAAACTCATCTCTAAGTATAGAAGATTACAAGTCATGCTTTTCAATATCTGATTCTTGTTCTAGTGCTTCTGACTCTTGTCCTGCATATACATTTTCTATATATTCTTGCATCTATTTACTTTCTCTACATCCCCTATGATAATATCTCCCACCACGTCCTTTATGTTTTTGCAATACGGATTTATACTCTTAAAATGCATTCCAATTAGTGTATGTATGCTTCGTCTGTCTTTCCTATTTCCATTTTAGTTTCTACCTCTTTGCACTTTTTATCCATCCGTTGTTCTTTAACTTGATTTGCAAATAATTTCCCATTTTATGGCTTTGTATCGCTTTTTTTCTACTTTGACGAGTCTGCTTTTATATTATTGTCTTTCTTCTATTAAATTCAAAATATTCTTTGTTATCTATTTCTGGTATACTTAGAACCAACCGGTAAACCCTCCGTCCAGTTAAGCTATCGTTCCAACGTATGCCATTAACCGTGCATGACCTCTTTAATCTTTTATTTTGTGTTAGCATGACATGGTAGAATTTTTTTTAGTTTATCAGGTCGGTTGCTTCTGAGGTGGTACATAAACGTTTTTTCCTTCACTGCGAAGTCTAGTAGCATGACTCCAGTAAGTACGGATAATGTGTCTTGTGCTGTAGTTCTGTACACGCCTGTTAGTCGAATCAGTACTCTCTGTTGTGTGCTGTTCGGTTTTTCTTAGTTTTGTTACGTTTGTCCTGTGTGCTCATATGCTAACGGCATGCGAGATCCTAGCCCCTAGTATACTATTTATGTAGGTTCGTACCCAGTTTAGTAATATTTTGTATTGTCGTTGTGTTAGGCTAGCAATGTTTGCATTGCCTTGGTCACGTTGTCGCCTACTGGTGATATGTGCTTCGCAGTTGAGTATTTCACCTAGTACTATGCCTAGGTATTTGCACGTTCCGGTTTTTATGAATTGGTTGTTTATATATTAGCAGTGGGATACCATTTTCAGAAATCCTTTGCGACTGTGTAAGTTGTTTTGGATGTCGTCGCTTTCATTTTGTTGCGGCACCATTGTTGTAATTTGTATAAGGTTGTCCTGGCCTTGTCCTTTATGTTGGCACTAAAGTCTTCTTGTGTAGCGTCTCAAAATTTTGGGCCACATACGGAGCCTTGAAGATAGTCTTGTCTTCTGTTGTTCGTTTCGTAACTTGTTCCGTGGTTTGTAGTGTGGCGCATCTGTTTTGACAGCAGCTACGAAATATTTGATAGAGTGATTGGGCGCATGCTATTCGTTACAAACCATCGAAAAATGTTGGTCGCCCTAGATTATTAAAAGCATTTTCAATTCGACGGACCGTTATCAGTAGATTTTTTGTAGCTGCTACCACTTATTTTAGTGCTGCGTTAATCGTTTGTTCTGTCGATCTACCTTACCTAATCCCGTAGTGATCTGGATGCAGTCCCACCTTTGGTCTGTAATCTTTTAACCTGCTGTACACTAGCCCCTCAGAGGTTTTGGCTATTGAATTTAGCCAGCAAATGGGGCTGTATGAATTAAGGTTAGTTGAGTTTTTGTATTTAACTTTTGGAACGATGACTATGATTGCCTACTTTCAGATGTTTGGAAACCTTGATTGATGTAGGCACTCTTGTATACACTTGCTAGTGTCGGTACTATTTGATGTTCTAGTGTCTTTATTATTTCCGCTTGCATTCCGTAGGGTTCAGGTGCTTTATCGTTCCCTACACGTATAAGACTTCGTCGATCGTATAAAATCTTACATATTCCCCTTCTCGTTTCCAAAGCGTATTACCACGTTCTATTTATACGGTCATTTACTTTCGTTTAGTATTGTGCTGTGGGGTACGATTGTCCATCTTGTTGTCTTGCAGAAGTACGTTCATTGGTATGTTTGCAGTTTTCTCCCAGCTTGTTGTCTCTGTCCCGTCCGTGCATAGTGTGGAGTACTCTGCTAGAGGTTTGATTCTGTTGGTTACTACTTCGTATCGCATTCCCCATGGGTCAACCACTTCGTGTTTTTCTACTAAAACCCATGGGTACTCAACTGATCTATAAACACCACAAACTTTTTTGTTCTTTAACCAAAGATGTAATACTTACTTTTTATGGGGTTTCATTTTCTATCAAGCACAAATTAATATTAACCTCGATATACTGTCAGGAATTTATTTAAGAAATTATGTAAATACTTTAAATTGTGAACAGCAGCCTTGTTTCCTAAAAATTCCATCACGTGGTGCTCTAATTTTTAATTCTCTAAACGCGTAACACTTTTCAAACTGATCTCAATTATTCTCTATTTTGTTTGAATTAAATCAGTCTCTAAAGGTAACAAACTTAACTGGAGTTGTGGTTATCATTTTGTATTGCGTTGCTTTGAACCCATGCCAAGTTTCAACTCCAGTAGTATCGATTGCGGCAGGAAATTTAACTTCAGTGTCAAGCAGCACCAGGTGTAAATTGAATAAACTGGACACCGAGGTCAATATATAATTAACAGTTGGTAATTTGTTATACAATGGGGTTTCGTTAGTGTACTCAGATAACAAAACTTCACCTAAGAACTTTAATAAGAAATTTCTTACTAAATATACTTTGATTAATAATAACATGCTGTCAGAACTTAGACACCTGTTATGAATTCACTAAATGGAATTGTTAAGACGATTTTTCTCAAAATAGATAAGTACATACTTTAAAATTTTCATTGAATTAGTAAAATTAAATTAAATAGCGTACCTTGAAAATCTCTAGATACATCTCTTGGAAGTAGAAACGAGTTTGACAACTATGAATATTAAATACTTGAAGTATTTTTTTGAATTGGATACTAGTTATAATGAGGAATCCTTGTGAATTTGTTCTCATGCATTTATTCCCTGCAATAAAAGCTGCACAACTTTATCGGCAAAAAGTATGCTTTTATAAAGCCCGAAGTATGTCTTTTTGACAACTTTCCTCCTTGGTTGAAACTAGAATGCTGCTCAGTCTTGTCTAATCAATTATTTCTCAGTCACATAAAATCTTAATAATAAATAACATGTATATAAGTATACTTACATAATATCCCAAAACCTAAATAAATTAGATATAATATATTATATATATATATATATATATATATATATATATATATATATATATATATATATATATATATATATATATATACGATGTATAAATAAACACTAACTTTACGAAAAATCGAAAGGAAGTTTTAATTATACAGCAAACAGTACTTTGCATAGCCATAAATGAAATAATTTGTTTGTTTCATAAAGGAATAAACATTCATCAACTAGTTTCGATCTCACTGGATCTCATCAGGATGAAGTAGTTTATAACCCTTATGAAACAACCAAAACAATAAACAGAAATAACTTCGAAAGAACTTCTATAAGATGGCAAGAGTGAAGCAAGAACGCCATCAGGTAAGTAATCACTAGTATTAGACTAGTCAAATACAGAAGTAAATTCGAAATTAAGTCGAAATTTCATAGATGGCCTTAACAAATACGTTTCACATTTTGGGCTGTTAGGTGTGCTAATGCAATTTTGCAAAATATAACACACCGTCCGGCGGCGCTCAGCGTAATACTCTAAAGGGGTTAAGATCAAAGTAAAAATGAAAACCAATTGCTTATAGCAAATTTAATAAATAAAACAGTATTTTTATTTATACATCGTATATACTGTTTTATTTATTAAATTTGCTGTAAGCAATTGGTTTTCATTTTTACTTTGATCTTTACCCCTCTAGGGTATTATGCCGAGCGCCGCCAAGGGACGGTGTGTTATATTTTTGCAAAAATTCTTGCATTTAGCACACCTAACAACCCAAAAAGGTGAAACGTATTTGTTATGGCCATCTATGAATTTCGACTTAATTTCGAATTTACTTCTGTATTTGACTAGTCTAATACTAGTGATTACTTACCTGATGGCGTTCTTGCTTTACTCTTGCCATCATATAGAAGTTCTTTCGAAGTTATTTCTGTTTATTGTTTTTGGTTGTTTCATAAGGGTTATAAACCACTTCATCCTGATGAGATCCAGTGAGATCGAAACTAGTTGATGAATGCTTATTCCCTTTATGAAACAAACAGATTCTTTCATTTATGGCTATGCAAAGTACTAGCTTGCTTTGTATAATTAAAAACTTCTTTTTGATTTTTCGTAAAGTTAATGTTTATTTATACATCGTATATACCGTTTTATTTATTAAATTTGCTATAAGCAATTGGTTTTCATATATATATATATATATATATATATATATATATATATATAGTATTACAGTGAAAAAGATGAAATAATAACTTAGACTTTTATGCAAAGCCCAAATGATCATTTAAAATCGAGCTAGTAATTGAAAGATGGAAAATATAAGGTCTTGGACAGGACTTGAACCTGTATCCTGGTTTTGCCAAAACCATGCACCGATGACACAATTGGAAAATTTACAAATTTAAATCGTGTACAACAACTATACATAAACCTAACTTTCAATTACGTTTGGCATTTTTGTCAATCATATCTGACATTGTCAATTCACTGTAATACTATAGTATTCATCAACTTACCTTGTGTAATTAACTCTCTAAAATTTATATATATATATATATATATATATATATATATATATATACCACATCATAATTGGCCACATCATAATTGTCTGTGTAATCTAATATTTAATCACTCCACAATGTGGTATATTCAAATATGTGGGGATTTTTAATAGTCTAAACAAATAGTATTATGGTAGAATATTTTTGTTAAAGTTCAGAAGAACATCTTTTACAAATTAAATTATGGTAAATATTTATAGATCCATCTTGGTCAGTTTTTGAATTTATGGTATTCGAGAAACGTAATGGAAACTTTACACGTATATAAATATATATGTGTAAAGTTTCTCTTGTTGTCATTGTTTTCAGTGTCTAAAATATCTACTTTATTAAAATCAAATTGGGGTAAGTTGTCAATTAGATGAGAAGCAAGAACAGCACTTTGTTTATTATTAGTTTTTATGATATATTTGTGCTCATAAATTCGTTTATTATTACCCCAGGACATCCTGTGCAGTTAATTTTATAAATTGTGCGTGTCTTATTGTTATTTTCGATGAGTGGAAATAGTTTAATGAAAAAATCCTTAAATGAGTAGTTTGGTTTATGAATTACTTGTCTGTTATATTTTTGTTCTAATTCATAAACCAAACTACTCATTTAAAGATTTTTTCACCAAACTATTTCAAACCATCGAACATAACAATAAGACACAGTGAGGTGTTTGAAACAGATAGCTTCAGATATTGCCATCCATTATCCAGTGGCATGTCAAACCATTAACAAAGATTTCTACGTCAATGACCTTTTAACTGGTGGAGATACCATTATTAGGCTATTAAAAGTTTGTAGTGAAATTGTCTCTATTTTGCAATCAAGTGGTTTTGAGTTTAAGAAATGAATCTCAAATAAGTCACAAATAATCCAAGGACTTTGTTACGTTCATTTTCGGCAATAATTGGGTATTTTATTTACACAAATTCCATTTCTAGTATTAAATTCTCCAACAATACCCGATATATTGTACCTATTCAGATAAACTCGCTTTACCATAATTTTCAACTCAAATTCCTTGTTAATTCATTATCCGTTCGTTTAAATTCCATGTCTATTGTTAAATCCTTCCGCATAATTAATAATAAATACTCTTTCTAAGAATTTATCAACGTATATCTAATGGTTTTGAAACGACAAGTTTATGCTACAATTAATTAGTTAAGATCCTGTTAGGTATCCATGAGCACGTTAAACCTTTCGATAACGTATAATTGCGTTCTAGTAAGATTCCCATCTAAAGATTTGTCGAAATAGTATATTCTACTATTCTCCGGTAAAACCGTGTTTTTTAGTTTCAATCGCATTTCGATAACGCGGATGTTGAGTTCGTGTTGTTTTGAACTTCTTTTGGAATTTTGATTTTGCAGCTTGTGCGCTGATGCACTTGTAAACACTACTCGTTCGGTTGCGATGCACGTTTCTCCTCTATCATATGTGTAGATTTGGTGTGTATGGGCAAGCGCTCCTGAGTTGTTAATATTAGTAAGATTTTCCTTTTTTTTAGCACTTAGCTAGAGGCTAAATTGCTTGTTGCGTAGCCCGATTATTCCTTGATGTAGATCAACTGCTCTTGCGTGTAGACCGCCGCTCCAATTACGGTAGTAGCATGGTTGTTGCTGACTACCGCGGCAATGTTGTGTCAATTCGCTTTCGAGAACTGTCAAGATAAGTATCCCGACGCATGTATGTGACTTGTTTTCCTTTTCTAACATACCCAGGGATAAACCCAATTTGAAATTAGATACGCTAATGTCTGTTCTGGTAAAATCTTTACTAGAAAAGTTTCGAACTTTAATGCTTTTTCTTTTGGTACTTAACCTATCTGCTTATACGAAAGTATCAGCAGTATTCTTTTTTTACTGATTAGAGTTATAACAAATGCTTTGTATGGTAAAATCCTTACAAGAAAGGTTTCTAAATTTAATGTTTTTTTTTAATTAACCCATCCGCTTATACGAAAGTATCAGCGTTATTCTTTTTGGTACTGATTAGATTTATTGAATGTTAGCTACAAATTGCGTACTTCGTGGAACAATTAGTGAATTTGTCCATAGAGTAAAATTGTATTATTAAATAGTAACCTTAGCTAATTTTGTTTTGCTGTTTCGCTTGAAATTTCTATATTTGTGTTTTTTATTGTAAATAGAAAATCGTTGGCGATGTATTATTTTTGTGTTCCTAGGAACCCCTCCCCTCTCCGCATTGATAGTTAGCGTGGTATATTTACGTTTTCGTCCGGCCACGTCATTATACGCAGCAACTTTGCAAATGGTATTTTTAATTTAGATAAGAATGAATGTTCAGGACACTGGGTGTACAGTGGTCAAGTCAATGTGACTCATTTACATTTAGAATAGCCGAGTTTATTCCTTTATCAGATAATACGCGTTATATGCTTTCTAACATTGCGTAAATTTATGATCCATTAGGGCCCCTTAGCCCTGTTACAATTCTCGTTAAGCTTATGATACAGCAGTTATGACTATTGAAGACATCTTGGGATGATCAAGTTCCCTTAGATATTTCAGACAAATGGCTGCACTACAGAACTCAATTTTCAAGTTTAAATAGTTTAAGCATTCAAAGACATGTTGTATGTCCAGCTGCAACCTTAGTTGAAATGCATGGGTTTTGTGATGCATCTCAACATGCCTTTGGTACTTGTATTTTTGTCCGAATATAAGTGATAATAACAATTGTCAGGTTAGGTTACTTTGTGCTCGAACAAGAGTAGCCTCACTTAAAACGTTAAGTATCTCTAGGTTAGAGTTATGAAGTGCTCTTCTATTATCACAATTAGTTCATCAAGCATTACAATCACTTACCCTATCGCCTACCTGTTTTACTGGTCTGATTCGCAGATAGTTTTAGCATAGTTACACACTTCGCCACATTTGTTAAATGTTTTTGTTGCAAACGGAGTCAGCAAAATTCAAAGTTTGACCAACATCAGTAATTGGCATCGTATTAGAACAAAGCATGATCCCGCAGATTTATGTTTCAGAAGTTTGCTTCCAAGAGATTTATTGGTATCATACTTGTAGTGGATGGGTCCTCCGTGCTTGCGACATTATCAATCACTGTGTCATGTCACATATTTAGACGACATGCGGTCTTTGGAAATACAGGAATTTAAAAACAATGTCATGTTTAGCAAGTTTTGACAGATTCAGAAGTAATATTGTTCACTAGGTTTTCCCGTTTTCTGAAATTACAAACAACTATAGTCTATTGTTTGAGATTTATTAACAATTGCAGAGTTCTGGAGAATCAAAGACTGTTTAACAATTTAAGTGTTTCTGAAATAAATCAAGCAGCCAAATAGTCAAAATGATTCAGAATCATTTCATCTCAGAAATCCGTTTATTAAAGTCGTAAAAACCATTCCCAAGAAATAGTGGTTTATGCAAGTTGTCTCCATTCATGGACAATGATGGCTTTTTAAGAGTCGGAGGTAGATTACAGTCTTCTCGTTTTCAGTTTGATATCAAGCACTCATACAAGTATCCTGCAAAGCATCATTTAACAAAACTCATTTTTTGTTATGAGCACTTACTTTTATTTAATGCAGGTCCGCTATTACTATTAGCTTCTATAAGGCAAGCATATTGACCTATCAACGGCAGAAATCTAACAAAGACAACAGTTTACAAATGTGTAGTTTGTTGCAAATTTAAATTTTCTAAATGTTACATTTTACTTTTCATTTGTTTAGCAGTTAAGGCAATTTACCTTGAGCTAGTCTCAGATCTTATAACAGATTCATTTCTAGCGGCACTTAGGAGATTTTGTGCAAAGCGTGGTAAACCAAGTCTAATATTTTCAGATAAGGGCACTAACATTGTTAGTGCTAAAAATCAATTACAATTACTATTGTATTGTATTGTATTGCAACGTCTTTATTTACACAAGTGAGATTAGGGCCATATGGCCCTTTCTTACATCTAACTTGCCAATGTAGATATATAACATAAAAACAACAGAGAAAAAAGAAATAAATAGATAAAAACAAAAGAGAAAAAAAATTAGATATGAACTATAAACATTCTAAATCGACCTGAAGGGCCTAAGAGCAAACCTAACTACTTAAATTAACACATACCCACGCACGCAAACACAGCACACACGCACACACACGCAACGCATGCCGAGTGGAGTATGTAGAAACATTTCCATGGCACTTATTCTGAAATTTGACTAGTTAATAGATATTCATGATAGAGTTTATGGAATCTGACAAAAGACGTTGCTTTTCGAATATCCAAGAGGATCGAATTTTAAATAATCGAGCTTGTAACCAAGACGGAGGAGTGATATGTTTGAGTGTGATAGGTAGGAATAGTGTAACAGTCATTCTATGACCGCTACAAAATTAATTCAATTTCTGTATATAAAGTTGTAAAGGTCTAGTAATAAAGAAATTTATTTTATTTGATCGGTGTAACGTTGAGGAACGCACTGTATTGTCAAAAGGAAGAAAGTTATTTTAAGGGAATTTAACTTTTGTTTAAACTATATCTCAATGTTTGAAGGCGTAGTATCGCATCGATGTGGTGTATAAAGAGTCGGGATAGCAGTACTTGTTTGTTAACATGATAGCAGGCTGCGCGGACATAATTATTGATTTACGAACAGAAGAACGTTAGGTCGCACGAAAAACACGCTTACGCCGAACTTACATTGTAAGGATTTGTAGGAAATGAATGGTAGGCATACCTAAATTTACTGAACGGATATTTCTAGTTGATGGTACAAATTAAAATTCCACATCTATTCGGACCGCTTATCGTAAAGATAGTTTGGCGTGAGCGTCCATCTTTTGTAAGTAATAAATTTTGTTCTTATGGTACTAATATTAAATCCTTTAGATATTAGCACTTCTGTCTATATTTCAACAGAGCAAGAATTTATTGGTATTGTATAAGAACCCTTTTTAGCGAAGGTAAAGAGGGATTATAATTAACAGGTGGTTAATTGTATTATTGCAGGGTTCTTAGGTTGTCCTGAATTATTAGTTGTTAGCGCATTTGCGAGTTTTGTGAATGTGTTTCTGCGTTTGGTTCTGGAATTGGTAGTAGAGTTGAAGAAGAGGCTTAATCCCTAGTTGGTACTGCTGACGTTGGATATTGGATCGGCTGTTCCGAAATCCAATTCATCAGTTCAAGTTCATGTCTAAGGGGTGATCGTGAGTAGCCCTAGAAAATAGTTTACTTGTGGTGCGGAATAGTAAAGTTATTTATTTCTAACTAGAATAAAATATTGGTTGGTCTTAAATTTTTCATAACTGAGAATAATTATTTAAGGGTGAAGGGATTTATGTGTGACAATTAACTATCGATAGAAATGTAAAGATTATAAAAGAATATTGCTATTTTAAGTCTAATTGTGAACACAATTTGCGCACATTGTGGGATATCAATATTTGGTAACTTATATTCACAACACTCAATTTTAAATTTTTAATACGAGCCTAGGGGCTTTTGTCTTGAGTTACTCAGTGTCATGATTACATTGCCACTGGTTCACATTATCTTATATTGCTTAGAGTCTGTCTAGTTACTTTATTTATAAATAGTAAAGAGATTGTGCAAGTGTGTACGACACAAAGCTTTTATTAATTGGAAATCAGGAGCTGTTAAGATAATTACTGCGGGGAATTCTAACCTGGATCACATAGTCTTCCTAATCGGGTTGGGTGTGGTTGAATTTTTGCTTGAGTTGTTTCCTGGGCGGAACCTAGCCCTGGCGCCCATACCTACTTATCTCTTATGTAGCACTCCTACGACCCGTGTGTCCTCTTTGACTAGCCGCGCAACAGGAAGCAACAAATTAATCTTTCCGAGTTCGAGCCACTTCCATCGGTTCGAGCACAGCGTTGCTGCAATTCACTCCTAGTACGCCTTCAGCGGGGCCTTATATTTTACTCCTTGCATTAAGGTGTGACAATAGATAATAGGTCGTTACGCTTTGTACCGTAATGGCGGTTAGAAAAAGGTACATATAGACGTAGTACCTAAAATGGGGACTGATTAAGAAATAATTTATAAGTAAGAATTGCCAGATGTAGATTACGCTTTTTGTCAATAAAACATTAACTCCACTAGCAAGCGAAGATGATGTTTTATGGTAGCTATACCACCCGACTCTCCACACTTCAATGGATTATGGGAAGGTGTTGTAAAAAGTGTTAACTTCCATTTGAAACTGAAATAGAAGCAACTTTACATTCTACACCTATTGTATCAATATTCTCACTCCTTCAACACGATCACATTTTCTCATTAGACGTTCATATTCTTCACTGCCAAATCCAGATTTGGCACATCTTAAATATAATAGATTATCAAGGTATCAGGTGATACAACAAATATATCACCATTTTTGACATTTTGGTCGGTTGAATATATTAGCGAATTTCTGGAAAAGATTACGTTTACGCAAAACAAGCAAACATTGTCAATTCGTTCATCAGTAATTATCAAAGAAGATCATTCTCCACCAAATAAATGGTTACCCGGCAGAGTTGTTTGTTTGCATTTCGGAAAAGATGAAATCACTCGTGTAGCCACAATCCAGACCTTGAAAGGAGAAATGAAGGAAACAGTTACTGAGTTGTGTCTATTTCCTTTGGAAGATTTAATAGTGAAGTAGACGCTAAGTGTTATTGTTGACTTTATTCGTATGTATCTGTATATAGTTATCTAAGTATCTGTGTATAGTTACTATGTATATTATCATTTGTACAAGTTTAATTAAATTTTCAATATTATCTTGAAGGCAGCCCTTCAACGCGTGTTCGTGTTCGCTCCACTTTCGTTGTTTATAAATTATGCATCACGAATGCTACAAAAATCTCAAGCATCCGATCATGGGTACCATGATGAGTAATCTTTTGTCAAAAAATAATACTTGTCAAGTTTTTAATATCGCTGTAGCGCAAACTTATCATTAAATCACCATACAAGTTTATTCTTATATTTACATGTTCAATAAGGTTATTACAGTTCCAGTGTCCAACACCAACGCCGTTGACAATTTTTTCGGTTCGCAGCTTAATCTACAACACTCACTATCCATTTAGGACCAAAGATCAGTATCACGTAGGATGGCGCTCAACAATTTATTATTGCACTTAAGTTTAGAAACGCTTTCCAAGTAGGTCACGTGCTAGAGTTGCATACCCCTAAAATAAATACTTTTGTTATTATCGAACCCACCCCTCACTGCTAAGCTAGTTGATGCACTAATCTTTTTTTTTATGTTTCCGTAGAAACGTAAATGTGCAAAAAAGTCACTAGCATCAAATTAACACATTACAGATTTTAGTTACTATTTAATGTGGAAGGATTACACGACCATTTCCTTTAAAAATATTATCGTTCTTGTAGCAGTCTCGTTTAAGTTGGCTATTTTCAAGTAGTTAATAATGTGTTTGCCGACTAATAATCGATTGGTCTTTGGCATTATTTCCCTTTATGTTTTTCAGTAACAACTGATTGCTCTACGTGTAATGAAATTTGTACGACACAGTCCCCATTTTCTCATTGTTGACCTGTAAATATATTTTCCCACGACTATCCAGTAATGTATTTCTTACGCATTCAAGAATGGGTTAATAATAGTACTCATTATTCTGTAGGTGTATATGAATTCATAATTCAACACTTTTCACCAATCAGACACATTCAGCTCGTGGATTATGATCATAATCCAACACCTCTGATCAATCAGTACAAGCTTTTATTCTTCATAATCCTCGAAGTATAATTTTCGTATCATGCAAAGTAGGCTACTACACTTTGACAAATAAATTTTTGCTTGTTAGTGTTTGCGATATTAGTTAAAACGTTTAGAATATATCTGATAATGAAAATTCGGTAGTCGTGGAAAAATTATAGTATTCTACTCGTAAGTTATAGCCATCGCTCATTCGGATTACGCCGCTCGTGCTAGCGAGCTCGCGGATCAAACCTTCCGAATGAGTATTGGCTAGCATATCTCGCTCGTTGAATAATTTCCCACGACTATCTAGTAATGTATTTGTTATCCATTTAAGAATGGGTTAATAAAAGCACTCATTATTCTGTATATGCATATGAATTCATGTTCCAACGCCTTTAACCAATCAGAAACATTCAGTTCGTGGATTATGATCATAATTCAACACCTCTGACCAATCAGTACAAACCTTCATTTTTCATAATCCGCGAGGTATAATTTTCGTATCATGCTAAGTAGGCTGTTACACTTTGACAAATAAATTTTTGCTTTGTCAGTGTGTTACACGGCCGATGCATTAAAAACCACAACAAATCCGTTTCTACTCTTCCATACTTTAATAACATCCTATATATTTTACCATGTTATAATAAATACGCTCCCGAATAATTTTCAATTTCAATCTATCTACTCTAAAACGACAAGTTTGCGCTATAAATTCTATAGTTGGCACCTTGTTTTAAGTATCCGTTAACTGACTACACATTACTATACCATAAAATTCATAAATATACTGCTACGACCGAAAGACTCGTTGAAATAGTGCATTTTATTATTTGATAAAGCTTGAGTCGAGTTTTCTAATCTCCTTTTGGAATGTTGATAACGCGAGGATCGAAACTCGAATTCTTGTTATTTAAAACAATTTCAATTTGATTCTGCAGTTCGTCTCCTCATATGTATTTTTCTGAACTACTCGTTCTATTACTCCAAGATCGATGCACGTTTTTTCTTTATAAGAAGTGTAGATTTTGAGTGTATCGCTCTTAGCTGGAGGCCAAATTGTTTTACGTAAGCCGATTATTCTTTTTATGTAGAACCAATTGGGCTGGTGTGTGTTCCGTTGTTGCAGGGAGTGTCGCAACGCTTAACATCTGTCGACCGTGGTGACGCTACATCTGGACCCCAGCACCTGGACGCTCGCTGATTCACCTCCGGGGATGCAATGGGCACACGATAATAGCTGGTACTTCGAGATATGTTGTATTAGTGCTCCCATATATCGGGAGCAACTTTATTCTTCCTACTTTTGTTGATCGTGCGTCGCTGGTGCTCCATAGTACTTCACTACATGATTATTAGAATTTGTTCGACCGTAAATAATTTTCTTTTTACTTTAATACTCTGGTATTATGAGCAAGCATAAGCAGTAATTTTTCTTTTCTTGCTTTTATTAATGAATACTAAATGTCAAACAAAATGCCCACTTCGTACGTAAATTTTTAAAATTTGTTCTTTATAATACAACTATTTATTTATTTCTTTTGTTGATGCAAACCGAATTCTTTTTTTTATTATTGTTTACTGTAAAGAGAAAATCGATGACGATGTTTTTTTGTGTTGCTAGGAATCCCCCTCCCCCCCCAACGCATTGGTAGTTAACATGGTATTTCGACGTTTCATGCGTTCTGTTTCGTCATCGTGATTCGTGCAGGTCTACACTTTAAATATTCTTTATATTTCTATCTAACCCGTACGCTGCACAACGTAGCATAAATTTCTGACGCCCTGACGAGGGGCTCGAAGTTTGTTTCAGTTAATTTTGGTCTCGATTTTGTATTGGGTAATGTTTGCTTTGGTTTTGGTTTTCGTGTAGCTGTGGCTCCGATTTTGTTTGAGTCATGTTTGCTCCAATTTTTTTTTACTCTGCTGGTACTGCCTAATTTCCTACATTACCCGCACTTCTCGGCCTGATGCTACTTATTTTTTTCTTCCTTTACGTTCGTACTGTTATTTATTTTTTCTTTCGGCTCTCTAGTGTTTCTCACATGAGGATCAGTTTTCTTTATTTCTGGGGTGGGTTCGATCTTCTTTATTTCTTATGTGGGTTCAATCTTCTTAAATTTTGGATTTTGTTTTCTTTCTTGATAGCTAAATATCAGTTGGTTGGCTCATTTCAGATTATCGGAATTGTGTTTTCGCCGATAATTCTAGTCTGTGAAAAACGCTGGCACCCTATTCTATTTTCTATTTTGTTGTTTCGCTCCTATTGGTGTCGGGCATGTTTTAGGCTGTCCTGTATTCGCAATAATTTTTTTTGGGGTTTCTATCGAGTTACAGTTAGCCTTTATTTAGTTACTTTCTACCAATTTCTTTTTTTATTCTGATTCAAAATGACTAATCATAGGATGGTGATGTTTAATATGATCTGTAAGAGACGGCAAAGGTCATCCAAAAGCATTACTAACTATTTTGCGTGTATGACGGGTCTGTTTGAGAACTATGGTTCTGTTAGTGAAGATGATGAATTGTCCGTTTTGCTTTCGTAACCTTGATCCATTTTATAGAACCCATTTGCTTACCGTCCACTCCTTGCAAAAATTAAAGAACGAATGTCTGAAGTTAGAACGGGCAAAGATTCTGGCCGATAATTCCGTATCACTTAGTCACGACTGACATACTGTTACTGCTGAACCGGAATCAGCCCCTGCTACAGTGCGTAAGTTAGTCGCTACTCCTTTTTCGGCTTCTTATCAAGACCTTTCTGCGTTGGAGTGGAACTTGAAATTTTCTAGTGTCTCGAACACTCTTACTGTACATGATTTTTTAGGACAGATCGAAAAATTCCGCGAACTCAACATGTGTCAGAATTGCAGTTATTTGAGTCTGCAGTGAACTTGTCCGAATCTAAAGCGTTACTTTTGTATCGTAACCGGCATAGGTTTTCTGACTGGAAGTCGTTGTCTAATTTATTGATTCAACATTTTGAACCCCCGGATTTTGCTTATAAGTCTGCTACTATTGAGGAAAATACTTTTACTTCACATGACCGAGTTGTTAAGGTTTCTCTTACGCCTACGGGTAGATCCGATACTTCTTCCGTACGTTCTACTGTTCTTCTTCCCAGTTATGCTTCTACGCGTCAGGTCATATGCATTAATTGCGACAAACCTGGTCATGTTATGAACACATTGTACTCGTCTTCAAGTACTCCACTGTTGTGGTTGCGGATATAAGGAGTATCATCCTACTACTAATAGGTCTTCAAATAATACTTCAACTTCTGTTCTCTGCTCTATGAGTCAAATTTCTTCTGTCCTTTGCGATTCAAAAGATGATCAAATGGATTCTACGTTTTCACTTCCACCCCAGACTGGGCCTCCAACACCATTGCAACCCATACTTCGAGTTAGTGACTTACAGCTAGCTGCTCAAGAGTCTGTTGCTGCTTTCTTAAATGATTCTAGTCAAGAAATTTCTGTCGTACCTACAATAACAACTGTATCTGAAGTGACGATAACTTCTAATTTAGTCAACGAAAGTCCTGTTGGAGTTTTGAACCGGTATCCTTAATGTCTGTTGCTGTCAAAATTTTACATATTGCTGCTTTCTTAAATGGTTCTACTTAAAAAATTTCTGTTGTGTCTGCAATAACAACTGTTGCTGAACTGACGATAATCTCTAATACGGGTAGAGAAAGTCCTGTTGAAGTTAGAGAACCCGGAGCTATAATGCATGTTGCTGCTGTCTTCAAAGTTTTACCTGACCTGTTTGTTTTAGCTATCATTGTCAAGGAATCAGTTCCTACTGGGGCTGAAGTTTTGTCTGTTCCTACTCCGTTGTCTAACATTGATGAAATCTTACTTGATTCTACTCCTTTATCGGACGTTGATGAAGCGTTATCTATTCTTACTCATTTTTCTCATGCTGACGAAATGCTTCTTGCTTATGTTCTTTTAACTAAGGTTGGTGAAATCGTACCCGATGTCCTGTTGTCTAATGTTACTCGCCGTAACGGACTCGCGGTGCAAACCTTCCCAATGAGTAATTGCTATTATAATTCGCGCGTAGACAATATACTATATTCGTAGTTTTATTGGTGCTAAAATAATAGCAGTAAAATAGCATAAAATGTTTAATACTGTTAGTAACAGGCAGCTCATATTCGGTAAAGTGACATTTTAACACCCCTTCCCATTGCTTCATAACAAAGTTCTTTTTTGTAATAATTTCTTAAGTAAACTGTTTTGGGAATAACAAAACGGTTAGGGCTTTTAATGTAAGCTGCTTTTGTAATGTATTTTGAACATCATTAACGGTTTCTATCGTATTAATTACGTAGATTTGAACAACGAGCAAGGCTACGCTAAATGAATTAAAGCTATATACAAGAGAAAGTCGTAATTAAAGGTCTTATCCTATAATCTCGGCATACGGGTTTTCGTGGTTGTTTTGCATGAAAATTTAAAAGCGGTGTACTTCAACATATACTAGCTAAATTAGTATTTCATAGAAACTTAGTTCTACTTGTTGCTAATTATTAGAGAATACATCGACGGAAGTTGAGCAATAGCTGATAAAGCATCCAATGCTTAAACTGTCTAATATTAATAAATAAGCGAAAGCAAAATTTCTGTGGTTGCACAAAATGATTATTTAACACACGCAATGTGTATCTGTTCTCGAAGTAATATTCAACACGTTCAACATCTAAAACGACAATTAATCGTCCATTGCTTATTACTCCTAAATGCGAACATAATATTTTAGGCCCGGCTGTTGAACTGATATTTAAACCAATATCGAGGAATGATCCGCTACTTGTAAACTGTACACTGAAATCCTTTCCAGTGCATGACATCCTCGAATATCCGCCGAAATCCCTTGATATCTTTAGACATCCGTCGAAATTCCTTGATATCTCCAAGACATCCGCGTACACTCCTGGCATCGTCTAACATCCATTGACATCCTCAGACATCCTCGGACATGCTCAAACATCCACAGACATATTCAAACATCCTGGGAAGAAAGCTCATAGGTAAATATATAGAAATCAATTTAACTCAATAGCACTCAATGTACCGTTTGCTGATAAAAATTTATTTTACAAAAAAAAAGCTGTAGAAAAAGTTGGTTTTAATGGTACACATGAAATAAAGCAGATATATATAAAAATCACATAAACTAGGAGTAGATAGCACGTAGGAGTTGTATAATATAAGAAGAGTAACTAAAATTATCTCAAAAATACTTATTCCTTAAACGACATATAGTTTTGGTTCATAATCTAATAATCTAATTCAGTTAATTCGAAATCAGAGGTTAATTTTACGGGACCACAGAAAATATACTGCTTGGAAATTTCGGTCTCGGTGGCGTAATTGGTAAACGCACAGTTCCGACAAAACTGAGATGCAGGTTCAAATCCTGTCCAAGACCTTATATTTTCCTTCTTTCAATTACTAGCTCGATTTGAAATGATCATTTGGGCTTTGCATAAAAGTCTAAGTTATTATTTCATCTTATTAATTGCAATACGTTAGTATTTATCAACTTAGCTTGTGTAAAAAGACTACCTAAAATATTTATATATTAATACTTGGCTCATGGCTGTAATTTTGAGCGTTGTTTCCTGTCTATATCTGACATAAGTAAAAAATTTGACAATGTCAGATATGATTGACAAAAATGCTAAACGTAATTGAAAGTTAGGTTGATGTATCGTCGTGTACACAATTTAAATTTGTAAATTCCCAATTATGGTCATCGGTCTCGGTGGCGTAATTGGTAAACGCACAGTTCCGGCAAAACTGAGATGCAGGTTCAAATCCTGTCCAAGACCTTATATTTTCCTTCTTTCAATTACTAGCTCGATTTGAAATGATCATTTGGGCTTTGCATAAAAGTCAAAGTTATTATTTCATCTTATTAATTGCAATACGTTAGTATTTATCATCTTACCTTGTGTAAAGAACTACCTAAAATATTTATATATTATTACTTGGCTTATGGCCGTAATTTTGAGCGTTGCTTCCTGTCTATATCTGACATAAGTCAAAAATTTGACAATGTCAGATATGATTGACAAAAATGCTAAACGTTATTAAAAGTTAGGTTGATGTATCGTCGTGTACACGATTTAAATTTGTAAATTTCCCAATTATGGTCATCGATCTCGGTGGCGTAATTGGTAAACGCACAGTTCCGGCAAAACTGAGATGCAGATTCAAATCCTGTTCAAGACCTTATATTTTCCTTCTTTCAATAACTAGCTCGATTTGAAATGATCATTTGGGCTTTGCATAAAAGTCTAAGTAATTATTTCATATTATTAATTGCAATATATATATATATATATATATATATATATATATATATATATCAGCTTGGAGGATACTTATATTTTGAGCTGGGGAGGAAAACATTTGCGCGTATTAATTAATAAGTATTATGCAGAAAATCACTATATGTAGAAAAAAAATTTCTAAATTCATGGACGTGCAGTAATTATTTAAAGAAGTTATTCAATTAATGCTATTTTGATTTTGGCCTAAATTGTGAATTCTAATTGTCAATTAGAGAATATAAAGTGTGAAATTAAATAAATCGATGGCATTCTTAGATTAAAAATTAATTGCAACAATATTTTTTTCTTACTCTAAAATCCACTAAAATGCACATGTAGTGTTTTGAAGGCGCAACGACGATATATTGCTCAATTTTAAAAGACGATGTATGCAGACTTTATTAGCTACCTACGTGAGAAATTCTCTAAATTTGTATCCGTTAAACATGAAGTCAAAGCTAAACCTTATTTCCTTGTACAAAGTGAAAGCAAGCCGCCCGGAGTAAAATAGATGGGAGGAAGGAATGGTCTAGAAAATACTAACTATATATACTAAGGTCCAATGTGCATTTGTTATAATAAGGTATACCGATGTAAAAAGATTTGTTCAACAAGTACAAGTTTGGCTTTGATTTTGAGAAATGGGCGGAAGACTTTTCCGATTTCTATGGGCTAAGAGATAAATTCGTATTTGAAAATATTACACACATTGCATACGTTTTTCTTCTTTATGGACTCGTCTTTTCTGTATACAAATTGTTTATTTCGAATTTTAATTCTCAACACACATCCGCATAACTACAAATTTTGAGCATCAGCAAATACATGAGTTTTACTAGCTAGTGAATTATAATTTATGCCTTGCAATAAAGCGCGAACTTAAAAAGCTAAATATTTTTTTATTAAGGAAACGATTGTGATTCTGAAAATGTGCAAAGTTAATATAGGTTGTAGGTAAATGTTTATTTATTTGGTTAAATGTATCCTCTAATTATTAAGGTAGCTCTCTGCGAAAGCGTACCTTAGAGCTTGAGAATTGCCGGGTCTTATAAATAGAATAAACGTCACGACAATATAAACCGCTGATATAATTGATTCTATAATATAAAACATATAATGTAATAGGTATGTAATGCAAAAACATAAATAGGTATAGAATGCAGGTCGTCATGCAATAAACAAAACCACAGAGTGTTACATTAATGAAATAAATTAATATGTGAATAATGTAGAAACCGTTAACAGGGAAGATTATTGGAGACATGGTTAGACGTTTAAGAAAAATTACAAAAGTACTTTACTGTTATGTAATAAACGGGAAAGTAACCTTTTTATTAAGCACAGATTAAACTTGATATATTGTATTAATGGGTGCTGACCGCTATTGATAGGAGTTTACAGAGGGGGAAATGTGATACAAATATGCACGACTGTTGAAAGTTAAGTTTGAAAAATGAAATTTAGAAAGTAAACTAGAACAGTAAGAATGTAGTTATACGAGTAAGAAGGAGGTTGTGATTTGTATGAGGACAGATTAAAAGTTAAGTTGAAGTATCGGAGCTTTAGGATGTGAGTTTGGATTCTTTACAGGTGACAAAAAGTGGTGTGAAACTAAGTTTTTTTAACTACGCTTGCAAGGGCAAGATAGATTTCAATTCACGGGTTTATAATGTTATCGTCGTTACGAGCGGTTAAAATCTGGTTCATCATTCCAATAATTTGGAGGCCGATTGATGTTGCTGCACATCCTAAAATTTTTTACAAATCGTAAGTAGCATAACTTCCTATGTTTATATTTATTATTAATGTACATGTGATTGAAATATTAATGATTTGTGTGTATGTAATAGGAAATTAATCAAATTGTTTTGTTGGACTAAATTAGGGACGGAATTAGTGTATATTGATTTTAAATGCACGCTGTATTAGTGAAATTATTGTTGATTAGAGGCTGAAAATGTAGTACGTATTTTTAATAGACATTGGAAATGTTAATGAAAAGTTGGTCTTGCACTATGTTTTCGATGTATTGTTTTAGCGAGCATTTTCAAAAATAGGATTTAAAATGTCGCGGTAATCGATCATGGAAAACCATAACAATGCTATAATAGTAGTAGTAATGGACTAATTTTTTTTAAGATTTTTGTTAATAATACCTGGCCAGTTGAATGTTACGTTAAGTTTGTTTGTCTTTAAGATTAATGTACGTGTATTTATATTTCAGGAATTTCTTGTTAATAGAGTTTAAGTTCAGGTGTAGTTTTATTTGAAACTATTTGTATATACGATCTTTAACAACTATATATTGAGATAAAATATAACATATATTTGCCAGATATTTGACAGTTTATTGTTTTTATATAATTTTTTTAATTTAATACTAAGTACTTAGTTAATTAACAACAATCGTGGTAAATAAGCAACGCGAAAATCAAAATACTTATTCTATCATCTCTACTTAATAAGAAGAATGTTCAAATTATATGCCAACTAAATATTCGGACAGTATAAAGTAACTCTTTCAAATGATGCAAAATATGAGCAGTAGGCTACGAAAACAAGGAAGAGCGAAACGTCAGCTTAATTGGCAGTAGGTTTCTTACCGTATTAAGTGGATTCATTGATTGAACAAAAGAATGCGTAACATCCTTACAAGTTGAAAAATTCGCGAGTTAGCCTTAAAAAGTATTGGCACAATAGAACAATACGTGAAGTGACATATTAAGTTAACATTCTTAAAACTACAATGTGGAATATAATTAAGCATTAGGGAGAAACTGGAAATATTCTAGATAAAAAAGTAAAAGTCTGGGTTTGTGATAGGAACAAGAGACTATTGGTGAAACTCTGCAAAAAAAACCGAAAGATATTTTAAGTCAAATTATGAATGAATGGAATCTGGAAACTCCAATAAATCTGTCACGAAAATGCTGTCGCCTGTGGATTCATAAAAATGTATTCCAGTTTTATAAGATTGAATTACAAGCAACAATTTAAAAGTGTAATTATAAACAAAATTATTTTCTTATAGACAAAGAAAATACCACCGTTGGCAGAAAGATAAAAGGAAACCATACTGACATAGACAAAATCTAAACTATCTTGTCCGATAGAAGATTGGTTCTGAGTAATTTTATCCAGGAATCATTCGACGTATATGCTGCAAACACGTTATTCGTACTAAACATGATGCTCTCTACAAGGATTGTCTACGTACAGTAAAATTTCCTACAGGAGTGCTAATCTTGGGACTGCATGACAGCTTTAGGGTTCGGGTGGTTTGAATTTATGCTTACACATTATCCACGAAACAATGCTTGACAAGTAATTAAAAAATAGTAACGGTAAATTACAATCAGTAGCTGCGCTACGAGTTAAAATGTTTTTCCTAGCAAACGATACTCTTTACATGGTGTATTCTAAATTTTTATACAGTTGGAAACTTATATCTTAAAATTCATACCCGAACAAGAAAAAGCTGCCTTCATTAGTATATTCCGCCAGTTTGAGTGACGTAAGTCTAATTTTAACACCGTGATACCACTATTTCTGCGATGAACAGCCAGATAAGTTTAGTCAGAGAACCTACACACAATTCTTCCTTATGTAGGTCATCAAAACAACGCACTCAAACAATAGGAATTGTTACAGATTGGCTGTACGCTCCGTTGCCGAGTATAGTGTATGTTGATAAGTCATATAATAATTTACTACAAAACTTTGGTAGGTGTTACAATAATTTGTTCCTAGATCATATGGAACAACAAATATAGTAAAATTCACTACAAATGTAGTAAATTTTACAATACGTTTTTATCAGTGATTACGTGACTCCACAGCTACAAAACGATCAAAAACAATTTGAGAATATAATTTTAATACAGAATGGGAGCACCTCCGCACATGAATTCAGCAGTTAAGATCTCGAGATCTGTGTTATAAGCAGATATTTTGAAAATTCATAGCCATCAAGGTCGCCTGATATTAAAACGTTGGATTACTGGTCGTAATGCTTGTTACCTAGTGCTTTGACCCCCAGAATATCCAGTTGATAATTTACAGAAAATTCGGCGAAGCACTCCTACTACCCGAAGGTACTACATTGACCAGGAAAGAGTGCTTTTTTACCTGAAAATTTTGAATTTTGCCGATCCCCTGCTGCTCCAAGCAAGGCAGGGATTTGTACCGTGCAGTGAAAACATTCACCCGCGGGATCTGCATCTTACTTCTCATCCGATCAAGGACGTATTTTTTAAATTTCTCGCCTACCATTTCTTAAGCGGATCGCATTAAGATTCGAACCCGGACCTTGAACACAGTAGTCAGGCGGCTCCGTGGCGTAGATGGTATGCGTGTGACTACTACGCCCAAGGTCCGGGTTTGAATCCCGACACGGTCCGCTTAAAAAATGTTAGGCAAGCATTTTTCATAAAAATACACCCTCGTTCGGATGAGAGGTAAAATGGAGGTCCCATGTGTGAGTGTTGTCACGCACGTTAAAGATCCCTGCCTTGCTTGGAACAGCAAGGGTTCGGCAAAATTCAAAATTTTTTAGGTTAAAAAAGAATTGCTTCCTGGTCAATGTAGTACCTTTGGGTGGAGCATTGGAAAATCACACGTAGAGTGTAGTTGTCTGACGGATGTTTCAGAATACTATCGGGTATGAAACATGGTCTTGGTCGGGAAATACCTAGGACACCACCTATTCTCGCAGGGTTGCTAAGGAAACGCCCTAGAATGAATCACAATAGAGTGCCAAAATCGAAGATCAGAAGAGTGCTTTTGGCTTAAAGATATACCTGCAAAATTTATCAAAACCAATATTATTTTAAACTTAAAACAAACAGGAAACCCTAAAGCACGTGGTACTATTTAAGACTGCTTACTGCAAAGCAGATTCCTAAAAGCAAATGTTAAATAAATTAGAATACTTCATCACGCTTCTAAAAATCATAAAACAATTTATTACAGCAAAACTGTAATTGAATCGTTTCCAATAATGGAAAAATCAAGTACATGCCACTTTTCCACAATATTATATGACATTTTTAACTATACAGCACACACGTTGTCATTACAAATACACAATAGGGCCTCAATCAAGTATTAAAAACCAAATACATCACAAATCTATTCACTGAGACTTAACTATATACAGACGTACCTGTAGGTACGTTCAGTCAGTGCATGCATTAAAATATGAATGGTTATTTACAATCCTTCACCCTGGTAAAGTTTCAGGAGTTTCTCTTTTCGTTTTTTCCACCCTTGTCATTGACTTTTGTTCTACTAAATGTTGATATTGACTTCCATCTACCTCAATATGGTGAATTCCAACATAAGGGTTGGAACTAATGTGCCTCTAAAAATTAATCTCGCCCACTTGGCAGGGAATTATCTGAACATACTTGAGCTACTCTGCCTTGATCGTTCACCTTTAGTCAAGGAAAGTGGCATGTTGATGGTTTGGATGATACAAACGAGATTCTTTATGAAAAATGGAACTTCCCTTCCTAAATCATTCGAGACTTCCTCGGCAAACTTTGAACTTGTGTGGTCTTCTCCTCCCTAACCTATATATATATATATATATATATATATATATATATATATATATATATATATATATATAAAAAGGGGTGAGGAGAGAACGGGAGTACAGATGGTTTTTATATAAAGTGCAATACAAGACTCAAGTCTAAACCAAACATTTAGTGAGGTGAGAAACGATGCCAATTGGCCAAAATGCTTTATCTTGGAGTGAATATTACTTTGTAGCTCAATAATTAAACTTGTCCAGAAGGTGTTTGACTTTTAATTTAGAAATGAAATTAGTAGCAGTCACATGTAAAATTAAATAAGGGTGAAACATATAAAAAGGTTGTCTAAATATGCTTTTTAAGATTAATGAATATTATTATACAATGCAATATTTGTTTGTACCAATCAAAAGGCCATGTAAATGTAGGGAAGACTAAGCTAAGGTTGGCTTTGAATGTACAATTGTGGTTTAAAAATTTTTGATTTATATAAAAGTAAAATAGTAGGTATGGTGTTGGTTGCTAGGTTACGAAACATGTTATGATTTTGATTTTTCTTTGATTTAAATTATTATTGTTGTATGATATTTTTGTATGATGATAAACTATTGAATTAAATAGTACTTGTTTTGAATAGCTGTGGTTTGATTCTTAAAATAAAACTATTAATACGGTGATTAAAGATCAAGTGTTAAAAAAAAGCTTAGAGTACATACACTATTTCAAAGTAAATATAAAGGGGTTCAACCAAAATTTGAAAATACTAGGAGCAAGCTGTTTTGGTGTAAAAATTAGCAGAGCCACGAGACATAAAGAGGATACACGTAGAGCTAGAAGAAAACACTGCTGGTAACATTTGTATTGGTCCAAGTCTGGAAGGTGAAGCAGAGTATTCTTTAATATCGATTTAAGTAATTAATTCATTTCTAAAACCATCTAAAAATTAACCAAATATTAAAACAAACAATATTGTTATTAGGTAACTGCCCTGAGATCCTGTAGGTGCACTGCATCAATTGTAAAGAAGCACAAACCCGAATCTGGATATTAAGTTATTGTTTTCAAGTTTATGAATAAAATATTAACTCTTCAAAATTAAGATAAAGTTTTTAATTCAAGGAGCATTGTTTTCACTGAAAGTTATTCGACAATGTAACACAGCTTAGTGGTATCTGCATTACCATCTACAGTTGTCTTACATTTGTAAAATATTAGATTGGGTCAACAGAGAAAGAGGGTGCCAGGTGTTGGTTTCATATATATTTGTATGCGAGCTTATTTGAATATAGAACCCAGTTCAAATAAGTTTTATTTAAAACAAATCAAAGATTAACCCTGACATTAAGAGATATCAGTTCTGTGGCCGAGGTATATTTGGTATTAATTAGCAACATCCTTTTATAAAGCTGCACACAACCAATATCTGAAGGTTTTTTTTTTAAATTGCTTAACAATAAGTTTCTTTTTATAACACAAGATTAACGTTCTAATAAATAAGAGTGACGCCCGATAGTGGGGCTGGAAGTTCGCAAATATATATATATATATATATATATATATATATATATATATATATATATAAATATTATAATTAGTTTTTTACACAAGGTAAGTTGATAAATACTTACGTATTGAAATTAATAAGATGAAATAATAACTTAGACTTTTTTTAAGTAAAGCCCAAATGATCATTTCAAATCGAGCTAGTAATTGAAAGAAGGAAAATATAAGGCCTTGGACAGGATTTGAACCTGCATCTCAGTTTTGCCGGAACTGTGCGTTATCCAATTACGCTACCGAGGCCGATGGCTATAATTTGGCCTTTACTTAAAAAAGTCTAAATTTATTATTTCATCTTATTAATTTCTATATATATATATATATATATATATATATACATATATATATATATATATATGTAATATTAATTTTCTTGACCAATTATACTTTATATAGTAAGGGTTTTTTGTGTTTTGGGATATTTTAGGTCAAATAAAAACAATCGTCTTTAAATTCCTCTAATTACTTTCGCATAACAAAAATTAGCCATCCAACATTCATTAATAACAATATCCAAGAATTAAAGAAAGTTTTCATAAATAATGAATACCCAATACAATTAATCAATCAAATGCTAAACACCAACACAACTTACAATACCACAAAAAATGCAGATACTATATACAAAAAATTACTTTATGTACATAACTTAACACCACTACTCGTTCGAACACTAAGAAGACCCAACATAGTCATCACATACTACTACAACAGATCAATAAAAAACATTTTCACCCATCTCAAAGACAAGACTGAAACCATTATGTGCAACAACACAGTATACAAGATTCGTTGCAGTTGCAATTATTTCTACATTGGACAGTCAAGTCAATGGCTCCGAGACAGGTTAACTCAACACCGCAGTGACACAAAACTTGGAAAAAATAACTGCGCTCTTGCCATACATGCACATACCACAAAACACAAACCGGCTTTCGACGAAACACAAATTTTAGAAATAGAACAGAACTACTACAAACGTTTATTCTTAGAATCATTTTATATACAAAAAGAACTAAACTGCATTAATAATAAACAAGACCAACAAAATTTAGGCATCATTTACTCCCAACTTTATAAACACTAGAAAGTATTCCAAAGTTTTGTAACACATTCCATCTTACTACAACAACCTATATTTTTGAAATTCATGTAACGTTCCCATAGTTATAGTACCTTTTCACTGTCTTCATGATGTATGTCATCTAGTAAAATCATATGTCATAGTTTATTTCTAATTTAAATATTTCTATGTAAGTAATTTAACAACATTGTAATCTTTTTATTTTATAAAAAAAAAACCATATATATTTATTTATTAGATAGTTTTTACACAAGGTAGGTTGATAAATACTAACGTATTACAATTAATAAGATGAAATAATAACTTAGACTTCTATACAAAGCCCAAATGATTATTTCAAATTAAGCTAGTAATTGAAAGATGGAAAATATAAAATCCTGGACAGGACTTAAACCTGTATCTTAGTCTTTCCGGGACAATATATATAAATAATATATAATATATATATATATATATATATATATATATATATATTATATATATTGCTGTGGTTTATCTCTAGACTCGAGCCCCAGCTCCGGTCCATCCTAAAAATTGCTGTGGATTACTCAAAAAATATCGGAAGCGCCTTCGAGTCCCAGCGTTGTTGGGCCGTCATAAAATTTTGCTGAAAAAATTATAAACAAATTTAAAATCTTTCAATACCTCTGGAACGCCTCTTTATTTTTACACACTTTGGCTAGCTCTAAAATCTGCTTTTTTTTTGGATATTTACCATCCTAAGTTCACTCTTTCTCACATATACAGTCAAATAAAATTGCCACTTAAATAATGCAACAAGACATAACACCTTTTTATTTATACATATTCAAAAGTTTTCATTAACAAGAAAATATTTACACATTTGTATCTACAGTTTCAAAAAGTGTTACAATCTCAATCCTTAAACTTTTTGAAATTTCATGATTTGTATTTATTTCAACAGTTTTATTTTATACAAGTAGATGGGCCCGTCGTGAAATCCAAAATTGATTTTTATTCTAGTCTATGGTGAGCTCAGTATAAACACAGTTACTCTAAATGCTCATAAACATCGCATCTTTGTTTAAAACAAATTTAAAGACCCGTTTACTCCTTACATCAAAAATTTTATGTCATTTAGTAACACTTATAAATGATAAAAACCAATTCTCCTTTACACATACCTCTTTAAATGAGCAGATAAAGCTGTTTTCGTAGTAAATATTATTTTCGAGTGGCAAAATTCTTAGATTTAAAAGACGGTTGCTGTTGACGGACAATAATACAAATTGTCGAAGGCTAACTCGAGATTTGGAAAAATCAACGTCGGTTGAAAATTGTGTACCAAGAAAGCGAGTTTGTTTGTAGTGGCGTATTTTCAAGGAATTGAATTGAAAAGGGGGCATTTTGGGCTATATAAACGCCTGGAAGTGGTGATGAGGCTCTCTTGCTTCTTTGTCTCGATTTGAGTATTCATCTACGGTAATGTTAGTAAACGAAGTTACTGTTTGTATTTAACAAGTGTTAATAGTTTAAATTGCCTACAACTTACACAAGTTGGTGTAATGCTGTATCGGCGGCCTGAAAGAATTATAAAGTACGTTTAAAGAAAAATTAAACTAAGCTGTTTGGAAGCAATGTATGTACAGGCTGCTTTTTTTTTACCTTGGTGCAGGCGGCTCCGTGGCGTAGTTGGTATGTGTGTGACTACTATGCCCTAGGTCCCGGGTTTAAATCCCGACACGGTTCGCTTGATAAATGTTAGGCGAGCATTTTTCACAAAAATACACCCTCGTTCGGATGAGAGGTAAAATGGAGGTCCAGTCTGTGTGTTGTCACGCACGTTAGAGATCCCTACCCTTGCTTGAAACAGCAATAGTTCGGCAAAATTCCAAATTTTTCAGATAAAAATAACTCGCTTCCCTAACCAATGTAATACCTCCGGGTGGAGCATTTTAAATCACATGTAATGATTGTTGGTGCTAGTTAGGCACACGGAAAAAATAGAGAGTGTATCAAGTCGATGGTTTACCGATGGTAATTGGTACAGTAGAGGAATTTGGAAGGTTTGGAGTTGCTTCTTATTGGTACTAGGAGAGATTTGGGTAGCTGATTGCCGTCCCAGATGGTATGAGTAAACTTGGAGGAGATTTTTGAACGAGCAGTCGTTGATGAGGGCTATGTCAGCAATAGTTTGATGGCAGATACATGTGTGGTGCTATTTTCAGGTAACTGATTTTTATAAAACATTGTCTTTTGTGGTTACATGTGTATTATGACATTTTGTGCATTTTTGGTATATTTATTTTTGACTTTTATAGACAAAGGAATTTATTATTGAATTTTATTACAAACTATTTGAAAATATGTTAACGTAAGAATTTTTATTTATAAGATAAGGGTGTGAAATCTGTTTATGCACGAAGTAAAAGGGACTTTTGCTAATTACAGTGCGTAAATTTGCACAAATATTTAAAAGGGTTTACTATGAGCTCGTATTTAACCAGAGGTTAAAATAAGGTGTGAGATTAAGCCCAATTACTTTCAATAGTTTATTTAGTTAGATGAGTAAAATTGGATATAGAAATATTTAATGAAACTGAATTAGTAATTAACCTGGATATATGTAATTAAGGAATGTATGCAATAATAATTGGGAAAGTTTGCTGTGGTATTTTCTGTGTAAATAGATTGTGATGGATTTCTTTTGTAGTCGAGCTTCTTTTATAGAAAAATAGGGCAGGTAACCGTAGAGCAGTCGTGGCGAACTTTACTGATGAAGCTAAGTTTCTTTTTATTATAGCAAAAAAAAGGCTGGAACTATTTTGGCGTCAAAAAAGGAGAGCATCATCAGGGAGTGAATTGCAGCATTTATGTCAACTTTAGTGTAGCTTTAATCCATACCTAAAAGCTTCGAAGCAATTATGACGCCCAAAATGTGGGCACGAATTTTCCAACTTGTTTTCAGAGGAACTCCACAGCAAAAATAGGTCAGTTTTAGTTTTGTGCTAACTCAAATAAATGTATAATCCCGATTTCTGGTTTTAGGTAGACAATATGTAAATTAAAATCGGAATTTTACATTTATTTGAGTCAGCACAAAACTATATATTACCTATTCTTGCTTCTAGACTGTGAGAGCAATTGGCGCCATTATTTTTTTTGTAGACAAAGCAAAATAATGGCCGTACTAATTACGCTAATCACACCACCTGTAACCTTTTAAAAACTGACATATAAATTTAACAACCCTTGACTGTAGATCAAATATGACACAAAGTAATTTTACCTTAGATTTAAATTTATAGTAACCTAAAACTTATATTTCTTAAAAGGAATAAATAACCTAATCCTATTGACGAACTTTACTAATACAAAAACTATTTAAATGATGTAATTATAATTATTTATAAGAGAACGTCACATGCTGCATAAAATTTGGAAAAGTTATTGTTGATATTATAATATCGAAATCGATGTCACATCGAATATTTGTGGTAACCAGACACTCACGCCATTTTGCTTTCTTCACTTATTTTTGTAAGGTTAGTTAGCTCAAAAATATATAATATATTGAAATCTATCACGTACTTTAGAATAATATCGTAAATTATTTATTACAGTTGAACATTTAAACAAAATATAACACTGCGCTACATATCCCACTTAAAAAACATGAAGGTGACTTTCTCCTCTACTTAGAGACACGGAAAGTAACATTCATTCCCCATATGCCTTTTATTTACTTGGTCTAATTCATATTGAATATTAATTAAAATGTCCATAGCCTGGGGCACATCTTCTAGTTTTAGGGAGTGACATAAATTTGGCAGTAGTCACATATCTTATGCAATGCACATTAACAACAGTTGGTTGGCATCAGTTTCCTGTGTCCTCTTGGTTGTTATTTGAGATGATAGAAAATGGCACAAATTTTTGTACCTCTAATATCTTAATAATATAACACCTGTGTACAATACTAGTCTGGCTTCGGTGTAATCGTATTAAAATTACCATATTTTTTAGAAAAACGTTTTAGGTTATCGTTTCCAGTAACCTATAGTGACTCAACGGTTGGTAGATGTTTAGGACATTTGCGTGATGCAGATAGCTGCTTATTTGTAATTCTAATTCCTGCAGAATAGGTTCAGTTTAAGTATACCGTGGATTTCTGTACAACATCGCTATGAAGCAATTTTTCTAAACGTAATATCAATATCCAATTAACAAATCGCGTTAGGACATTGGTAAAAAAAGAGCTATTGACCTTATTAACAAATTCAATGTTACAACTTGCTTACTCTTTTGCAAAACCTTGATATATGTAACGCTAGTGCGTTGTTTAATGAAACAGTGGTTAGTAGAAATGTGTTTATTATTTTCAGTTAGTTAGGGGAGCTTTTAGCACGAAGCAGCCTGTAAAATTTAGAAGTTTCGGTAGTTTACATTCCAATATAATATTATATTAGGATGAAGAATTAAAATAATCAAGCATCTAGTACATTATAAACAAACTGTAATAAGGATAGGTACTTTACACCTCTTCATTTAAGATTTAAAGAAACTACAGATTGACACTCGGGAAACAACCGGCATATTTCTACAAATTCACACGGATTCAAACACCATTAACTTTGGAATCTGATATACCCCAAAACTGCATACCCATAAATTAGAATCACTAAAAATGTGTTCAAAACAAAAACAAATGACACAGTTTTGGTACCAAATCTAAAAAGGGGGAATAGAATGACCATTGACATAAACAGAACGACATTATTTTTTAAATTGTCAATTTAGACCCACTATCCCGTCAAAAAGAAAAATCGGGGAATAACGCTGGGGTGTTGAAACTTGTGTAATCGGCGGATAATAAAAAATACGATCATCTTCAATTAATCGAGAACAGAGATCAAAACGGAGCTTTGAATTCGATCGGTACGCAACCATCGCCGTGCGTGAGAAGGTTGGTTATTGGGTAACTTACGCCAGAACTGTTAGTAAAAAAATTCATAAACGTGAGTAGAAGCGCAAATATGAAAATGCCAGTTAAACGTCAAAATGACCTGTTTTGGGAGCTTTCACTCAACAATAACTTGTAGTAAAACTAATTTACCTGCCATCATTGCTGAAGTTCATCAACCTGTAGTGGAGAAATAAACGCTAAACTGTCACACGAAACACTCGCCTTCTGGATAGATTTTCGTTGGAGTTTCCTTTAAGTGGGTTGATGCTCAAAGGCTTTAGTAGATAAAGAGAGTTGAAAAATCTTTTAAAGTAAATGTAAAAAAAGGTATTTAGTACAAGTGTAGTAATTAGTATACCTCTAAACATAGTGTAATTGCTTTTATATAATCCATCCGCAAAATTAAAAGCTAGCCGCTACACTATTTTACGGCTACATCAGTCCGCCCCTGTAGAGTAAGAATAATTAAAAAACTTAAGGTCAATTCAACATGTAATAAACATAAGAAATGACACCGAAAACTAATAGAACTTGAAATTGAATTACATAAGAGGATTTGTTTTGATATGCTTGGGAACAACCAATAGCTAAGTGACACGTAACCTGATTAAACTAAAAATTTTTAAAATATTCACTTGCCTCTAGTGCAATTCCTTCCGGAATTGAAATATGATGTAAACGTAGGTGGTTTTGAAAGTTTGTAATTTCTTCACCGAATATCTGCCGCGTAAGTTAGATCAATATTGTAAAGCCGCACTACATATGGCTCAATTTCCAAACTTTAAGTAGTTTAGACAGAGTTATTATAAATTGTACAAATTTATAATGTAAAGCTAATCTCTGCGGAGTTTGCTGTCATCTCAGATTAGGCGGCTCCGTGGCGTAGTGGTATGTGTGTGACTACTACGCTCAAGGTCCCGGGTTCGTATCCCGACACGGTCCGTTTGAAAAATGTTAGGCAAGCATTTTTCACAAAAATACACCCTCGTTCGGATGAGAGGTAAAATGGAGGTCCCGTGTGTGAGTGTTGTCACGCACGTTAAAGATCCCTACCTTGCTTGGAACAGCAAGGGTTCGGCAAAATTCCAAATTTTCCAGGTAAAAAAAACTCGCCTCCTGGCCAATGTAGTATCTTCGGGTGGAGCATTGGAAAATCACATGTAATGTCATCTCAGATTGTATTAATTCCGCAAAGCTAGTGATGTGTTTACTTTATTATATGTGTATTAATCAGCAACAGGAGCCGCGTCAAATGCGAACGTTTTTCAACTTGCGACCAGTTTCTTAAAAGCGTTTGATAAGAAATCTATCATCAAGAGTTGTTGAAAATTATTGGGTTAACTTTATCATTTATTAATTGACATTTGAATTTCTAGAAGTAAAAGCAGGCATCAGAAGTTTAAATTTTTGTACATGAAAGTCTTAAATAGACTTTAAACAAAATGGGATATTTTTCAGGTCTATCTATAAAATTTGCGGTAATGATTGATAGAATTAAACATTTTAAAAAAATGGAAATTGAATAAACTTGGTGATAAATTAGTAACCGTCTGTATTAGTTTGGTTTTCAGAAACAATTAAAACTGCAAACAAGATAACACCGAAAAATTCTACGGTATTCATGCCTAGTCTCCTCTAATTAAATCCTTGGGTTAATGCTAAAATTCTGAGATGTTTGACACTTTTGTGCTCATAAACCGTAACACGTTGCATTTCACTAGTCATAAATTACATAGGAAATGAAAATTTTAATTTGGCAAAATTAATATAAACACACCCTATACACTAGATTTTAGAAATAATTAATCTTAATTACACATGATATTTTAATTCTTTTGTATTTAGAAAATATAATTTCAATTACGGCAGTTAGTATAATTAAAACAATAAAAAATTATCTTTCTTAAAATAAATTGGTACAATTTAATACAATACTAAGATAATGCATTAGTCGTTCAATAGGATAAACGTCGCGACAATAAAAAGCGCCAAAATAAAAAATTCTATAAAACACAATATAATAAATATGTATAGAATACCGGGGCGAGTTACATATCCCCCATATTAAAATGTATACAAAATAAATATAATTATTATGTCTTAGTAATAGTATGTTTCATTGTATTAAATGAAGGTTATATAATTAAAGTTTAACAGAGTTCATATCAGAAATAGGAAAAGAAACGACTACTTTGTATTCCAGACGCAACCTGATACTGCAGGTGCAGAAACAATGAACTGCAATAAAGCAGCATTATTAAATTCACTTAGAATAAGACAATGTATGATTTATCGAGAAACTGCAGACAGCAAGATCTGCACTTTTCCACAAGATGAAGTGAGACTAGGGGCTACATAAATACTGTGAGGAGCCCCTGACCGCCATAGTTCAAGCTACTCATTGTAATTTCTAATTATTGATTTGTTAAAATAGTAACTTACGATATTTTTGTCAACTTCAATTAAATCTTGTTTAATGAACATAAAAGCTCAAGTTGTAAAAAAAATAAATCAATTTTTGTAATTATTCAATTAAAAATAAAATTAATAGAAGTGTTTTCGGAAATAAAACTTTTAAAAAAAAAAGCCCCCAAAGACCCAAAATATATCTGGCGTTGTGCAATAAACAAAACCATTAATAAAATAAATTAATACGTGAGAAATTTAGAAACCGTTAAAAAGGAAGTTTATATTGAAGACATGGCCAAACGTTCAATACTAAATTGCAAAAGTATGTAACTGTTACATAGTTATCGTGACAATAACCTTTATGCAGCGTGGACTGAAGCTGTACATTGTATTATAGTATGCTAAACACATTTAATAAGTTTTATAGTGGGAGGGAATGAGTTAATTATTCACGCGCCGGTAATCAGAAAGGTAAAGTGTAGTCATACGGCGAAACAATATGGCGGAACGTGGGGCGCTATTACGGCTGGTATGAGGATAAGTTAAAAGTGAATGTAACAGAGCTCCGAAGTGTGACTGGATTCCCCACAGGGGATAAATACGGGCGTGTGACATAATTAGAATTACGCTTGCAATGGCAGGGGAATTTTATACACGAAGCATGGATTTAGTGTCGCAACGACCCAGGTAAATGGGTTATGAAACTTGTGAGTTCACTTTACAACTAGTTTGAAAGTTGTATTGGGTTAAGGTAGCTGTTGTTTGAAAGGCGAAAAACAAAAATACTAAATCTTTCTGAACATTTTTAATCCTTATACACTGTACACTATTATTAATCGTCCAATTGTATCTAATCTCACTTTAGTAATATCAGTTATATATAATTTTTCGCTATTAATTCAATCCTGTTCTCATAAGTAATTCATTTGTATTTACTTTAAGTACCCTTGATGATGGAAAAATAAAATTCCGAACACTTGAGTTTATAAAAAAGAGAACTCTTTAATTGCGCGCGCGCTTCCGCATACGCGCGCGTGCGCGTGTGGGTGCGGGTGCGGGTGCGGGTGCAAGTGCGGGTGCGGGTGCGGGTGCGGGTGCGGATGTGGGGGCGGGTGCGGGTGCATGTGTAGGTGCGGATGCGGGAGAGATTCATTTTCATCAATTTGGATTATTTTAAGTAAACAAGTAATAATATTGGTAATGCGTACTACAGACAAGAGCAATACGAATACTACATTAATTTTTTGTGTTCAATAAATTTATTTTTAAAACATCCATATAAACTATAAAAATTTTAATAAGATTTGACAGTAGTAGTCACTCAATTTCAATTGAAAATTATTCTGACCATAATTGAAAAGCGCAATTAGCTAGTCGAGGGCGTCATGGAGAATAAACATAAAACTGGAAAGAATCATCTAGTTAAAAAATTCTATTGTAGAACGTTGTTGTTGAGTAGTTATTTGGACCAGACTGTAATTCCCTATATTTTTGCCTGATATTTTATGCATATGTGGACTGATTCATTGTGTTTATCAAAGAACGATCGTACTAAAAGAAGAAGTTTTAACAGTAACTAATACTGCTTACACTGCAGCAGCAACAACTAGTGAACACAATCACGACAAAGCAGGACCTACTTAAATAGGGAGCGTGCTCGGGGTGGCAGCGTAGCCAACAACCACCTTCAAAATGACTCACGTTCACAAAGAAGCTTCAAATTTAGGAACTGATGTTCAAAATGCTAGGTAGCATGTAGTTATACTCAGTGATATATAACTTGCAACATCAAGAAGGGTTGGGAGTTTTTTGACCAAACTCGGCAGATATGTTTAACTATTCAAAGGTAATAATTGGTTAAAATTTCGTTGCGACAGATCAAGTGGTATTGGTATATCTGACATATCTGTTATTTCTGTTTAACATTATTATCCGGTGTATTTCTTGCAAGGTTTGGTTAAATTTTGTGTTGCATCTCTTAAAATTTAGTTGATTTTCGTGTTCTTTGGGCGTCATTATGCTAAGAGTGGGGCAATGTGGAAATTACCGTCAGTTGAGCGAATTCGACAGAGGTTGAATTGTTGGGTTGCATAAAGATGGTTTTTCGTTCAGGAAAAATACAAATCGCATTCACCGAAACAAATCCACAATTATGCGTTGTTATCAATTATAAACTAGGGACGGCCAGGAATAACATAAGAAAGGAACGGGTGCCCGAAGACAAACTAATGAGGTGCAAAAGCGTCATCTTCGCCAAATGGTTCTAAGATACCGATTTTCTAGTACCAGGTCAATTGCTGATCACTGGTTGGGTAATGGAGGTCGCCCTGTAACTCTTCGAACGGTTTATTGCCGAATTAGGGCTTTCAGCTCGCAATTCTATCAACCACATCGTGTGTTACCCCTCAACATCAACAGCAACGTCAAGAACGGTACATTTTGCGATTACGCTAGAACGTAGAATGGCATACGGTAGTATTAAGTGGTGAATCCCTACTCTGTTTAGGCATGCATGATGCCTCATAAGAGTCAGATGAAGTCGGGGGGAACGTGTCAATGTTAAATTTTCTCTTAAAAGGCTTGTGCACCGAATCGTAAGGGTTGTGGTATGGTGTGCTAAAACATATGGAAGTAGGTCTCATTTGGTATTTATCCAACGCAATATGAACGCCGAGTGTTACGTTATTGAAGTTCTGGAACCCAATATCCTTGTATATTTCTAACAGCTTGAACACACACTTTTCGAGCAGGATAGTGCCCGTTCTCACATAGCAAGGACTGTGCTCAACCGATTTGAAGACGCCCATGTCAATATTTCACCATGGCCACCCAGATCTCCCGATATTTCGCCAACTGAACATATGTGGGGCATTATGGGTAAAAGACTCCAAAATGTCATTTCTATAACTGTCAGATCGTTATAACTCTAGTGATGTAATGCATTTTTATATGATTGCGGTTACTTAAGCCTTTATTTAGGAATAGATATTTACGTAAATATCAATCCATAGCAACGTTTGGATAAAGCGATGAAACAGAATTTTTTTAATTTGGAGCCGCGCAATCCTTTCGTTATATTGTAAAGCGAGGTTAGACTAAGTATTATATAGCACGTTATGAAACCCTTATTTTATTTAACTCATATAATTTGCAAAACTGGCTCACTGCGTTCGCTCGATTTGACAAATAACATTCGTCAAATATAATTAGTCTTTTCATAACAGAGAAACTAGTTTTTATATTATTACACTGGCCAAAAAATTATACAAAACCACACAGTTAGGCAATTTGTTGCAACCGAATAAAATTTGTGGCTCTACTGAGTTAAACCTGTAGGACAAAGGATATCGTCCGAGTCTTTACTAATTAATGTAGAAGCCATTTAGTGGTACTAAAGTAAAGTAGAACTTGATATAACTATTTGTGCAAAAATAATATACCAAATTATACTGATCTATTTAGCAAAATATTTCCAAACTATCGTTCTGAAGAATGCGTCATATTTGTCTTTGAGTCAGTCAACACCGACAACAACAAACAAATTTTGCACCGTTGTGTAATATCAGCTAGGGATGATGCTTAAAGCTAACTAGCTTATAAAGCTCTAAGATATGTTGAAGATACAAGCACGCTTTAATAGACATACGCGCTGTGGAACTGCGAAACTGCATAAGAGCTTAGTAATTTTATTTAATTAGTCCCAAACCTGTAGAGATTATGTTGAGCCATGTCCCGTTCTCTAGAGAATTTAAAAGCGTTAGGTTCTGCGCTACTAGATTATATTAAAAACTCATTCTGGGTAAGAATGTTTGCTAGAAAAAAGATTTTGTCAGTATAGTTTAACCGTGGAACTGGAATTTGAATAAACCTAAGAACACAAAGAAATGCCAATTATTTAAGATATGCATTTTAAAAGAGAATTTCGTTGTCCTAACACTGCAATAAAATGTAAATATTTGCACATTCTAGAACTTCATGCATTTTATCTTGCAACGGACGTTTTTATTAAATTCTAAATATGAGTAAAGTTGTATGCGTAGTATGGAAAGTACAACGTTATAATTATTCTATAGCTATTTATTTACATACATAGGTGTGTAATTAAAAATACAAAAACCTGATATCTTTCCATTGTTCAATTTGGTTCGATTGTTCTTTTGATAAAAATTTAAATGGGAACATATACATTTCTGTCCTTTTTCTAAAATCCAGCAGCTGAATTCTGCTGCAAAGTAATTCTCTGAATATAATCTTTGCTATTAAGCCGTTATTCCAAGTAATCACCAATCTTTAAAGCACAACCCTGGAAACAGAAGATATAAAATGAAAAAAAAAATTGGCAAAATCTCCATCAGTGCTATAGAGCAACTCACGGCAGCTATATTGTACCTATACTTAACTTAAACTGATACCAGCGTAATTAATGTTGTGGTCAGTTGAATGAAAAAATCAACAAAACCTGAAGAAATGAAATTTTATATTAACTAGAACCATAAAAAAATAAAAAATGATAAAACACAATAGTATATGAATGGACAATTACCCAACCACAATCATTTTAAATAACCCGGCTTTAATAGGAAATTTCAAAATATCGATTTCCATATCATATTGTTACGTTCATTTACTGTCAATGAATTAAAAACCTACATCCTTTTACTTTATTATTCATTTATTTAGATCCTGCTCAGATCCTGCAATAACACCCGTTATATTAGATCTGCCGATATAAGCCCGCTTGCTAATAATTTTCAATTTCAAATTTAGTTGCCTTAAAACGTAAAGTTTATGCTTTAAATAAAATAGTCAAGATCCTGTTTTAGGTATACGTGAACTCGTTATACCTGCCGATAACGTGTACTTACTTTCTTTATGGTTTAAATTTAAAACTCGTTCTGGTTATTTAGTGAAACAAAATTAATATTCACTTTCTGTTCGATAAACAAGACGAAAGCATTTGCCATATTTTTTTTTGTTCTGTTTTCCTTGTGGAAAGTTCGGGTAGGTAATGATAAGTTTACAAAACTATACTTTTAGCGACAATAAATTAATTCGCCTATAACTATTCTAGCCTCTTCCGGTGGCCCTGAAGCCACGATGGATTACTGCACCTTGTTATGATGAGAGGACAGCTCCAAAGTGGGATCACGCGCCCTCTGCCTTGCCCCGTCAGTAGAGACGGTACAAGCCGGTACGACGGACGCAACTCGAGGGTGTGTGTGTATGTATTTATTGACACTATTTGGTAGCCACACTTGGTGGCTTTAAACCGATTCTGTGATGTGAGATAGTCGGAAGTAGTAATATTTCACTTATTGGATCATTTCCTTCATTTATTTGTATGCCGGAAATTGCATGCTCGCGATGATGACTGATAACTATTAGTTTATCTTGGGTTTTTTTTCTCTGAGTTATGAATTTTCCTTACTAGTTAAGTCATTGTACTGCCAAGTGGCACATGTAATTTTTATATTTACAACCATTAAGAGCTGTGGTTTTTAGTCTTGCGGTTAGGTTTTTTTGTTGCATTGTTGCTAAATAATGTAAAGGGAGGTACCTAAAAACCGCAGCGAGCCATGTTACAGATGATTTTTTTTAATTTATAAGTATGTATAACGTGTATTTATGATTGTTCCTATGTTGATACTATTATGCTTTTGTACATAAATTTTTTTTCAATTAGAGGTTTTTCGTTTATATATGTTTAATTGTGTATGAGTGAGCATATTTTTATTTTAGGCCTCTCTTTATTTTGCATGTGAAAGACCCCGCCTACTCACCAGTTGAGCCCGGCCATCTTCTTTCTTGGGATTTTTTTCTCTTTAGGCCACGTCGATGCACGTAGCAATCTTCAATTAGGATTTCCTCCGCAATAGGTGGTAGACTATTTAAGCAGTTTCTATGGCAATGATGACAGGCACCAGAGCAAGTTATTTCTGATTTTCTACATCCATATATGTAACCCCAGATAGGTATTAATACCAACCACCTCATGGGCAAAAGGATTTATTGTTATGATAGACACTAAGGTATGATCGAGCTTGTGTTTCCAACCCCCAAAAATCAGGAGATTGTTTATTTCTTTTCCAAATCTGTATCTGAAGAAAAACCCTGTACGTGTGTTGCATCGCTGCTCCTTCTGTGAGAAGTAGGGATGCTAACTCTGGTCCCATGTTTGAAACAAACTTAGTAAAGGCACTAAACCTATGCAATTTGAGTGACGTTGTAGAATCTGGAGCTCCGATATATTTAAAAACAAATTACATCTTGCTGATGTGAAGAGTTTGGGTCAAAAAACACCTTTCAGGGTTAGTTTCACATCTGAGAAGCATTTCCCAAACACTTTAATCAATTCTTTATTCCCAATTTTTAAAGCTTTGAAACAAGTGACAGTTACATTTCCAATAACCCCAAAAGTTATGGAAATAATTTTATCCATCCGAGAAAAGGGTGGGTGATTTTCAAACCAGGCCGAAGGTTTTGGAGCTATTCGCAGCATCTGTATTTATTCGAAATCTTCATGTTGTTTACCAGAAGAAAGAGCCAAACCACATGAAAGGTAGCGGTGACGCCAAGAACCCTATTACGTTATTCCGTGCAGACAAGAAAAATAGCAGTAAAGTAACTAAAGAAAGTCGCCTACACTGAATACCGCAACAAGACAGGGAGTAGGGTACAAACGAAATCCAACAGAATTAGATTTCGGACTAGCTCAAAATGTCATGGAGTCGGGTGGGTGATATAGTAAGATAAATTTTAAAGCTTTGTAAGCCGATTTATTATTAACCTTTAACAAACATAGTCCCAGAAGGGATATTTACAAAACAAAAACCAAACATTTACGTAATCCTCCTGCCATGATGTAACTAAAAACGTCACCCACATATAACACAAAATATACAGGTAGGCAAATATTGATTATAAAACCTAAATACTATGTACAAATATACTAACTTTATGCTTCAAACCCTAAATATATACAAAAGAAAATTAGACATACAATTTACAGTAATTCTACCTAAGTATATACAAGAAAAGAAGCAGACATAATATATACGGTCCGCTTTGTGAACTGCTCTCCGCGAATTAAGAACTTAACATTTACCTTATATAACGTAGCTCTAACTTAAATGAACCAGGTGTTCACTTAATCTAATTTAGAATTTAGTACGCAAGTTGTTGACTTTAGTATTCATGTACAGAACAAAGGAGGCATCTAATAGTTCTCTAATGCAAGCTTTGATTTACTAATTTTGACTTGGAGGATAATTACATAATCGCTCGTGCATTGTGAACGTGAATTTTTAACGTATAGTTGGCAATTTATTGAGTAATCACGAGTACGAAACTACAGAACCATTAAAAGAAATGTAGTAAATGGAAAATATGACTCGATAGTGTAGTGGTAAAGGTGTCTGCTTTGCTTGCAGGCAGAACGGGTTCGCATCCCGCTTAAGTCGGTTTTTTTTCTAAAAACTTGTAAAATTTATATACGGGATGGAGCAAAAGTAGATATATACAGTGTAAGTCAAAAATCATGACGTATGAAGAAAATGACGGATTGGCGTAAGAACAATGTCAGACAACAAATATGACATAAGAACGTAATAAAAAGGTGCGGATGACAGATGTGACGAAGGAAAAAACGGTGTTATCGCTAATAAGATTTCGCTTTAAAAAACGATTAGCGTTAATGGTTTCCCATTAAAAAACGATAAGTGTTAATGAGTTTTTTCCATTAAAAATGATAGTGGAAAAAACGGAGGAGGGAGACGGAGGTATAGGAGGGTGACTGAGGTGGAAGTGGAAAGCGGTGCCTCGTGCTTCAACAGCCACAAACTATCTTCTAGCATTCACCAAAGCTCGCAACATGCAAAACATAAACGTTTGGAGGCTGATTCTTCTCGCAGTCGCGCAACAAGGATCTTCAACACTGCTGATCGTCTGATTTAACGTGAATTCTGTGAATTATCTCGCAAATGTCTTCACTATGCCAATTCGTAAGTTAAATAAAACTTTAAAAAGCGGGTGTAGCAATTCTGGGCCTCTAGATACCGTGATGAATCGCCGTTGCATCCCATACTAATCTTATTTAATTTGGCTTATCGGATTAGACACTAAGAATATAGGTAGATACCATTTCCGCTTGTACTTGTAATTTATTTCAAAAGGTGTATGCTTTCGTACATGCTGTTTTTGTTCCATGCTGTCTGTACGAGTAATTTTCCTTTGGTTTCCTTGATAGTGCCAAATGTTACTAATAACACATGTACACAGCAGAATGTATATAAATATTTGCTATTTATTAAAAATATTAATCTTTTTTTGAGTATAAATTATTAAAATCAGTCATTAATCAATTTTGACAATTGTTCTCTTTCATCCTTTGCTCCTACTTGACACAACGCAAAAGTGTTTCATCATAAATAAAATATAAAGCACTTAACATAAGGTGGGCCCCGACACAGAGGCATTTTGGTCAACTAAGACTTTATGAAATTAACATAAAAACAACAAGTACATTTCATAAACCAAATAAAACACATTGTGACAATAATTATAAACTACAAATCTTAAAGAAAGAAAAGCTAATGAGACAAACAAAAAAATGAGCAAAAATAAACATTACATGTATGCACGCGCAAAATAAGCCAATCATGCATCTAACCAACTTTAGTATTCATAATCAGATAATGGGCAAAGTTTTGCAAAGGAGCGCTTGACAGACGCGTCACTGGTATTCAATGTTGCAACCCGATTGACTGCAGTGTGAGTTTCTATTATGCGACCAAGTTTCCACAAAGAAACAGGGGTGTTCTCGCCTTTTATGATAACCAATTGGCCTGGTTTGAGCATACCACAATTTGATTGCCACTTGACGCGACGCTGCAACTCTCAAGTGTACTGCAACTTCCACCTCTTCCAAAATAATTGCTGCAATTTCTGAATAAGAGCAAAGTCTTTTAAACGAAACGCAGCAGTATCGGAGACGTATCCATGTGACGCCCAATTATAAGATGAGCAGGGGTAAGGAGCATGAGATCTCTAGGATCAGAAGACACTGGATAAAGCGGCCTTGAATCAAGAACAGCCCCTATTTGGGTTAATAAAGTAGGAATTTTATGCTAATTAGAATAAATGCTAGATAACCACGCGCTGTGTTTACGAAACGAGTTGAAAATAAGTTGAATATAACAGCCATATTTAACAAATAAATTATATCACACACTATTTTTAAAATACTCGAACAAAATTTGGTAACATAATATTTTTCCTTATAAATGGTTGTCAGATCTGACAGTCACGTAGAATTTAAAGAACTGGAAGCTTAAGCAATCTTAAAATAAATCTTATTTTGTTACTAGTAAAACATAATCTCTTTTAAACTTATCGTAAGTGAGAGCTTCTAATACAACAAAATCTAATAAGAAATTTTTCTTTTATAATATATATATTATTATGTATGGTCGGCTGTGTTCCTTATGTCTCCACACCCACCTGTGTTTTGCGTCAAATTATATTGTGTATGGTGATATCAAATAAAATTATGCTTCAAAATAGGAGTTAAAGTTTAATAAGTGCACCCTTAATGTGGTGTTGGCCTTTAAAATGATTTAAATAAAACAAATTTTCAATTTTAATTATGCCACGGCTTTTAAGACTCGCTCAGGGAAAATTTAATCTATTATTTATGCTCTGTAAGAAGACGTGAGTTCTTTGTCCCCTTACAGGTATATAAAACACAGGCGCATAAAGCGTTGTTTAATCAAAACCACTTAACCTCTTTTTAGTGCTTGCGTCTCGTGATTATTCAAAGATTGATAAATAGACCCAACAATATTTAATTTAGGTAAGCGTTTGAAATTCAAATTATTCACAAATTACTTTAAATGAAGTGTATATAAAGATAACTTCAAATACCTTCAACTCCTCTGAATGTGCCTGGGTTGTACATGGACCTTGATACAGGATACAACAAGATCGCCTTGAATGCTTGCAGTGAATACCTGTTAAAAGTACGTTTTAGTTTTATGTTCAAAATGGATTTGACTTTAGTTTTAGGTTCTACAAATAAACTACTACTTCATCATCTGTATACTTAATCGGCTTTATTACTAAGAACACTTTCAATACTTCACCAATATCAATGCGACCGGAATCCTAAAAGGCTGGACCCTGCTGCAAAATATCTCACTTTCATTGGTGCAACTCTTCAATAACACAAGAGATGACCCGATGTTTGGTTTAATTGGAAATCCTCATCTGGAATTTTCTTGGTTGTATAACCTTATCACTTATTTTTAGATACACCTTTTTATAAGCAAGAAACTCAGTGGAGTATTATTTTGTTAATAATTCAAACAAAATACATGCACTTTAAACACATATATTAATTTTTATAAATTTAATTACAGGCTCCTCAAGCCAAAAACATCTATCAGTATACAAATTTTTAAATCAACTTTTTTTTAATTCTCAACAATTATCACCTAGGAAATCTAAAACATTTACATCTAGCCTACTAAATAATAATTACAAGGGATGCATTCATTATTTCATCCTTAACTGTCTTTAATTGCTATTTTGGAACAGATTTGGTATTATTAAATTTCATTTTAACATTTCATACATTTTCCTCACTTTATAATTAAAATATATTAAACTACTTTCATTTCAGGTACATAAAATTTATATGGAATAGAGTATCCTGAACAATTACAAATAACATTTCTATCAACAAAACCTATACACATTCAGTTGAAGTTACATTAGATACCCTTCGTATTGAAAAACACTGGAAAATGCTTTTTTAAACCTCAAACGCTGCATCACTAGTACATAACATTCTATATCTGCGTTTAACAAGTAATTATTTATCAATCTTTGTTTACCGTAGTGTTTTTAAATTTTAGAATAGCTTGATAAAAGTGGTAAATTAATGTTTTTATCCTTAGTACTAACAACTACCTTTTTAAACCCTTTGATAATGTCAAATACTAAATATATATATATATATATATATATATATATACATACATATATATAAATATTTTAGGTAGTTGTTTTACACAAGGTAAGCTTAGAGCCGTAATTGTGAGCGTTGCTTCCTGTCTATATCTGACATTTGTCAGAAAACTTGACAATGTCAGATATGAATGATAAAAATGCTAAACGTAATTGAAAGTTAGGTTTACGTATAGTTCTGTACACGATTTGGATTTGTAAATTTCCCAATTATAGTCATCGGTCTCGGTGGCGTAATTGGTAAACTCATAGTCTCGGCAAGACTGAGATGCAGGTTCAAATCCTGTCCAAAACCTTATATTTACCTTCTTTCAATTACTAGCTCGATTTAAAATGATCATTTGGGCTTTGCATAAAAGTCTAAGTTATTATTTTATCTTATTAATTGTATACACACACGCACGCACGCACGCACGCACGCACACACACACACAAAATAGTGAAAGAAATTATCCACATTTGAAATGCAAATGCATGTTTGTTAATATACATTAACAGTAATAAGATGAAATGGGAACCCAACCTATATGAAAAGTTGAATTACCATTTCCAATGAAATTTGACTATGTGTAGAGACGGGTGTTGTTAAATAAATCCGGATTCAGCAAAAGTAATAGACTCGCCCTTAATTCACTGGTCGTCCAGTACTACCCTTGCGCTGGTTGTGACCAAGTTTTAATCCATTTATTGCTGTTAACTCGTACGTATCAAATTCAACGGACCCCGAACTGACTCGAATTTGTTGTACTTATTGGCCTGAAAGTTTTTCATTGATCTGAGGATTTTTGCTCCTCACGACCCACGTCCCGCTTGGATCGAAAGTGAACGTGGAGGTCAGAGGATTACAAAAATAATTCACGAAATCAATTCGATCTGGGAAATTTTTATCTTCTCGGAATTTTATGCTAATCGGAACAAATACCTAGTGGCCACACGTTGTGTTTACGAAACAAGTTGAAAACCTTGAGATATATGTGAACAATAAAATATTTACGCGGACTTTTAATGATAGGAATGCTATTTAAAACTTTCTAAGCAAGGCTTCAAAACACCTGAATTATTTTCAATACTATTATTGGTATAAAATGTGGAGTTTGGCCTTGTAATTTAATTAAACTAAGAATTAACAGATCGTTTGCTATTTTCCATATGAAACCAAAGATTTATTAAGAATTCGTAAACATAGGTTTGCAAATAAATAATTTTTAGCGAATTTTTTTATTTTTTCTTCCTGCTTTAATACATCTCTGTTAGACTGTAGGGAAATTTTGATACACGCAGAAAAAATTGCTACACAAATATGTTTAACTATAAAGCTTTTACTTTCATAATCATTCGGTCTTCAGTCTTAGAACTGGTTGGACGCGTACCCTCATTGTTTCCTACTCTGAACCAACCTACACATTTCCCTGAAATTTGCACAGTCTGCACTATCACTATCTGTGTGTAAAAATCTTATGTCGGTCTACCTCTACCTTTCTTTTCCTATTTCTGCTTGTAATATATCCCGCACTATTCCCCAGAAATGCCTAAGAATGTATCAAGCCCTTCTATATCTCCTATTTTTTTTCGTTTTCCACAGATATCTTTATTCCTCTACTATTTCTACAACCTATTTGTTATTAACTTTGTCTGTCCATGCTTTCATCCTCATACATCTGAAGCACAACATTCCAGTAGGCTTCTCTCTTTCTGTCTGCTTTTCCTACTGCCCCTATTTCATAGACGTACTGTGCTGTGCTCCACACTATGCTTTGAACGGTTTTCTTCTTGTATCTATGTTCATTGTCTTTGAATATAGCTGCTGTTCTTTCTTGTTTTATGCAGTTCGGTCAGCTTCTATTGTTTTACAGTTATGTACCCTATTTCCCCGATATTCAGTAGTATGTTAAGGGGGGTAAGCAGCCTTTAGCTGCCAAGTTCCTCCAGCACTTGAACCTTTGTTGAATTAATAGTCTTTCCAATTTATCCATTCGCACAATCAACATTAGTTGAACATATTTCACAACTAACACCTGTAGTTGTTTATAATAATCATCAGATTCAAGAGCACTTATTTTTTCGTCATTGGGTTTTACGACTTGAAACTGGTTGAACTGGTACCTCAGCTTATTTATGTTCTGAGCTAGCTTACACAGTTCCCTGCAGCACGATTCCCATCCATTGTTTTCTAATTATATGCGCTATTTCACCGAGATTCAGTGGTATGTGAAGGAGGTTAAGCAAACTGTGACTGCCAAGGATCCCCCAACACTTAGACATTTGCCGTATTAAGAGTTTTCCAGTAAATCCTTTCGCGCAATTAACACTAGTTGAGAGTATTGCAAAACCAATATCTGTAGTTGTTTATAGTAATCACCATGTTTAAGTACAGTTATTATTTTTGTCATTAGTTTCTCTATCTTACGACTAGTTGGAAGCGTACCTCCATTGATTTCTATTCTGAGCTAGCCTACACATTTCCCTGAAATTCTCACAGCCTACATGTTTCCCTATCTGTGTGTAGTAGTCTAACCTAGGTCTACCTCTACTTTTCTTTTTTCCTATCTCTGCTTCTAATATATTCCGCAATATTCCCTCATGTCTTGATATGTGGCATATCATCCTATATCTTCTAGTTTTTACTGTTTTCCACATACTTCTTTCTTCCCCTACCATTTTTAGTATCTCTTCGTTCTTAACTTTGTTTGTTCATGATATCTTCATCATAAGTATATAGCACCACATTTCAAAGACTTTTACCTTTTTTTTGTCTGCTTCTCCTACTGTCGAGGCTTCACAGCCATACAGTGCTGTGCTCCACACATATGTTTTTGCAATCTTGTCCTCGTTTCTATGTCTATTGTCTTTGAACACAGTAGTTGTTTTTTCTTGTTAAATGTAGCACGACCTTGTGCTAATATTTGTTTTATATCTTTTGCGTTTTTTTCATCTTACGCTACTTGGCTTCATAGGTAGAGAAAATCCTTAACCTTTTGTAAGTTCTAGTTACCTATTTGTATTTTTGTTTTTGATTTATTTTCCCCTCCTTTACATACTAGTACTTTAGTTTTAGGTTTGTTAATTTGCGTACCGTATATCTCTGTTAGAACCGTTTCCTTGCTAGATGCTAATATCGCTATATCATTCGCAAATCCAAGCATATCAATCCTTTGTCCTTGCTTTACCCATCTTACGATATCTGACTTCCCAGGTAGCAGAAATCGTTAACCTCTTGTAAGTTCTCGTTACCTATTTGTGTTTATGTTTTTGATTTATTTTCCCCTCTTTTGCTTACTAGAACTTCAGTTTTATTTTTGTTAATTTTCATACCATATCTATCCTTTAGAACTGTTTCCATTTCATTAAGAGCAGCTTCTAACTCTTCTTTGGTAGATGTTAATACCGCTATATCATCTGCAAATCTAAGCATATCAATTTTTGTCCCTGCATATTAATTCCAAATTTCTTCCTGCATTTGACAGTATTCATTGCCGCTTCTATGTACAAGTTAAAAATTAATAGGGATAAGGCACATCCCTGTCTCACCCCTTTCCTAATATTTACTTTATGGCTCTAATTCTATTACCGCTATTTGCTCTTTGTATAAGCAATGCACTATCCGTCTATTCCTATAACTCATTCCAATCTTTTGAGTAGTTCGAACATTTTTTTCCATTCTACGTTGTCAAAGGCTTTTTCCATATCAACAAACCCTATGTATACGGTTTCCCCCTTCTCTATTATTTTCTTCATTATCACCCTCAGAGCTAAAATAGCCTCCCGTGTTCCCCTGTTTCGCCTAAACCCAAATTGGTCTTCTCCCAGTATTTCTTTAGCTCGTTTCTCCATTCGTCTTTGTACAATTCTAGTTAATATTTTTGAAACGTGTGCTGTCAAACTTATTGTTCGAAAATTTTCACGTTTATCCGCGCCTGTTTTTTTTTTTGGTACAATTACTTGATGTTACATTTGAAATCTTTGGGTATCTCGCCTGTCTCATACATATAGCTTACAAGTCGGAAGAGACGTTTTGCTACTGCTTGTTCAGTGGCTTTTAGAGTTTCTGCCTGCACCTTATCTGTACCCGGCGCTTTACCATTTTTCAGACCCTTTAATGCTAATTTAAACTCATCTCTAAGTATAGGATATCGCAAGTCATCTTTTTCAATGTCTAATTCACCTGAATATAAATTTCTTATATATTCCTGCCATCTAGCTACTTTTTCCACATTTTCCATAATGACGTTTCCTCCCGGATTCCAAATATTTTTGCTATATCGTACTATATCCTTAAAATTCATTCTAATTAATTTGTATGCTTCATCTGTCTTTCCTATTTTTATCTTAGTTTGTACCTCTTTGCACTTTTCATCAATCCATTGCTTTCCTGCTTTTGCGAATAATTTCCCATTTTATGGCTTTGTATCTCTGTTTCCTGTTTCGCCTGATCTATTTTTGTATTTTCGTCTTTCTTCTATTATATTCAGGATATCCTTTTTTGTCCATGGTTTCTTATTTTCTTTTCGTGTATACCCCAGAATATCTCTGGCCGCCATGTCTTAACTGGATTTGATGTTATTCCATTCTGTTTCTACTTCCTTAGTATCAGAAATTTCCCCGATACCTTACAGCAATTTATTTGATTTTTTTTCAAATTTTTGGTGGATGTCTTTATGTTTTAGCTTTTCGAAGTCCAAGTGCCCTTTTCCGTTTCTTTTTCAGATTTTTAAATTTAAGTGCGGCCTTCATAATTACGATTTTGTGGTCAGTGTCTATATCTGCTTCCGGGTAGCTTCTACAGTCTTTTACTTGATTTCTAAACCTTTGTCTTATAAGAATGTAATCTGTTTGATATCTTCCTATATCCCCTGGCATGTTTCACGTGTATTGTTTTATAGCATGATGTTGAAATAATGTGTTTGTGGTGGTTAAATAGTTTTTGTCGCAAAATTCTACCAACCTACTTCCCCTGTCGTTTCTCGTGCCTAAACCAAATAAACCTACTACCGCTCCTTCCCTTCCCTTACCTACCACTGCATTAAAATCCCCCGTAATTATTAAATTTTCATGTCCTTTTACGTATCCTAGTACGTCATCGATATTTGTAGATCGCCTCTACATCTTCCTCACTGTAGCTGGAGGTGGGCATGTATGCTTGTATTATTACTGTATTTACCAGTTTAGATTCAAATCTAACCAAGGGTACTCCTTGGTTCTTTTGTAAGTAGTTTTCTACACGTCGTCCTATTTTTTTCGCATACCTATCCCCACCCCCGAATTCTTTCCTTTGATCCTGTATGAATTTCCCTGAAGTCTCCACTCCAAAAATCCCCCAAATCTGGCCAGCGGACTTCGCTGATTGCTAGCTACTATGTCTAGTGCAAACCTATCCATTTCGAGTTTCAGGTTCTCTAACTTACCTACTTGTTTCATACTTCTGACATTCCACGCTCCAACTCGCAGAATGTTCACGGATCTTTTTCTATACTTGCGGATCACATCGCCCGAAGTAGTTCGCTACCGGAGATCCGAATTGGGCACTATTTTACCTCAGGAATTTTTTACCCCAGAGGATGCCATCATGTTTACTAACAATTTGTGTACGTAGTGTACTTGGGAGGTAATGTGGTGGTTTCCCGTTGCTTTCCACATCGCAGTAGTGTGTCTTAGAATGTCATACCGACCCCTATGGTCTCTGTCACTCTAAGTACCGAAAAAGCTGCTGCCCTCTTTCGGGGACCTGTCTCAGTCTGGTTCCTCACTAAAGACCCCACTAATTTGGTTAAACCTATAGTTCGGCTCTTTAGGTCATCGAAACGCGCAAGCCATTCTACCTATTCTAGTATTTTAGAACTTCGTCAAGCTGCAGGTCCGTTCAGAATGGGCTTTTACTTTAATTTATTATAATCGACGATTAACTGCTTTTATGTACTCCAACTCATTCTTCAGAGGGCCTCAAATTAATAAGTGGTACTAGGGAGACTTTTGACGTTGCAAGGACCCTATTTACTTTAATACGTTATGTTTCATAATAGGTGTCACAAAAGGTTTCTTTAAAGGAGTTTCATGTTAAAAATACTCTCGCAATAATAGTGTTATTAGAATTATTATTAATTGCTTTTAACTGGCGATTAGTAAAATATGTTTGAACAAATCTTTGTTGCTGTAAAATCTAATTACTTACCTTCACTTTATGGTAATGGTTTAAAGTAAACGGTTGCAATTGGCCACTAATTTTCGTTAAAATACATATTCTAACATTTTCTTTACTGTTATAACGCATCTATAGGTACAGCATTTATCCGCAGGGTTTTGCAGCATTATACCGTTTATGAATACTTTTACGCAATGGCTGAAATAACAGCGATTACTTCAACAGCAAAAGAGTTTCAGATTATTACGTTTTATAGCACGTGGGCGAGGAGAAATTCCTGTAACATTTACAACACAAATGGAAATAGAATTTCCATCCGAGCTTTCAGACATAACATTTAACACGCTGCTATTCTCACGAACCTGGTAGAGTACGCTTGCTGAAAAAATGTAAACGAATACAAATCAAGCCCGCATTATACAACTCAGCAGGCCTTAAATCTACACCATAATGTTTGTTTAGGGAGATGTGAAATCTACAATACGTGATGCGTGTCCAAAGCTCTAAATTTTATGCAGATCCTACTTTTAATAAGGATCTTTTAATTCATGTCATTATGTCATTATAACTTTTGAATTCAACAATGAAAGTTGGCTTAGTTTGCATAACGTTTTTTACGATTTAACAAAATAAAGCTTTTCAGAGTGACTTTTAAATGAATATTCACCTCTGTATAATTCATTAAATAGTTCATTTTGCTTAATTTAATCAATAACGTTCCGTATTTCAACAACTCCTGTATAATTCTGTCAGTTCAACTGAAAGGATTTATTAGTACCATCCTGTAAGGAATGGAAGCGGAAGCGGAATTGTCTTGGGTTTAGAAATGACAGGATGTGAAAACAAGTGTAGACATGTGAGAGTTTTCATGCTAATAATCATTCAAAGACGTACATCAGGAAACGATTGTTATTGGAAAATCACATAGCAGGAAAACAAGATACTGCTACAGGTGTTTTAAGTGAAAGAGTCGTACTGCAAATGACATTACAATAGAAATTTAGTCGAAAAGCTTAGAAAAACGGAAAAATCTTCAAATTCTTATAATTATTTGACAAGAGGCCCATTAGTTGCATGCATGTATTGCAGTCCAGCATGAACAAAAACAGATAGTATATTTACTAAAGCTTTCCAAATTCGAATTGAATTTAAAGCTTTAAGTGAGTCAGTTGTATCTGGTGCAGTGACATTAGCCGAAATCTGAACATTCGGATGCGGTACCGATGAATTGTGCTCTACTGTAAAAAAATAGAGATCTTAAAAAAACACGCCTACCTGAATGCTACGAAACGAACATTTGTTCCAAACCCTAAACACGTTGACAAACAAAATTACACATAAATTCCACCAACAACAGTGAAAACATGTACTGCTACAACCATTCAAAAACAGAACAAGGAACAAAAGTCCTTTGAAATTGCACGAGCAAAAGCTCCTGACGACTAGGAGAAGCACAAATAGAGCAAATACTACATAAGTAGCATCGCATGTGGAAACATTTGGCAAATTAAGTTGCAGGCAACCTAACAACAGTTAAATAAAGACTTTCATTCATATTAACTCAAAATAAAATGATTGTAAAAACATAACGTACATAAAACTTTACAACCGCCAAGGCAATCCAACATTCCTTTACAGCAAAGTACGCTAAAAAATCAAACATAAAGTAAATTTGGTGTAAATAAAATTGCAATCTCACTACAATCGGATGAAGCTAATGGACCATGCATACTCGTCAACACAAAATACCTAACAGAATAGAACACTATACACAGTAGGGCTCGTACACGTGCCCCTCCGGTTTCCGGCTGTCGACCGCTGGAGGCGATTCCGTAGAGTAGTGACTACTACGCCCAAGGTCCCGGGTTCGAATTCCGATACGATCGCTTGAAAAATGTTACACGAGCATTTTTCCAAAAATACACCCTCGTTCGGATGAGAGGTAAAATGGAGGCCCCGTGTGTGAGTGTTATCACGCACGTTAAAGATTCCTATCTTGCTTGAAGCGCAAGGGATGGCAATAATCAAAATTTTCGAAGTAACAAAAACTCGCTTCCTGGCCAATGTAGTACCTTCGGGCGAAGTATTGAAGAATCAAATGTAGTGCTGACGGTTGAGAACATGTGCAGTAAATGCAGGACTCGATTTGTGAAGTTGGACTGGGGAGGGGGCGTTGAAGCGGGGGTGTGGGGGTGTTCCCGACCTGCCGAAGAAAGAAAATTTTTGGTAAATTAATGACGCCATGAGACGTTTTTAGAGGCTTGGTGCTCAATTTAGGAGCGAGGGTATAACTTAAAATGCTTGACTTACCGTATTACTGCATGTTACGTATTTGATCTTCCAGATTATTACGCACTCAAACTTAACAGGATTTATTTCCATAGTATATATTCATTTCGTTCATTATTTATATAGGCAGGCTGCAACACAAAAGTCAACAGTGAGTACAACGTACAGACACTACAAGCAAAATAGTTTATAAAGTTGAGAAAATTTTGTTCTTGTGTTTCAGCTCAACAACTTTTTCTTAATTACCTGTTTTTTTTTGCACAAGCGTGATGGTGACCCTTTTTCATCTATGATACGACATATTTGCGGGATTGAAAGTACATTAGAGGCGGTCCTTTAATACTCATCCATAAAATGTCATTGACCGCTTCGAACTGTAAACAATTCTGCAGTTCTGTGTGTTGTAAGTTCATTTGGCTAAATCCTCTTTCACAGTCTGCGGTCGAAACTGGGTACACCCAACTGTTGGAGTAAAGTTTCTTTAGCCAAGCCCCTATATTTTTGTTTGGCGTTTCTTGAAGTTAGAAAATCCCTCTATCACTTCAGCTGCTTCTTGGCTAGTGAACGATAGAACCTTACACATATCAGCAATTTCCGTCTCGCCAAATAGGGCCTTTTCCAATTCATCGTCAGGCCAGTTATTTTGGTTCAACACACTAGCGATTTAACTTCTGGAAATAGAGACGATAAGTTGTCACACAAGGCTTGGTAAAATCGCCTTTTCAGCTGAATAAATTTTTCTTCTTCGTGTGTTGATTTCTTAAGCCGGGTTCCTTTAAAACATCCGGAAGTAGAAGATTCAATTTTTAACTTGCTGAAACTCTTGTCATCAAGATCTTTTAAAGCCAAAAATTTTTGCTTAGCATTGTCGATAGAATTATCTACTGTAAATATGGAAGCCTTTTCCGACTGCAAAAATAAGTAAAGCCCTTTTAAAACTCGCAAAGCATCTTTCAGCATTGAAATCTCAGCAACGAATATCCACCTTTCCATTCTTGATGCTATTCGTTTACAAGTGCTTTGCACTTTCACCGATCTTCGTTTATCGTTCTGACACTTAAGAATATGGCTGTGTAACTCCAGATAGTCGTGCCACAACACTTCAATGCCGATGAAAGAGAGAACACCCATCGACTATAAAAAAATTTCCCATCTTTCAGGAGAACAGTTTCTACACTTTTAGCAACTGCTGACAGTTCTGTATTATTCTTTGGTGACATACTATAGAAAGCATACAGAGAATCCAAAAACAACTTAAACTGACTAACAGCATTTTTGTCACCGACACTTTTTTCACCGCTAGTTCCATTCTGTGCGCCATGCTGTGTAAAACTTGAAGCTTTGGGACCTCTTCTTCAATAATGTGGCTACTTCTTTATATACCCCCATCATATTACTTGCTCCATCGCTGCAAAATCCAATAAATTGGTTTGCAATACTCGATTCTGTCAGTTCGATTTCTGATAGAAATTTGAGGATTTTTCAGTTATGTATTCGGATGTAGTATTTTCCAGCTGTACTAGCCCTACAAAATATGTGCATGGTTCTCCCTCAAATAAAAACCGTATACAAATAATCATTTCTTCTGTGATTGCCACAGATGTGCTCTCATCGATCAGGATGGAAAATAGACACTGACTTTTTTTAATGTATTGCAAAAGTTCACTTCCCATTTCCATGCAAACGTGGTTTAGTATATTTTTGCATGCATGATCAGAATAACAAAACATTTCCAATATCCATATCATTGATACACTGCAGCGAAACTAACCTCTTATGCTCGACAAAACTTAGAGCCGACTGGCACATTTATATACGGTGCGAAGAATTTATTCGATTATTTCAATTTCTTGCTTGTTTTTGGCTTCGAAATTTGAATTTTCCAGGCTTTGTTCTATTTCCTGGTTTTCACGCTGTTTAAGAATTTCAATCCTTATGTTTGTCAATTTTTTTTAAAAGCGTTTTTGCATCTTTTGCGCTTTTTCTAACTCCGTCCACAAATGCACTTTTCCTTTTGAAAGGCTACGCCTTCTGCTTAAATAATCCAAGACCTTTCGCATTACTACAAACATTGCAATAAACATATCCTTTTTCGTTACACGATAGCCATGGCCGCGATTTCTGCCAAATTTGAAACCGTTTTTATTACGGCACTGAAAACGAAATTAATCGTGTATATCCTCGTTTGGCTATGTATTTGCATTGTAGCCGGCAGAGTTGTTTTCGGTGGTACCAGTGCAAACATTTCTTTGCTCATTTGGAATTTCTGAAGCTGTTGTCGCCTGCACATCTAAAATCTCCTATTTTTTCACTACTGTTTTGTTTGCGAAAAAATCAGTAATTTTGTGCGTTTTCTTCTTTTGATGGCTGATCCATCTTACTAAAGTTTCGTTTTAAATTCTATTCACAAAATTCACAAATCATATACGATATACTCAGAATCAATCACACTGCTATCTCACCGACTAAGGTTTTATTTACTATGGGGTTGGATATAATACCGATGGGGGGAAGGGGAGGCATCCCACCCCCACCCCAACCCGCTGCCGACCACCAAACAAATCGAGCAATGAATAAATGTATATCACCCAGTTTCTGATTTCTGACTGCCGAGTCGAAAACTGAGTGGAATACAATCAAGGAAAACCATCGCATAACCAAAACAACACTCACACTAAACACCACAATACGACATACCATCATTGCACTTAGGACGTTTACACACGACGCTCTACCCAATTGCTCGCGATAAATGGTCGTAATATGGTAATTATTTTTCACACAGCTAGAGTAACTATTCGATGCTACCTGATCTCAGTATGTTGTAAACTGCCATGAACAGCAGGCGTAGAATTTTACTGTTGGCGCTGCTTTGTAGAAGAAGAAGGGCTAGAAAGCAGAGAGCAGTTCAACGTAATAATCGGCGTTTCTGGATTCATCCCATTGGGGTGCCTTTTAATACTTTTTGAAAAAGAATACCAACATGAAGAATAATTTCTCTGATATTTTCGAATGAACACCAGTACTTTTAGTTTGTTGAAAGTTTGTCTGAAAGTATACGAAAAGCAAACATAACAATGCGATTAAGCATTCCTCTTAAAGAAATGCTGACAGTTACTTTGAGGTAAATTAAAATAAAATATATGTATTTCTTGCCTATTGTATCGCCACTTTTCTTTGTTAAGCAAGTTGAAAAAGTGTTTCGAATATGTTTACCATTCTCATTAATGGGTTTGCAGCAAGTAATAAAAGTCATGTCCAAAAACCTGATTTAGCTTTGAAGTAGACCAGTTGAGAATAGGAAAAGTATTGTTGCGATCCACTATTAGGCAACCCGTCAAACATACAAACGCCCGGGGCACAGCGTATTCTTCAGCATTCGAGAATCCTTCTACAAAGTTCTAGATAATGAGTCATATCTTAATGCAGGGTATATATAAGGCCGCTTATGAATGTAAGAGTTAGTCTATTCTTGAATGTCTAATATAAATTATATCGTTGTAAAGTAAACGTAGTTGAGTTTTTAGAATATATACATAAATGATATGCTGTGTCTAATGTGCATGCAGCTTGCAGTATACATAAATAAATAGAAGTGTATAAACAAATAGTTGTGTTAGTGTGGTTATTGGACCTAGGGTAAAGAAGTTAGTTTAAGAAGATATTAGTGCTTGTAAATTCATTAGTGTAATAGTGCTTCATTGTTAAGTGGACTGAAAACATCTATAAATAAGGCATATATTGTTAGTTAGACTTGTGAACAGTGAGTAATAAAGACCATTATTATTACTTGTTTTAAATTAAAGAAACGCGGTAGTAGTAGCCTGTTACACTGGTGTCAGGCATTTGTGGGGTATATAGTGATTAATTTAAAACACAAGTCTAAAGACATTTAAGTAGTTTATATATGCCAGTTACAAGGAGTCAAAATAAGATGGAGGCAGAAAGTTTAATCAATTTCCTTAAGGATTTTAAATCCGAAATGCAAGTGACACTTAGTGAAAATGCTGAGAAGATGGAGGAGAGGTCGGCTAAACTGGAAGTGACACTAAATGAAAAGTTTACTGAAAATTCTGCAAAAATAGATGAAAAGTTTACTGAAAACGCTGAGAAAATGGAAAGGTTAAGTGAAAATGCTGCCAAAATGGAAGAAAAGTTGAATGAAAGTACAGCCACGTTAGAACAAAGATTAATAGCAAGCTCCATTGCAATGAAAGAAGATGTCACTGAACAGGTAAAACAGTTGAGCAAAAGTTGGACAGTAAATTGGTAAAATGGAAGAAGATATGATGAGGCTGCAAGAACAAGTGATTTCACTAACAACACAGCCACTTGAAATACCAAGCCAAGTTGTTAATCAGAACATTCCAGAAATAAGAACCATGGAAAGAAGCGAGTCAATTCCGTCTAAATTTAAAGTAAAACCACCTACATTTGATGGTAAAACACCTTGGCCCACATATTTAAAACAATTTGAAGCTGCTGCAATAGCCAACGGTTGGTGCAACAAAGAGAAGGCTATCTCCTTAATAGTGGCCCTACGGGGGGAGGCTCTTAACATCTTACAAACGATTCCCGATCACCAGCAGAATGATTACGGCCTCTTAACATCAAAGCTTGAGATGAGATATGGAGATGCTCACCTTCAACAGGTTTACCACGCACAAGTTAAGAACCGCTCGCAAAAGACAAGTGAAAGCCTGCAAGAATTCGAAGCTGACATCGCCAGATTAGTTAGATTGGCATATCCAACGGCACCAGATAGCTTCCTCGAACAACTTGCTGTACAAACATTTGTGGATGGCGTTAAAGATGGCGAAATACAGCAAGCGCTAAGATTAGCACGGCCAAAAATGTTAGATGACGCACTGGCTCATGCGCTTGAATTTGAAGCAGCTAAACAGGCATCACACAGAATGAGTCACAAAGTTCGGTCTGCCTTAGAGGAACCTGATCAAGCGCAGAACAGCATAGATGAAATAATCAACCGTGTGGAAAAGCTTGAAAGACAACGACCGCGGAGATGGGGTCTGCGATGCTGGAACTGCGGCGAAGTTGGTCATATACAGAGACGCTGCACTCAACCAAAAAAACAACCGGTTGAGCAGCAGGAAAACTAAAGCAAGTCGACGTAAGGGGGCGAACGTCGACAGCACAACGTAGTGCCCCGGAGATTATCATCCGTGCTGCATCGTCGATGGGGAGTCTGGACAGCATTTATATCGATGGAAGAATTAATGGTAGGAGTGTCCGATTACTCGTGGATACACGAGCGACAAAAACTATTGTGAGACCAGATTTGGTTGGTCGTGGAAAAGTGCTACCTGTATCGGTGTGTCTTCGAACGGCAAGTGGTGAGAAAATTTGTACTCACGGAGAGACTGCCGTTATGTTGACAATTGGGGACAAATTAATTAATCATCGAGTGTTGGTAGCTGAAATTACAGAAGAATGGATCTCATGAGAGAATATGGGTTTCATGTAAACATGAAAGAAAATGTGCTTCGGATAGATGATGATGAGATTCCATTTCAAGGCAGGAGTAACCAGACGATGCAAGTTCGAATGATTTGCGATATGAAAATACCCAAGAAGGCGGAAATGATAGTAATGGGACGCCCGGATGGTACGCTCCGGGAAGGACAAGTATGCATGATGGAAGCAACTGAATCGGGAATGGGTCGGGAGGGACTCCTGATTGGAAGAACGCTGGTAAAGTCTCGAAATATGGTACCAGTAAGGGTGCTGAACATTAATCCCCATACAGTGACCCTGAAGAAAGGCATGATTGTGGGAAGTTGCATTCCAGTATGTCATATTAAACGTTGTGTGGACGACACGAAAAATAAACCAACCAACGGTTGCTCACAGAAATTGCTGGATATGTTGATACCCACGTGTCAAGGATTAAATGGCGACCAACTGGGCAAGGTAAAAGAACTGGTCGGACGATATCGAGGTGTGTTTGCACTGGATGATAGTGAGAAAGGAAGGACGAATGTTGTGCAACACAAGATCAATACTGGAGATGCGCAACCGATAAGACAACACCCCAAGCGGCTTCCTTTGGCAAAACGTAAGGAAGCTGAGCAAATTATCACCGATATGGAAGAACAGGGAGTGATTGAACCCTCGAATAGTCCATGGGCATCCCCGGTAGTGCTTGTCAAGAAAAAGGACGGGTCGACAAGGTTTTGTGTAGACTACCGGCGGCTTAATGATGTGACAAAGAAAGACAGCTATCCTTTGCCCAGAATTGATGACACCTTAGATACTCTATCCGGATCTAAATGGTTTTCGACCTTGGACTTGAAAAGCGAATACTGGCAGGTAGGCTTGGAGCCAAACGATAAAGAAAAGACTGCCTTTACAATTGGAACTGGATTATGGCAGTTCAAGGTCATGCCATTTGGATTATGCAATGCTCCTGCTACTTTTGAACGATTGATGGAGTCGGTTCTGCGTGGACTGTCCTGGAAGACATGTCTGGTGTACCTGGACGACGTGATAGTGTTAGGTCGGTCTTTCGAAGAACATCTTAAGAACCTAGAGGAGATATTCCAGACATTACGGGGGGCAAACCTTACATTAAGCCCCAAGAAGTGTCACCTGTTTGGAAAAGAGGTGAAATACCTAGGACATGTCGTTTCGGAGACCGGAATAAGAGCTGACCCTGAAAAAATAAAAACGGTACAGGAGTGGCCTACACCAGCAGATATACACCAACTACGCAGTTTTCTAGGATTATGCACATATTACCGACGTTTTATACTTGGGTTTGCGAACATTGCCAAACCGTTAACAAAATTAACCGAAGATGGACAAGAATATGATTGGAATGACGACTGCCACAGAGCATTTGAACAACTGAAACGGCTACTAGTTACAGCACCAATTTTGAGTTATCCACGGATGGAGGGGAAATTTGTATTGGATACCGATGCCAGTAACACAGCTATAGGAGGCGTTCTTTCTCAAGTGCAGGACGGACAAGAAAAAGTTATTGGGTATTTCAGCAAGGTCTTGTCGCGGCCAGAAAGGAACTATTGTGTGACAAGAAGGGAGCTGTTGGCCGTTGTCAAATCCGTAGAGCACTTTTATAAGTACTTATACGGCCGTAAATTCCTGTTGAGAACAGACCATGCTGCACTGAAATGGTTACTACAGTTTCGAAATCCTGAAGGGCAAGTGGCAAGGTGGATAGAGCGGCTGCAGGAATATGACTTTGATACAGAACATCGTGTAGGAACTAGCCATCGAAATGCAGACGCTCTATCAAGGAGACCTTGCCCGATGGACTGCAATCATTGCTTCAAGATGGAAGAGAAAATAAGTGTCATCCATAGAATGACGGTAACCGATGATACTTGGCAACTCGAAAGAATACGAGAAGACCAGGAGAATGACGCCGAATTGGGACGTATTATTGAGTGGAAAAATAGAGGACAACGACCAGCTTGGGAAGAAATTAGTATTTCAAGTAGGAGCCTGAAGGCATACTGGGCACAGTGGGACTCCTTGATGATGGAAAATAGAATCTTGAAACGACGCCTGGAATTTGAAGGTGGCACTGAGAGACTTCAAGTGATAGTGCCGAGAAGCAGAGTGCCGGAAGTGTTGCAGCACTTGCACGATGGTATTTCCGGAGGGCACTTTGGCGTGAAAAGAACTCTCGAAAGAGTGAGAGAAAGATTTTATTGGGTGAACTGCAAAGAAGATGTGAAGGAGTGGTGCCGGAAATGTGAATTGTGTGCCTCTGCAAATGGCCCGGTCACAAAACGGAAAGCCCCAATGAGACAGTATAACGTGGGGAATCCTTTTGAGAGGGTAGCCATTGATATAGCTGGTCCGTTTCCTGAATCAGAGAAAGGAAATAAATACATCTTGGTTGCGATGGATTATTTTACCAAATGGCCGGAGGCATATGCTATATCTAACCAAGAAGCCGAGACGGTGGCAGATGTACTAGTCAGGAGTTGTTTTGTCGTTTTGGAGTTCCGTTGGAATTACACTCCGATCAAGGTCGAAACTTCGAATCGGCGTTGTTTCAAAACGTCTGCAAGCACCTTGGAATCAGGAAGACTAGAACCACGCCACTTCATCCCCAATCGGATGGAATGGTTGAAAGAATGAACAGGACGTTAGGAAGTACCTGACCAAAGTTGTCTCTGAACATCAACGAGACTGGAACCAATATTTACATTTGTTCCTACTGGCGTACCGATCTTCGGCACATGACAGCACAGGATACTCGCCCGCTTGCGTAATGCTAGGACGTGAATTGCGGCTACCATGTGATCTTCAGTTTGGTTTTAAACCTGGAGAAGAGATCGCAGGTGAAGATTACGTTAGTAAGCTTCGTGAAAGATCAAATAGTATTCACGAAAACGTCCGAAAGAATATACAGGCAGCAAGCGATCGAATGAAATCACAATATGACACGAGAGCACAAGAAGGTGGTTATCAACCTGGAGATTTAGTGGTTGTACAATCCACAAAGAAAACGTGGATTGTCGCCAAAACTACAAAGACAATGGGAAGGGCCGTACGAAGTGTTAAAAGGATTAATGATGTAGTGTACCGGATCAGAAGATCCCCGTGGTAAACCGAAAGTGGTACACTTTGACCGTTTAACATCCTACGCTGGCAACAACCAGGAAGACTCGAATAATGATGATGGTGTTCGACAAGTTATTAATCATGAGCCAAATGTAGATTTTGAGAGCTTTATGGCAGCGTATGGTGGTTCCGCTAAGGCGAGATTTGGCGTTGTTGTTGAAAACAGCAAGATCTGTTTAGAGCACCAGAAAAGTATTCCTTGCACATTGCGTAGCTCAAGATTTGGCAATGTCAAGGGAATAGCTGTTGTTTTCAAGAAAAGTTTGGACGTGTAGATGAATTAGTACAACAGCAGCCAACTGTAGGAAAAGCTTTAGTTCTTCAAGATAACAATCGTTATGTTTACTATCTGGTCACCAAAATTCTTCATGGCAAAGACCTAGTTATGGACATCTATGGGAGGCTTTGCTAAATCTTAAGGCGCAGATGATGGAAAATGGAGTAACGAGACTAGCGGTGCCCAAGCTTGGCTGTGGACTGGATCGCTTGGATTGGAGGATAGTCCGAAATATGCTAGAAGTAGTTTTCCAGGGAACCAACGTCCAAGTTCTTGTTTGTTGTTATCAACCGGTTGCCTACCAAGACCATGAAAAGAGTGTTGACTGTTACTTCCAACGACGCGGTGGATGCACCAGAGGAGATAGCTGCCGATACCGTCACCAGTCATCGAATTGGCGTCAAGATGGATTTACAGTTACGAGACGTAACGGTTTTAAAGAGGGGGCAGTGTTGCGATCCACTATTAGGCAACCCGTCAAACATACAAACGCCGGGGCACAGCGTATTCTTCAGCATTCGAGAATCCTTCTACATAGTTCTAGATAATGAGTCATATCTTAATGCAGGGTATATATAAGGCCGCTTATGAATGTAAGAGTTAGTCTATTCTTGAATGTCTAATATAAATTATATCGTTGTAAAGTAAACGTAGTTGAGTTTTTAGAATATATACATAAATGATATGCTGTGTCTAATGTGCATGCAGCTTGCAGTATACATAAATAAATAGAAGTGTATAAACAAATAGTTGTGTTAGTGTGGTTATTGGACCTAGGGTAAAGAAGTTAGTTTAAGAAGATATTAGTGCTTGTAAATTCATTAGTGTAATAGTGCTTCATTGTTAAGTGGACTGAAAACATCTATAAATAAGGCATATATTGTTAATTAGACTTGTGAACAGTGAGTAATAAAGACCATTATTATTACTTGTTTTAAATTAAAGAAACGCGGTAGTAGTAGCCTGTTACAGTATGTTGTAAAACTATTAGAAAGTTGAATCCATTCTTGAACGATAATGATATAATCCGTGTGGGAGGTCGCCTTAGGAATGCTTCATTAATTTTAATACAAGGCACCCGATCTTGTTGCGTCGAAAAGGCAACCTAACACGTTTAATTATTGGTCATTTTCATAGAATTTATTTGCATTCAGGATATCACACTTTGCTGTCCCTACTTAGGCGACAATTTTGAATATTATCCCCGCAAGGGGCTCTCCGTACAGTATTATCAATTTGCTACACATGTTTTCGTGCTTGCACTACTCCTTTCACTTTTCCGATTATGACTGATTTGCCAGGAAGCAGGGTTTCTGAAGTAAAGGGTATTGATTTTGTGGACCCTTTTCTATTAGCGCCAGTAGAATTAGAGGGGCAAAACTATTGAAGGCCTATCTCTGCTTATTTGTTTGCTTTTCAACAAAAGCTATTCATCTGGAGTGCGCTTTTTAGCAGCTCTGCGTCGTTTTATAGCCCCCAGAGGGTTGTGCACCCAAATATTTAGTGATTGTGGCACTAATTTTGTGGCAGCTCATAAAGCAATTTTGCAGTATTTTCGTTTAGCGGTTGAAGCGGAACATTTGGTCTGGCACTTCAACCCGTCGGCAGTCCCCACATGGGTGACAGGCATTAAATCAGTTAAACGTCATGTAATAAAGGTTATTGGAGACAACATACTAACCTTTGAAGAGGTGTGTACTCTTTTTTCGCGGATCGAAGCTGTGCTCAATTCGCGACCCTTGTGTCCTAATAGTACTGATCTTAAAGATTTGACGGCTATTACTTCAAATCATTTTTTAACAATCGAACCTTTAGGAACTTAACTATTTTGGCGAAACGAATATTTGAACACTCTGCAACAGCGTTCAAAATTTCTTCTTGAGGGCAATCCTGTCAAACACGGCATGCTCGTTTTGATATGCAATGAACTCTTACCTCCTTTGCAATGGAAGTTGGGGCGGGTTGTCTCTTTCCATCCCGGGTCTGGCGGGAAAACTCGGGTAGTTACTTTCAAAACCTCTTCAGGTTATTTAAAAAGGCCCTCTTCCTAATCAATGATTAACTATGTAATCTTGATTTAGTATTTATTTTTTAGTTTATGCATTTTTCCTTGGTTGACGTTTTGATTAAGATGGATTTATCTTACGCGTCTTTATTTGCGTAAAATTGGGTATTTTACGGTGGGCGGAATGTTTGGTTAGCTTGCGTATAAATCCGGTATATTGGTTGGATCGGTAATGGTAAATTGGTTCGCGAATAGTTCTGGTATATTGATGAGAGTTTACTCCCTCTCTTTTTGTTATTTTGAACGAACGGAGTTACTTTTCCTACTTGGTGGAAGCAACATATAAAAAAATATTATTTTACGGGTTAAATGTGTGAACCGTCCTTTTTTTGTATGTATAGAACCTATGTAGTGGTATCTGTGTAATTTGGTCAGTGTTTATATTTTGGTTTATGGCTGTAAATTAAAAAACAGGCAATTCACGTTTATCGTGTACATGTGATCACAAAAACGAGCGCTTGTATATACAGTCTACTGTAGTGACAAGGTGAGTGTTTGTTTGCTTTATTATATAGAAACCAATTGTTTGCATTGTCTCCAACTTCATTTAATTTAGTTATTGATAATCTTATATAATTACAGTCCTACTAATTTTCTATATCGTGAAAAGTGAATGAAACAACTCGTAGTTGCAATGGTATTGCTAAAAGTTCTCTCAATAATTTATTTTCAGCTAATCGCTAACAGTACAGGTATTATCTTCTTAGAACTACTATGCTATCTTCTATATTACGTACCAGTAAAGCACTATATTTAAATATCCAAGCACTAAGTATTAATTTATATAACACTACAGTAATTCATATCACATACAATAATTTATGTCAACAGTCATTTATTTCGCATCTTTCATAGCTTTAAAGTAGAACATATTGTAATCAAAGCTTTAATTAGAACTAAACTTCCAATATTCACGACTCCAATTTTTATACATTTCAATCGATCGAGAACATACAAGAAATTATGCAAATATTATTCTTGAGATTTCCTATTGTAATTGAAATAACTCTTAAGTACGAAACCCTTGTATCTGTCAATCAAGTCTATTTGAGATGTCACGCCACTAGCTGCCCACCAATTATCTTTTGTGTACAAAAGCTTTGTTTGAATTTTAATGTAATTATTCGTGTAGTAGCAGACGAATTAGCGCTAGAGTATCTCTGTTATTCTGCTTCGTTTGGTCTCTTTTGTATTTTTGCATTTCTTCTGCTAAATTCAGAATATTCTTTGCTACCCATGTTTTTTTATTCTCTTTTTGTTTATACCCTGAAATATTTCTGGCCGCTATGTCTGACATCTCTTTGAAAGGATTATAATCATATTTCATTTTAATAGTTTCTGTAATCAGTAAATTCAACCAATAGTGTTATGAATTTCCTTAAGAAATGTAATTATAAACTTTTCAAAGAGACGTCAAACATGGCGAGCAGAAATACTCTAGGGTATAAACAAAAGAAAACAAGAAACCATAAGTAAGTAAAGGATATTCTGAACTTCATAGAAAAAGGCGAAAACACAAGAACATGCCAGATGAAGCAAGAAAACAGAGATACAGTAGCGCCGACTGGTCTGCCTTCGACCAGAATAATTACATTAGAACGTTAACAAAGGAGCTGTACACAATTGGTGCACACAGTGGCGCGACATATTCAATTACAGTTGATTGACAGGTACCAAAAAACCTCTCCTGCTTACTTATTCTTATGGTTAAATATTTTATATAACAGACGTTTGATTAAATTTTTTTAATTTTGTGTGCTTCTCATCTACATTTTATATTGATTTTTGACATATTTTCTTATCTTTTCTTGAAAGTGCTTTCTGATCAAGGTCAGGAGATACCGATCCTCTAATGTTTTACGGGTTTGGCTCTTCCAAAATCTACACTGGAGCGTGGCCGCAGAGCTACACCGCAGAAATAGACTCAAAGTATGTGTTCTGTTCTTTTAAACATAGCGAGGAAGACGCTTCACGTCTTCCACCTTCCGTGACACCGACCGCATTGAAATTTCAGAAGCAGACTGGTTCCCAGAACGACGATTTTATGTTGTACATAAGCGTGTTGAGAGTTTTGAGGTAAATATAAAGACATTTAATGGCGTTCTCCTTAGCTACAGCCAACAATCACTTATCAGGTATTTATAAGATCATCTGAAACTATACCCGAGAAAATTTATAAGCTGAATCTTTTGAATTCATTGCATGATCTGATAAAAAACGTACCTACAGTACGTCTATGTGGTTAGCTTAAGAATTTAATTAAGTAAATTTGTGATACGTTTGATTTTTAATATTACTTAGGAATGTTTATTATGTATTTGTGTGAACACGTGTGTGTGTAATACTGTTGAAATCACAATCGTGTAGAATAGTGTATTGACAAGTTTATACTTGTTTTTTCTCAATTAATGTGAAGGTATAGCTACAGTTTTGTTGTATTTTGCAACTACCTAAAGGTGTGATTGAAACTGCAGATTATTTAACGTTTCATTTTAGAAACCTTCTTTTCAACTAGCAGTTTCAAATAGATTTTTTAAGGTGTTTATATGGTTCAGATTTGTTTTATATTTATGCAATGGTGTACGTAACGATTTGTTAGGCAAATTTTGAACCAAAATCACTCAGCTGATCTCCGGTTTCTCTTGTTATTCCTTTTGAGACTTTCCCCTAGATACCTTGCAAGATTAGGTGACGTCCAAGATACTTCCCGATTAAGACATATCTTCTGCCCGATAGTATTCTGGAACCCTCTTCAAACACTTACACCACCCATCCCACTGAGTTATTTGGCAACCATTTTTGTTAGTACAGTCAAGGTTTTCGGTATTTTACCGAAGCAGAATGTTTAGTGGAATACTTCACCGATTTTTTGAGGATAACTGGCTAGTTTTTCTCGGGCCAAAAATGTACGTATCATATTGGGTTTAATGTTATTCCATTCTGCGTCTACTTTCTTATTATCACAAATTTTCTTCATGTCTTTCAATAATTTGTTTGACTTTTTCCTCAGATGTTTTGTGGATATATTTATCTTTTAGTTTCTGAAAGTCATAGTGCCCTTTTCCGCTAATTTTTATAACTTCAGTTTGCAGAATTTTCAATTAACCATGCGATCTTTGGACTTACAAAATAAACAATGTTAGTCTGAGGTATGATATTTTCCAAATGAATTTTTTTTAGTTCTGTTTGAAATTGCAACAGTATACATTGTAAATACTCCCTGTATGTTTGTTGTGGTTTGTTTAGCATTCTTCTTAATCTTCTTTGGGAATGAAACCACTCATAGTTTTTAAAATCTATTTTATTTACGTTTCGATCCATGACCTAGGATCGTTGTCAAAATAATAAAAATTTCAAGTTTGACTTGGCGACTAGTGCGTATGACATTAGATTAGTAATGTGTTCTTTCTTGTAGGTTATTCTTAGTAATCTGATTTGTTCTAGCAGGGTTGAATGTAGTCTTTCGATTAATCCGTTGGATTCAGGGTGATTTTCAGTTATAAAATAAATTTTTATTTTGTGGAGTTCCAAAGTGTTTTGTATCGTTTCATTTTTAAATCCGCTGCCGTTATCTAACGTTATTGTTTCGGTCGTTCCATAAAATGTAAAGTACTGTAAAATCCTTGGGTTAGGTTAATACTATTTTTAGATGTGATTGGTATTGCTTGACCTATTTTTGTGAATGCGTCTACAATTGTCAAATATTTTGTGCTTCTACTACTAGAGCATCGGCATGTAATTTCTGAAAAGGTTTGTCAGGTGTTTTAGTTAACATTAAGGGTATATTTGGTGGTTTCCTGTCGTATTTCGCTTTATTGCATAGTTCACATTGATTAATAAAGTCTGTAGTTAATTCTTTCATGTCTTTGAAATAATATCGTCTCATGATTTGCTTTAGGGTTTCATTAATTGCACGATGGTTGATTTTTCCTTCGTGTTGGTTTCGGATTACATCATTTATTTCGTCGGGGTCGTCTAATTTTATTTTATTTGAATTTGATATATTTTTTTGTTATCTACTTTCGTATATTTTACAGGGTTGGGGTTGGTTAAAACTTCGGTAATTATAAACTGATTGACTCTTCATTTTGTGTTGAGTGTATGGTGTCCATCTCGTCTGGATCTTCTCTGATTTCCGTTTCGTCTACGTTTCCTATAACTGATTCAGTTTCCAGTGTGTTAAGCTGTATTCTACTTAAAAAGTTCGCGTTATTAATATAAATTCCCTTTTTGTATATGATCCCATAGTCATATTATTCTAATCTGATTCTCCATCGTTGTAATTTTTAATTAGATTCCTTAAGTTTGCATAGCCGTACCAATGGTCTATGATCAGTGTATATATAAAATTTTCGTCCGTATAGGTATGATCTAAAATACTTTGTTGCCCAAATTGTGACTAACAATTCTTTCTCTATGGTGCTGTATTTCTGTTCGGTTTTGTTTAAGGTTCTGGATTCGTAGCTGATGGGTTTATCGTTGCTTACTGTTCCTTGGCTTAATACTGCGCCTAATGCTACATTTGATGCGTCTGTCGTTAATATGAATGGTTTCAAAAAATCGGGGTATTCTAATACGGGGTGATTTGTTAATATACCTTTAATTTAATTTAATTTTTTCTACGGCTTTAATAAATTCTGGAGTATGTTAAATTTTATTTCCTTTGTTTAAACAATGTGTCAGGGGCTTGGTTAGTTGAGCATAACCTTTAATAAATTTGCGGTAGTAACCACTAGTCCTAAAAATTCTTTTATTTCTTTGTTCGTTTTTGGTATGGGGTAATTTAAAACTGCATTTGGTTTGTCGGGGTTCGGCATAACTCCTTGGGGTGTTATTATATGTCCTAAAAATGCTACTTCTTTCTGTAAAAATTCGCTCTTGTCTAATTGTACTATAAATTGTGCTTTTCTAAATCTTTCGAACACTTCTCTTAATCTTTCTATATGTTCTACTAATGATGTTGAATAAACTATGATATCGTCTAGGTACATAAGATATTTTTCGTTGTGTATCACACGTAGCATATTGTCCATAACTCAAACGTTGCGGGTGCGTTCTTTAATCCAAATGGCATTCTTTTATACTCGTAATGTCTTCTAGGTGTGCTAAAAGCTGTTTTAGGTGTATCCTTTTTATCCATTTCTACTTGATGGTATCCTGAGGCTAGATCTAATGTTGAAAAATATTGGCACTTGCCTAATTTATCTAATATTTCGGTTATATTTGGTAGTGGGTATTTGTCCTCTAATTTCTAAGTAATCACGGTACCTGATCGTCTGTGACCTGACATTTGCAGTGTCACTATCGTCTGCGATACAATGTAGCGCATCCGTTCTCATGAACGTTAATAAACTTTATAAATTGTGCTTGTATTTACTTTGTTGCACTTCACTTAACATTTTTCTTACACTTTCTAATAATTTCCTAATTGTTCTTTTGTAATATATACATCAATTGGGGGATACATAACTCGCTCAAGCCTTTATTATTATAACATCAACAACATTCAAAAGAAAACTACGTTTGTTAATAATATCTAATATTTTGACACATTGTGAAACAACTTTATTGTTTTCTTTTTTGGCATGGCCAACTTAATGTATCAATTGTTAATGAATTCGCATTTCATAAGCATGGTAACTTGATATCAACGAATAAATACAAAAATGATGTTTTAACTGATTTGTTGAAGTTTTAAAACCAATATGTAATACATGAGTGAAATCGTATTATTGTACTCTAATTAATAGCGTTTAAATCCATAAGAAAATCAAAAGTAAACATTGGAAAATAAGAGTTGGGGTCGGTCTACAAAATTTCTGATAACTTCATTAGAAAGCCCGCGATCAGTAAAGCAAACGTATTAAGTTTCATGATTTTTTGAATTAAATAAAAAAGTTATAGAAGAAAGAAGAAAATTGCAAATTTCAGCGTTTTTGCGATAACTCAAAAACGGCATGAGTTACCTTTAGTTTCTTTTCAGATTCTTGAAAGGCATGAAAAACACAACTTTTCTCTAATTTAACTTATGTATCTCTTATCGTTTCGGATATCTCCATGGTATGCGGTGTAAAAGTGACCACTCTGTATACTTAATGCACCTCTATTTGTGTACGAGGGTGATTTGAAAAGTTCGCGAAACGAAGGGGAAAATTAAAAAATTTGTTTTTAAAGTATAGTTTATTTTTCAACATAATCTCCGTCAAGTTGAATACACTTCATCCAGCGATGTTCCAAACCCATTATGCCATCACGAAAGTGCGATTCTTCAGGGCCTCCATAATAGTCGTCGACAGCTGCTTTTACTTTTTCGTCCGTGGAAATTTGTGTTCCCCCAAGGAAAACTTTTAGTCGTGGAAATAGGCGGAAGTCAGAAAGAGCCAAATCAGGCGAATAAGGTGGATGTTGCAACAGATCGTACTTCAGATCATTCAATTTTTGCATTGCTACTGCACTTGTGTGTGGACGTGCATTATCCTGATGGAAAATGATCTTCTTCTTACGCAATGCAGGTCTTTTTTCACGAATATTTTTATCCTAGAAGTTTAGCGTAATATTCACCGTTTACTGTTTGGCCTTTGAGAAGATAGTCAATTTAGTAGGACATCCTTAGCATACCAAAAGCTGTTGCCATAACTTTTCCAGCCGACTTCACGGACATTGCTTTCTTTGGGTGTGGAGAACCCCTATGTCTCTATTGTTTAGATTGTTGCTTGGTTTCAGGGGTATAATAGTGAACCCAAGCTTCATCTGTCGTAACAAATGGTCGGACGAAATCGGTTTTATTGGAGTTAAGGCGGTCTAAACTCTGTTGGCAAATTCTCTTCCTCTGAAGATCTTGATCAATTGTCAATATGCGCGGCACTCATCTTGCCGAAAGCTTTTTCATGCCTAATTCCGCTATTAAGATATGAAATGCTCTTTCATCTGAGATATCTGCATCCTTAGCAATTTCGGAGACCTTTAATCGACGATCCTGCGTAACCATATCATTAACTTTTTGGACGATTTCAGTCGTGGTGGCAGTTTTTGGTCGTCCGCTACGCGGGTAATCTTCTAGGCTCTCACGACCACGTTTAGATTCCGTCACCAACTTGTGCACAGTTGTAAATGATGGAGCGGAGTCTCCTACTGTATCATGCATATCTTTATGTATTTCTGTTGCTTTCCAACCCTTTTTTTACAAAATATTTTATAACAGAGCGCGTTTCAGTTTTATCCATTTTGTAAAACTTACAAAACTAACTTTACTTCATATAGCACCAAATTAATACTACTTGGACAGAATAATGTCAAATTTAACATCTGCGCACTAGATAGTTGGTTCCATCAATTGCATATATTTTATTCGAACTAATGCTGCCATCTGTGCTCCATTTCGCGAACGTTTCAAACCACCCTCGTTTTTCTAGTCGAAATATATAATGGCCACTTTTTCGTTAGTGATGCTCTTGAAAGTAACACAGAAAAACCTGCAGCATTGTAACACGCTACCGTAATTTATAGAAAACCGTTGAAGCGTGGTTGATGCAAACCATACATTATGCTGATGTGTATTTTTTAAGAAAGCCATTACTATTAACTGGCTGATAAAAAGAATTCTCATACAAAATTTGATTTTCTAAAGCTTAAAACCCCAAGTATTTACTTCGACGTGATTTACCACGTATTCCCCCGGTGTTTGTAATAAGTAAGGATATCACAACCTGCACCATTAATTTTTATATCAAGCTAAAGCCCAAGTTCATTGATATCAAATAGGTATCAGCACTTTCCTTTATTAAGCATTAGCAGTCTCCTGAATACGAAATGGGGCTGTTTTAGATGCCAAATGCGAATTTATTTAATCCCTTTCTAAAGAAAAATGTAGTACTTGAAGCTTAAAACTTCTCGGAAATTTATGATCAAGGCAGCTAAAAAAACCTTTACGATTCTGTTTTATTGCTGAGCGACAGCAAAGCCCATTAGGAAATTGCATTCCGATGATTAGGTCGAAAATCTCTACAGCAATTCATACTTCTGTATAATAAAGTACTTTTTCTTTATTACAGGTAAATGGAGAATGGAGTCTGCCGAGTTTTGTATGTGATATATACATTGCAATGGATGTTACGTGCTCAACGTCCTCGATATTTAATTTAGTAGCGATTTCAATAGATAGGTAAGTATCTTTTTCTTCTTCTTATTGCTTTTTAAATTCCAATACTTTAAATTGCTATTTACTAAAAGGACTGTAGCCAAAAAAAACCTCACTAAACTGCAACAGGTGCATTTTCTTGAATCAAGGGTTTCAAATAAACGTACTAACCAAGAAATTGAGGAGTAATTACAAATAATGTTCAGCTTCAACAATACAAATATTTGACTAGATTAGATTAGTAGGCCAAAACTTGTGTTTACGCGCAAGGGGTCTTATAATTTTATATATCGATTTACCTCAGGCGTATTCTATTGTTCTAAGTGTTGTTTCTGCTCTTCAACGAAGTGGACTGTAACGCGATTTATTGGACGTCTTACGTTTGCACTATCACTGTGTTGTTTAGGGGTTTATCAATAAAATCACATTCGGAGACAATGACTTCACTCACTTTACCAAACGAACAACCGTTTCTTTTCGATGTCCATGAGCAAGTGTCTATCACTATCCCTTTAGTCCAACTTAATTTCCATCGGCACAAAGGAGGTTTATGACAGGATATAACGGGACAAGGGATGACAGATTTAATATTTGATTTACAACTACGAATTTACAACGACTTAAAACTAACCACGAAAACGTGCGACAAAGAGACCAAACAACTTGGATCATTAAACTGACATAATAAATTAGTACCTGGTGTTCGCGGTTTTGTGATTTTATTTTTAAAGGGTGATTAACCATATTAAACGTAGATGATTTAATCTTTTTTAACAATTTGTCAATTAACAGTTTTAAACAATTAATGTTTTATTTTATTCACCAGTTGTTTGAAGTTGCCGCTCTGTTTATAAAGTAGTACTTGTTTTTGAATAGTTGTAATTTCTTAAGTAAATGCATTGAAGTAATAATCATTACGTACAGATTATACGTAGGGCTTTAATTTCAAACAAAAATTTATATGCAAACAAACACTATAACAGTACCTTTAGTACCAATGCAACAAAATATTAAAAACTCAATATCTAAGCACCGATATCTGTTCATACAAATTATTTATAGTTGCCACTTATACTGATGAAGTCTGAGCAGGCGCATAGAACCACAATGCAGTCGCTTATCTAACACCAGCTAGTGGCATCACTGCTAAACATCCAGTCAGTTTGCGCGTCCATCACTACCCCTCCCGAAGAAGTCGCACCAGGCGGTCGTGCCCGGACACTTCCACATAAGTCACACCAATTCACACGCTTCATATCACTAACAGGGGTTTTGGACATAATTTTGCTTGGAAACACATCATTTTCAAGAATGTGTTCTTATTAAATAATTTTATCAAAGATATATTCTATTATAGTAACTGGGCTATACTCCTAGCTGACTTTAACTCTCGTCTTAATATGAGCTCACAATAAAACTCTTTAAACCTGTGTGCAACATTATAGCACTGTAATAATAAAGGTCTCCTTTATTTTGAACAAAACAGCCTGGTTTTTCTTACATTAATTATAAACCTGTTTGCATTTACATATAAAGTTCAATAAAATTTTCAGTTCCTCAAAATTCATAGAAATAAGCACTAAACAGCAGAAAAGAGTTAAAACACTTCAAATAAACAGCACAACAATGTTTTATAAAAATTCGTTACCTGGTAACCATCATCCTGCAAGCAGCTGCAAACCTGCCCTCGAAGAAGTTGCCGTCTAGAATGACTCTAGGCTCTGGAACCGCTCTCCAAGTTGAATCACCATTCTTCTAGGCATGCTGCTATCCGAATCTTTCTTAATTTTCAATATATAGTGCATCCAGACCTCCAAGATCTCCCACTAGCATTCCATTTTAGATCAAGAAATCAGTACTTGACTTGTTCACCATTAAAATTCCATTTAAGAACGTTTTTATACGCTCCAACACCCAAAATAACAGTAGTTTGTACTTACATGCTTAATAAAAGCTTCGCTCTTAACTCTATATTTACTTTAAACTTTTCACTATGGCAATTCACACCAACTTGTGTAATTATAATTAACAATATTTGTTATAAAATCAGTATGTAAGATTGACTACTTTTAGTTAACCTCGAAGGTGAGCAAAGTAGTAAGAGAGCTTCACTCTACCTCTAAGGTGTTTATATAGAGCCAACCGTATTCCCCTGTTTTTCAGTTTCTCGCACGATCCTACAACGGATAAACAAACATTCCCGGTATTTTGCTAACCGTCGGCTTCCTTCTCGAAACTCTAAGAATAACGGCTACAAAATTCCACCTAATTTGAAACAAACATTAACGGTTTTCCACCCTCCATCGAGTTCAATGCACGAACACAGAAAATACCAAGAGAATCGCTCCTGACTATCCAACGGTGGATGCATTCGCCGAAAAACTAGCCTCAACAGATATTGATTCCTGCTAGATCACGCCCCCCAACTGAAACAAACCTAGCCTTTCTTTCCTCTTCTTGTATACAACCATTTTCCATCTCGTTTCGTTAAATAACCCCCCTAGGATAAGTGCCCTCTCTAACTTTTAAAACGTCCAACTATATATCTTAAATCTTTTCCTTAATTTCCTCTAACTAATAACTTCAGAACTACACTTGTTTCTCTGTTTGTAACGAAGTCTAACTGATATTCGACTTTAGCATCTCCCTCTTTGTATACTGTAACAAAGTCCGTCCTTATTTGCGATATCGATCCGTGTCTACTTTTAACATTTATTTACATTCGTAGAAATTAGTGATTTTTTTTCTTAAGCTTGTGTTTTTAATACTATCTTACGCTAACTGTATTGAAATGTTATCATATTATTAACAGATGCCCTTAAAATTATCGATCCTACGCTAAAGCAAATTCTAAAAGCTATTAAATCCTTGTACACTGCTTTATAATAATTAAAGCGGCGTTTTTATCTGTACACAAACTAAATGCTCTTGTTGATAGATGGTAAATCTTTATCGTCCTACTCTATAAATATTATGATATTTCTTTACAAATAAATGCAAAGCTGAAACTGACATCAAATTAACTCAAAGTACCTATCTTAAATTGAATAATCGTTACCTTACATATCTAAAACACCTAATTAAACTTTCATAGATGGTATCTACACACGCAAGCTGTGACCTATGACCTATATATCAATTTTTAACCTACAAATTACACGATATTATTCCCCTATTTGGAATGAAGAGAACAACTAAAATTTTATTTCTTTTCTTTATTCAAAATATCTCAATTAATTTGTATGTACACTATTTTATACGGAACCCTATTTGATCAATTATAATATACACTCATTACAATTATTCTCTATCTCTATATCCCTTATTATTAATGCCTATCACTATTATTCTATCTACACGGTTTCAACTTGAACCTAACCCTCTTTTTAATCTTTATCACTACTCGTCTAACCTGCCTTTCCACCTTCATTTTGATTTTTTCTCCCATCACTCTCACAATATATTTAATTATTCCTTGATATACAAAATTCTCCCTGCATTTCTCCATAATTACTTCAGACAAAAACCATACGGCACCATTTCCGAATTTTCAAGTTTTCTCTTACCATACATCCCTATGTACTTCCTAGAATTTTCATATATTTGATTCAACCAGAATAAATTTCTTCAAATATAATTTATCACAAGCTAACTTATTCCTAAACCTTTTTAAAAATATGCCATTGCTTAACATTTTTGTGACTTCCTGTTCTACCAGATCCCTGCATGCTGCGAATATTGAATAAATTTTTATGTAAAGAGACTCCAAACTATTTAATTTCACCACCTGTACATATCCTACTGCTGTGCTTGCCTGTACTCCTATCAGCTCTGAATGTTTTCTTGATACCTTGTAACGAATATTTATTCTATAGCACCATTTTTGCAAGAATCGCTTCAGTATAATTTTATTCTGTGGTATTTAATTCTCGTATTTGATACTATTATATCTAAGAGAAACAATTCTATAATGAAACAGGAAATCATGTTCGCTTAAATAACTTAAATGCTTTGCACGGAGATATTTAATATTAATATACATTCAAGGAACGTATTTATATGGGGTCTAGTCGTTTGTGTTGTCTAACTTGCAGGCGGATTATTCCCTTTCATTCGATAGAATTAGAATAGCGCGTGCGTGTATAGGTCACGGGGTGATGCGCCACGCAGATAAGGTCCCGTACTGGAACGGAACGAGGTCGGCCATTGCTTTTGTAAATGTAGTCGAGTTTGGATTGTACTTAAAGCATGGATCTTCAGGCCTTGCATAAGTGGGGCCTCCGGATAGGCGTGCTATGGTAGCCTTGAATTGGTTTGGGTCGGAACTTGTTAACGGTAAGATCGCATTAACCAAATAATTTATAAAATGTTTTTATTCCTTTAGCGCATGATGGAACGATATATTAAAGTGATGTAATAACATAATGATATAGTAGGACAGAGATAGATTTGAATAAAAAGATTGGAAAACTACTCGTTTATCAGGGCAACTACAGCTGTTGCTTAATATTCTGATACAACTATTTGATAAGCAGAGATCAAAGGACGTGCGTCGCAGTTTGATATCTAGGGATGGCGACCTCACCATATACAGGCATCAAACCTTTTTCTGTTATGTTTGTGAGACCTCGAGTATGCTCACATAAATAGTATTCAAGGATTGTTTGGTCAAATTAAATTTTGTGCATAAAGAACAGCGTAGGAGAATATTGTCACGAAATGCTATTGTAATAATTTTGTAAGATTTGCAGAAATTCATTTGTTAAAAAGATGAGACTTCAAAGTCCATTTCCTGCTTTCTAGAAAATTGTTAGCAGATGTTAAATTTTTATAAGCTTAGAATACCTGAATTAATTGAAAAGTTGTTTGTCCAAGTTAACTGCACGTGAATCAAATTTTTTTAAGAAATAATTTATGAGAAACATATGTGAGCCAATAATCAGATCTGAGTACTTGGTGTCAAAACTTGTTATAAAATATTATTAACTTAAGGTCTTGTTATGTCAAGACAGATGTATAAAGAAACCAATTTTATTAGTTCATTTTTGTAAACATATTTAAAAAAAAATCAAGAAAGAGAAACTATATTAAATATCATTTTTGGACTCAAATTTTTTATTCCATACATAAATAATTTTTACTAAAAGTTTTTTTAAAGAAAATAAATCTTTGAATAATGAAAGTATTCGAATGCTGAAGTAATTTAAAAAGCACAGATATGCTACAACTGATTTGTTCTAGGTATTCATTTTTGATTTAAATATCTTTGGTGTGGTAATCTTAATATTATCCACCTGTAATTATTAGTCTGTTTTTTATTGGAAAGCACAAACTGTGTCTTTCTAATAAAGAATTTGTTGTGTATTTTTTCTTTCAGGATCATCGAGATCGGAGAGGTGTATGTATGTTCCAGAGGTTCCCAGATACATTAGTTCAGTAAGTTGTAAGTTTTTATTGTGTTTACATCCCGTGAGTTTCTGTATCTTCTCATAGGAGTAATGAATCTTTAGTGTTATCGTTCATACAGATACAGTGGCGCTCAACCCATTTTATTTTTGTTAATTTATTGCAGAGTTTAGACCATCCCACACCCTTTCTCATTGCTCACCCTTGGGGTAATTCCCAGACTTAGCCGCGAATAATTAAAGCTTCACTTTAACCAGGGAGTGGAGGCCAAATAAAAAAAAAAGGTAAAAGAAAAAAGAAAAATTATTTTAACCTCTAGCACATCTTTGACTTTCCTCTCTGAACACTTAAAGGCATTTACTCTACTAACTTCCTCTTCATCTACCTCCATAACATTTACGTTTAACCCAGTGTCATCCTCAGTGACAATATAACTTCACTTCCAGGGCAATACTACGTCCCTAACCTTCACTAAACTCCTATCAAAATCAATCACTATTCCCATCTTCATCATGCAATCAACCCCTAAAATACTTATAAATTTAAGTCCAGGAATGATAATGAATTCCTGCTCACAGCTTACTAATTCTATTTCAACCCTCAATATTACTACACTGTTTACCACAGCAGACTTATTTTTATTAGGAGCTATCAAATTACCCATTTTTAATGGCATAATCCTATCTTGAATTTCTGCTTGGATTTCTTTAACGAATTTCTTCGATACCAAACTTGCCTCTGCTCCTGAATCGAGCAACGATCCCACATACTGATTTAAAATTTTGATTTCTACCACCGGCAAACAAATTTTCTCAACCTCTTCTGGTTTTATTTCCTCTTCTATATCCATAAATTCGCGCGGATGTTCATATTTACATATGTCAATTTCTAGTGGTTTGTCTAAAACTTTATTCAACGCAAGACATCTTTACACCACTCAAATATCTTGTACTCGCACCTATCACAATAAATTAATATAATGTACGCTATATTACTAAACCTACTTAAATATGCATGTATAATGAAATAATTACAACTATGAAATAGGGCACGTCACAAAATGTAAGTGGGTACTGATCCAGCAACATGGATATTAAACAATTTCACACATTATATTTGACAAAAATCGGCATATGTCAAAATATGGAACGCCGATTTTACTTTAAGAAAACATGTTCAGGATTGTTTTTCTCGTGTTAACAAGAGATATGTTTGAAAGAAAATCGCCAAACGAAGAAAAATTAGGAAGAAAGAAAGAAAGTGGCTGATATACTCTGAAGAAAAAAGCCGTATTTTCCAGTTCCTACCGTTTATTCGGATTCTCGCTTGATCAGCGTGTACAAAATGGCAGCAACGATTGAAAACATGCAACGATCCACTTCAACATACATGAAAATTCTATAGACCATAGACTCTGTTTAACAAATTTTAAAGAAGGAAGTAAAAGATTTTGGAAAATAGATTGTAAGCTGATATACAGCTGGATGAAGAAATGTTGTATTGCAAAAATTTTCTAAGAAGCTGTCTCAATTCTAACAAAAAATATCTTCTATAGGTTTGGTTTTTAGAGACGAAGATAAAAAAATTGGTTCACAGTAGAATGGAAACTTTCTTATGTGTATGGAATTGATTGCAGAATTTGATTCTTTTACAGTAACACCCCTTGCAAGATTTCGTAGCGTCGGCTTTATTAAGACATCCTATTTATCTACAATTTAGTAGGAGTTGGCAATGTTACCACCTGAACATGTTCATGAAAATATAGTACATCATGTCAAGAAAATAAGTATTATTCAATTGTTGTTGACGTAATTCCAAACATTTTTCATACGAATCAGTTATCAGTCACAGTGGGTTCTATTCAAAGTGATGGATGTTCTGAAGAGCATTTTTTGCACTTTATTCTAAACGCCGGTCATAAAGGGGAAGATCTTAAAGACACAGTTCTCACATTTCTTGCTCTCTTGGATAGAAGTATCAAAGAGCAAAGTTACGACTACGTCGGGGAAATATGCTAGCTTCAAAGTCGTATTAAAAATTCTATTCCAGGGTACCTTGCGTGCCTTGTGCTGCTCATTCACTTAACCTTGTAGCTGACAAATATGCAGAAGTTTGCTTAAAAGTGTCTACATTTTTCAGTTTATTACAAGAACTATGCAATATTGTTTTGGTAGCTTGTATCGCTGGAACATTTTGATATCTCAATTGGAAGATCAAGGTGAGAGTAAAAATAAAGCTGCTCTAAAAAATTTAAGTAAAATCAGATGGTCAAGTCGAAAAAACTGCAACTAGCGTCGTAGGTAGAAGATGGGCTAGTATTGCAAGAGCTTGCACATTTGTAGTAAACTCTCACATTGAGATTCCTCATACTAAGCAGGATGCAAAAATCTGAGAAAAATGTTACAGAAGCTCGAGTTAGCGTTAATGGTCGTTAACTAAGATTTTCTCTTGGAAAAGATAAATGAAACCAGGAAGAGGTTACAAGCTGTACAAGTGGATCTAAGAATAACTATAAACTTGTATAACTCCCTAATTGAATTTGTTAAAGCGACTAGAACGGAGGAAAATTTTATACTTTTTGAAGAAAAAGCCAAACAAATACAAATTGCGAATATCAAAAATATGAAAGAGGAATTCGAAAAAAGAGACAATAAATTTGAAAACGTGAAACCGACCAAACCTTCATTTTACTGATTCTGATAATTCTGGAATCAATGTATTTTATGTAACTTCGTACAATTTGAAAGCCAATCTTGACGAAAGATGTTGAGCATACGTTCTTTCTGATGACAAATTCTGTGATTTTTCCATACATTTTACCTTAAATAGACGGAAGTATGTTCATTACTGTATTTTAACGCGTTAAAAGCATACTGAAATGACTTTGAAGGGAATTTTCCAGAAGAATTGGCTATAGCTGCGCGCTCATTTGCAGAGGGAAGATGAAGAGCTGTGTTCGAAAAGCCCATTTCAATTATGTCAATGGATTCGACAATACGATTTTTGATACCCTGTTACGTATATTTCTGTGCAAGGCGATTACTAATTGCGCTGTAGAAAGATCGTCTTCTAAACGAAAGTTACCAGAAACTTCTCATCAAGCGTCCATTTCCAAATAACGCTTAAATGCTTTATGTACTTTATATATCGAAGCTAGACATGGAACAAGCTCTCGTTTGAAACTGTTACTGAGGCATTTGCTCAGAATAAGGCTAAACGTGAGATTTTTTTATTCTTTAAATAATTCATTAAGAGTACTTGTTTTGTAACTGTTATAAAAAATTGTTATGAGTAAAACACGACCAGGGGGATAGAAATCGAAAAGGCGACAAAAATAATGTTGCCTACAAGCAACAAATAGCTAAATCTGGACGACCAATAGTGACCCTATACGACTAACGCCAACAATAAATTAAGAAGCCCTATAAATTTATAACATGTATAAATTCAAATGATAATCGTGCGAATAATACTAGGGAGAATTCTTAAAGTCGTAGTGAACAAAACGCGCTAATCCGCATAATATGCAGCAGAGATACTGCACAAAATCATTCAAATTCTAACGGAATTTTAAACTGTAACATAATTGTTAAAAGGAGAAAAGGTGCTGAAGACGGTACGGATGTCAGATTTACGTAATTTAGTAATCGAACTCACCAAGCATTTGAGAGTTAGATCAGAACTAAAAGTATATTAGAGTTTGGCAATTACTGTGAGTTTGAAACTAAAGAAAACTACATAAAATTATATCGAACTGACTTTGATTAACCAGCTTATAATGGTAACATCAACTTAATAAGCACCCAATTTTAGTAATTGATTTTAAAGCAGTCTCAAATGCCCCTGAAAGAAATTGCAATATCGCGGACGAAGAAGACTTTATTGTAAGGTTTATGAATAATAGCGGAAACATTTATTTCGCTGGGAATTCTAAAGGGTGAACAAAATAAGCGTTTGAGAGAATATATGAAACGGTAAGTTTTATCTAGGGATTCATTACTCATAAAATTTCTCTTTTACTTCGTTATTAGACATAAAGATATCTTATAAGCCCAAGAATAAAAATTGTTTTTGTTATGAAAGTATACCTCCCTTTAACGGTCTTACTTTGGTCGTTAATTCTGAATATTTTTTATGGAAGGTGTGTATCAAATCCTTGTAATATTAAGACGGTTTGAGCGTTTATTAATATTTATTACAGCTCCACTGTTGTTTTAATAATTGAGTTCTTTTAATTTACAAGGCAACGTTTTTTTTAATTATCACAATAGGGCACTTAAATCTTTTAACCCACATTTATAAGATGCATTGAAATTATTGTCCTGTAATGATAATGCATTTCCAAAACAAATTAGCTCTTCCATTTCAGTACAATTAACTTTGATTATATCCACGTTATTAAGTGATTTTAATAGTGTTTAAATACTAGCCTGCAATGTTTAATAAATAAACCTCCGAAAGTGTCTTACTAAAAGGAAGTGCTCTTTGACTATGGTATTAAATTTTAATCAGCTCTCTTCCTTCTTACTTGTACTACTTATCTTACTTAACTTACTTTATTTCACTCATATTTATTTAAAGCAAGGTTTTGGTTTGTTAGCAGTTAGTCAGGCGGGATTGTCTACCACCGGATCTGCACGAAAAAATACTTGTATAATTCTACTTACTTAGATGATGCAGTCTCATTTTTTACAATTTCTAAATAATTTTGAAAATTTTGACAGGATCAATTCGAAATTGCTAATCCTCTAAAAATTGTGCAAATCGTAGGTGAGCTGGTAGATCTTGAGGTAATAAATTCTGATCAGGTGTATAATAATATATACGGAGTTTTTTTTTTCATTCAAATTCTACTGATAAACGGTAGACTTATTCCTGTTAGCGTACTTAATCGATGAGTAGTCAGTCAGATCTGAATTTTCCGAAACACGATTTAATACATCTTCTTGTACTTCATCGAAGGTGATTGTTTTTGTAGATAGTTGTCACTTTCAGAACGAAAAGCCCCATCTTGCTTAAGCGGTAATAGAAATTTCTATACAGTTTGTGATTGGGTTTAAAGATGAACACGAACCGAACAGGTTCGAGATTCGGTTCGAGGTTCGGTTCGATTTTTCGAACCGAACCGAACCGAACCGGACATTTTATTTTCGAACCGAACCTCGAACCGAACCGGCAAATTTTTGGAACCGAACCGAACCTAGCTCAAGGTTCGGTCCGGTTCGGTTCGAAAGGTTCGATTTTTTAAATAAAAATTTAGTTTAAAAATTTATTTTTCACTAAAAACATGTCAATCTTAATTTCTCCCAAACGCACATTTTAAAAATCTCTAGTAGCAAGTATATAAGAATTAGAACGATTTTCTAATGTACATGGTCATCGAGTTTTAAGGCAATAGGTAAATAATGTAATAGGTATTAGTGATACATATCTAATAAATTTTGTCATCGAGGCACGTATGTAGATCAAAAAATTCTAGATTAGTTCGATTTGTTTAATGCTCCTTATTTCAAATTGTTGTTTGTTTATAACTAGTATTAGATATTGTAGAAACCCGAAATGATTTTGAAAATTTCGTTTTAAAAACAAGTTTATTTTATTTAATGAACAGAAGTCGTGTTGAAAACCATCTTAAACATATACAAGCCCAGGTCACGGTCTAGAGACTACAGAAGTTTTCAGAATAAACGAAACAATTTAATTTTTAATTAAGTATGTATTACTAATCTATCATTTTGAATTTTTACTTTTATATGAAAACCAGCTCTCTATTAATATTAAAAAATGAGACCTTGTAGCAAAAACTAATCTCATTTTCTTTTGTACATAATCGCTCAACAAATGGTGTTAAAAAACGCATAGTACGATAATATTTACGGTTTATTTATTGTGGCCATTACCAACGTCCTTAGAAGTAGCCGATACTCCAAAAAAATGACCCCAAACTTTCTCTCACGACCAAAGGTTAAAGTTTATGTCTCATAGGGGCATAAACTTTTCAATCAATGCCGACATAAAATAACACACTATAATGCAAATAATAAGCAGACATAATGTCCGTGCCATAAACTGTTATATTTTATTATAAAAAACGTAAAGACTGTTTGAGGTAGATTTACGATTCTTTCCGAGAACCATCTGATATTGTCTTTTAAAAGAAATAATAATAAAGATAAACTGACAAACAGCTTTTTGTTTGTACTGTATAAGAAATCAGCAACACCTTATTTATTGTCTTGATACTTTTTTTATACTAACTAAAACTAAAATAAAAGTAATCGCAAAGATCGTGTGATATCGTTCTTTCACGGTAAAATGACATTAGTAAAATTCATCAATTAATAACACATGCTAAATTTTAGAAGTGGTTTTCACTATTAACCTAATTGTAATTACGCTTTGTTAAAGAGAGTACGTATTGAAAAATCAAACCTGGACAATTAGTATTAATATGATTTATGCTACTAAAATCTAAAACATATTAATGTTGGGTTTATTTGTAAATAGCAGCTACTAAATATAAAAACTACATTAAACATTTAAATTGTTGTAGTTGAACGTACTAGTTGTTTAAAATATCAAAATGTAGAACCGGAATATATTTTTTCGAACCGAACCGGACTAAAAAGTTTTGGAACCGAACCGAACCTAGGGCAAGGTTCTGCAAATTTCAATCATTGGAACGGCTCTCGAATTCGTGCCCCACACTTTGGGCGTCATAAAAATGCTCTGGTTCCTGGAATGAAATTTTAATTTTATTTGGAAAATCGAGCCCCTCACGTTCGAGTCGCCATAAATTCTGCGAATTTCAATCCCTGGAACGGCGCTCTAATTTGTGCCCACGTTGGGCGCCATAAAACTTTAGTGGTTTCTCTAGAAAGAATTGGGTTCCATAAAAATTGCAGTGTTTTCTCTGGAACAAAGCCCTAATTCGTGTCCCTTTAATTTCTAGGTTAATCATAAAAATTTGCTACGTACTCACTTATTTTCACTTAAAGAAAATTTTGAGTCGACGCTATGATTATGATATGTCTAGGTTGAGTATCTTCTGAAAATGCCTTCCAAGGTAATATCCTATCCTTAATCCTAACTACCTTCCTCTCCATATCTATACTTAATCCCAACTTCATCATGCAATCAACACCTAATATCCCTTTAAATTTCAGTCCAGGCACAATTATATATTCCTGCTCACAGCTCACTGAACCTAACTCTTAATACCACAATGCTATTCTCCACAGCAAATCGCCTTTTATTCGAAGATACCAAATGACTCCTTTTTATTGGCATAATTCTATCACACACCTTTTCCCTAATTTCACTGACGAACTCCTCCGATATTAAACTCGAGCAACGATCCTAAATTATGATCACAAATTTTAACATCTATTATTGGCAAACAAATTTTTTTCTTTTATTTCCGGTTCAACCTCCTCATCAATTTTTTTAAATTCCCTTGGATGTTCATATTTATACACAATAACGTCTAGTGATTTGTCACTGTCTAAAAATCCTATTTTTGTCTACTTTCTCTTCTTGGTCCTCGTTGTCCTCCTACTACTTCCGCGTACGTTCGTTGTGTCATCTCTACTCTATTCCTCCTCCTGGTGTGCTCGTCTGTGTTCTTTCAATGTCCGGTAAGCTGTTTTGTCTTTGGAAACTATGTCTCTGCGTTTGTTCTCTATTAACACTGCTGCTCCTAAAGTATAACCTCCTAGGTTCCCAGTTTCGTCCCGAACTTCTATTGAAGTTAGTCCACCGTCTGTGATAATTGTCCCCCCTGTTCTCAAATCTAACCACATTAATATTCCTCTCCCTATGTTCTTTGTGTCGTCCTGTGCTTACATCGTCATACCTCTGCAGGTATTCTAAGAATGTTTCCCTCTCGACAATATTTTGCAACGCTACATGTTGCCTAACCTCAACTTCGAGGTGTCGCAAAAGATACTTTATAATTTGTCGGTCCGTCAACGGTGGACTCAACTGCTTAGTTATGCTGTACTTGCGAATTGCGCATTGTTCCCTACTTCCAGCATATTCATCTTTATATTTTCCAGTGATTAAGTCGTCACGTACCTGATCTTGTCTGTGGTCGCTCCAGTAATGTTTTAAAAACTTGTCCTCAAACTCACTATACGATTCTATTTCCTGTCCAATTAAATTATACCAGGCCTCAGCATGGTCTTTTAACAACGCCTTAACTGTGTTTAATTTTGCCCGTTCAACGTATAAATTTCCAACTAAATTTCTAACGCTATTTATAAAAATTTGAGGGTTAACCCTATTATCCCCGTAAAATTTCATTTGTTGCTCTAATGATATGTTACTTGTGAAGAATCTGGGACCATCCCCCATCAAAGTCGACACATTATTTTGTTTAATGCTGCTTACCTCTCTCTCAGCCCTTCCTAATTGATCTCTACATGAATCTGTTACCTCGGTCATTTTTACATTTATTTCTTCTTCACAGAAGATTCTTACCTTAGTCTTAAATTGTCCCATTTTATCTCTTTCATTCTTATCCATCTTTGTTTCCACTTCCCCCATTTTAATTGTCAAACTGTTCTTAAAATCCATGAATTCTTTGGTTGACTTAGCAATCTTTTCGCAGATTTGTGCAAATTTTTTATTTGATTCTTGGCTCAATTGTTCGAATCTTTGATTCGCGTCTTTTCTTACTCCACTCAATGTTTCGTTCATTTTCTCAAATCTTTTAGTGGATTCCTCCCTACTTAGACGCATCTCCTCTAGCATTCTCATCATTAATTCATTACTTTGTTCGCCTGATTCCGTCCTCGACTGATTCCTACTATCTCTGCTTCCTCCATTTCTTGTGTTGTTTTCTCAAATAAGGCACTGTCACTGCTTCCTATTTCAACCCCTTGACTCCTTAACCACTCTTTTCTCTGCATACGTTTCAATCACACCTACGCACACACTCAAAATATTTACAAGATTTTACACTCACTCAACTCTTTCTCAGCTCGCCAGTTCCTGGAATAAAATTTTAATTTTATTTGGAAAATCGAGCCCCTCACGTTCGGGTCGCCATAAAAAATCGATACTGTTCACAAACATGTTGCATCTTTGTCTTGCTTATTGGTATTTAAAATATACTCGTCTAACACGCGTTTAAAATGTTTGTCATTTACCCATCTGTTAATTTTTCATCTTTCTGTGTTACATAGTAAAGCTCCTCTGTCGATTAATTTTATCGATCCGTTTTTGAAATAGTCGTCTGTTATTGTTAACCTTGTGTCTTTCCGTTACCACAATACTCCGAATTGTTTTCTTAACGTTTTCTAGCTTTAGCAAGCTTGTGTTCTTTGAAATCTTTGAACGTTTTAACTTGTTTTGCCATCTTAAACCGTCTAGCTCTCTGCGAATGCTTTAATTTATGATATTGAGTAAATGTAGGTTGCTTAAATTAACGTATACAAATTAAACCTACATTAATAACATGTAATTTTATTCCAATTTAACTATACTGAAGTTTAATAAAATATATTATTGATTTTTACATACCGGGTACCCAAGTAAATAAATACTTGTCCTATTTACACATGGTTACGCTGTCCCGTACACAGTAATATATATATATATATATATATATATATATATATATAAAGACAAGTTATTTGCAGTCCGCAATAAGAAATAGTATATAAAGTAAGATGTATCTGTAAACAAACTCTTATGAAAATAATAAGAACTGCAACATTCCGCAAATCTCAAAGGCCAGACGTACTTTTATAGTAATCTATAAAATTTATCATGTAGTTTCGGTTCAATTCTGTACTTCCACACTTTAGTAGTGTTGGTGTTTTATCACCTGATGGCGGTTTTATTTACTTTTGCCATAGTACAGTGATTATTTCGAAATTATATCATTATAATAGCTTCGGTTACTTCATAGGGTTCTTGGGAACTATTTCACTCTGATGAGGCTTAACAAGCCGAAACCATTGGTCAGTGGATGTTTCCTCCCCTGTGAAGTAATAAAGCTAATGTTTTGTTAATGGCTATATAACTAACAGCCCGATTTGTATTTGTCAATAGCTCTTATTATTTTCATAAGAGTTTGTTTACAGATACATCTTACTTTATATACTATTTCTTATTGCAGACTGCAAATAACTTGTCTTTATTTATTTGAATTGCCTTTAGGGCATGAACCCGGGTGTCGCCACGAGAAGGTTTGTTACGTTTGCAAATAAATTTTGCAGTAACATTCCGCAAATCTCAAAGGCCAGACGTACTTTTGTAGTCATCTATAAAATTTATTATGTAGTTTCAGTTTAATTCTGTACTTCCACACTTTAGTAGTGTTGGTGTTTTACCACCTGATGGCGGTTTTATTTACTTTTGCCATAGTACAGTGATTGTTTGGAAATTATATCATTATAATAGCTTCGATTACTTCATAGGGTTCTTGGGAACTATTTCACTCTGATGAGGCTTAACAAGCCGAAACCATTGGTCAGTGGATGTTTCCTCACCTGTGAAGTAATAAAGCTAATGTTTTGTTAATGGCTATATAACTACCAGCCCGATTTGTATTTGTCAATAGCTCTTATTATTTTCATAAGAGTTTGTTTACAGATACATCTTACTTTATATATATATATATATATATATATATATATATATATATATATATATATATATATAATATATATTTTATATATATTAGTCTCTATATAACCTCAAATTTCAATTTTAAACGCAATTCGTTTTATATGCCTCGACTAGCTCAGTTCAATCCACATAGAGTGAACGACGGTATAATAGCAAAAAGTTTTTACCCCTTTTTTCTCTAACACTTTTCTACTTGTATGATATAAATTCACTTACCAAAATTTGTATAATGATCAAAAAATATATATACACTTCACAGCTTTACAACTTTTATAATGTGATTCGCTATTCAAAAATAAACCCCTGAATCAAAGAAACAATATAAATCTGTTTGTCCTCAAATTATAGCTCCTGTTATATCGGTTAAAGCCAGCAAAAACAATACTGTATACTACTAGAAGTACCTTTTGAACGTTCAAACGACCTTCTTTCTCTTTACGTAATTTTTAAAAGATTTTTGATGACCCTTTACATAATATTTTAATATATGCAAAAATGTAAATATTTAAAATGAAATTAATGCTTTATGCTATTAAAGAATATTCTTATTTCTGACCTGTATTTTCCTTGAGTGTTTTCAATTCTTAGAACTGCTGCTGAATGCGATTGACCAGTACCCCTGGATTGTTTTCAGTTAAGCTCTCTTGTTTATGGAGTATTAGAGCTCGGTCAAATGCCCAGTTTAACCCTTAGTTGACTTTCTTAATTAATTTCTTCTTTTAATGCTCAGATGCTACTGTAGACCAATGTTTAAACGAATATTTAAATGATTATGTAGTGTTTTATTTATTAGATATTTAAATTACTTAGTTGTTTCTCTGTTCGAGTATTTAGATTGCTTAATTGGTAATCTCGTCGAATATATAGATCTAGTCGAACATTTAGAGCCCTACGTTATTAAATATTAAAGCAATACTTAATTAAAAATTTTAACTTACGTTTCAAAGTTAACGGCAAACTCCTATCGTATACTTGCACTAGTACAGTTATTTCAAAAGATTTTTATCACGACATTCACTAAAATTATAATTATTTAATTTACTATTTACACTTCGCGTGATATTCTAATTTGAACTGGTACAAAGCGTGCCTTGGTTAAAGAAAGTGGTTGTTTATCAAATTTGTGTCCTATATAAAAGACCCTCCTCTTTACCTGTATGATTGGTTTTCCGAGTTTACGTTTTGATTGAGGCATTGCGCTTTGCCTTATCATGCAGGCCTTCGGGCTTTCTATAAGGTTACCATCCAAATTTTTGTCAAAATGCTTAGTACATCACATAGACATTTAGTTTTGTATAGTGTATTCCTCTGAATATATACCTTTGTACCCTTTTCAAGTCACGTCCGCTTGTTTGTATAGCAATTTATTCAAACTTCCCGTTTAATTAATCGCGTAGCCAAACGTCGGTTCCTTGTTTTGTTTCTCTAATCTGTTGGATTTTATTCGAATTTTCTGATGTTTACAATTAAAAACTCACGTAGTCAAATTTTTATTATGACGTGAATTGAATGCGTATATTCACTTCCTGCGTTTATGAAACATATTTGTTTTGAATGGGGTTCTTTTATTGCGAGTATGCATGGTTATTTCTTTACACTAATGCGTATTTATTTTAATAAGACTCGTTGCGTTTGAAATGTTATTTATGCGTATTTATTTTCAGTTTTGTGCTTGCATTGTTGTTTTGAAATGATTTGTATGCGGTACAAGTTATTTATCTTACTAAATGTGATTTGATTTTTGAAGAATGAATTTCCTTTCATTAATTAAAGATAGTTGTGATTTATATGCAGTTTGTTTGATATTAGCTTTTTGCTTCATTGGTGAATTGCGTGCCTTTTACGATAAAATTGTTTAGTTTTCTGGATTTTAATGCTGTTTACATGGACTGTACAACCCTTATGACTCTATATATCCCTAAATAACCAAATGATCATAACATTATATATATATATATATATATATACATAACTGTGTGGTTTACTTCTGAAATCAAGCACCACTGTTAGGCTGTCATAATATTGTGATGTTTAACGTTGATTCTTGCCCTCGGCTGCTCCCAATAATTCCTATTAGTCCAAATTTTCTAAATTAATATTGACACATACTTGTTACATCCACAAACTTTTTCTTATTATCCCCATGCTCAAACTCAAATAGAAATTCACACCAATCACCCACTCAAAAATAACTCAATTAACCAAGTATATCACACTCTATTTAAATTAGATCCATATCACATTTTAAAACACCATTCCTTTATGTACATTCATAAATGTCAATAATTTTATAACAATAATCATGCAAATTTATAACCTTTTCAACACATATATTTTTATTAAAGAAAGAGGGCGTTCCTCATACCTTACGTTGCCCTTTGTCTTAGCATGGGTTCATAGTAAAACTCTACAACTGTGCATATAAATTTCCTGCACTACCAAATATCTATAAGCCCTCTATACCTCTTTACAACATCTGGTTATCTGTAAATTCATTAATTTTCAAAAATCAATTTCCTTTTAAAGTCTCATAAATGTCTGTTCATAAAATATCAAATAATAATAAAAACACATCAAAACTCAAATCCAAATAATCACAAACACCATGAAAATATTCACCACTCAATGTTCTATTCAGTTGCCTATTTGCTTTCTATCTTCTAAATGTGCTCCACCACCTAGCTCCTTGGAGATGCTGCCGTCT